>JACEFZ010028507.1:0-347965 GCA_014155875.1 Cepaea nemoralis | reverse complement strand
CGAGTTTTCTGGCTTCCTATTCTCGCCCTTTATTTTTAAAAGGGGGCCCGGGTTTTTTTTTAAAAAATAACTCGGCACGACATGGGTGGCCATCTACAGGGGGTGCAGAGCCAGCCAATTTATCAGCTCGTTCATTTCCCTCGACTCCCGCATGTCCCGGGACGAAGATGAAGGTGACTTTGCGGACAACAGACTTCCGCAGCGACTCAGTCCACTGTCTACGTACAGATCCAGCTTCGACCTTCTGAATCATGCTCATTGAATCACTTAGTACACACACGTTGGTATAATGCTGTGATTCCAGCCATATGGAAAGCCTGTGTAACTGCCATCACCTCCATCGTCATGCTGCTCGTGGTCATAGAGTGGGCACCACTGGATTCTTGAACGGTTCGGCCCGCTGAACGGGCTGTAAATGCCCACGCACTTTCTCTGCTGCTTTACAACAGATCCATCTGTATAGATGAGCACTCGGGGCTATCTGAGTGATCATAGATGAGCGCGTTAACCTCTGCATTGACAGCGGCAGGGTTCTGCTCTCGGCACCGTCTGTCGAGTGTGATAATGCAGGAGAAGGTACACTTAAAGCTGGAGGCACCGGCACCCATTCCTTGCCGGGGTTGATACTGGTAAGACTGCAGACCTGTCCGACGACATCTTCCGCCCGACCCATCCATGATTTGCCCCTCTTTAGCCTGTCACCCTTTTCTCTGAATACAGCGTCATGCAGAGGGTGCTGCTCATCTGCACTATTTTTAAGTATGCACGAGCTCTCCAGATCTTGATCCTGTGTTCCATTGTCGGGAAGTCAAGAAGGTATCTCATTGCTACACAGCTGGTGTCTCTCGTGCAGCCCAAAATGATGCGCATGGCTTCGTTTTGTACCTTTTCAAGTCTTTCAATCTGTGTAGGGCTGACAGTGAGGATGGCCAGGGCATACTCGATGCGTGAAAGCACAAGTCCTTGGAACAGAAGTAATAGCAGTCTTTGCTCGATATTGGCAGTCGCCATGACTCTCATTGCTGCCAAACCTTTTCGGGCCTTCGTTATGACATAATCGACATGATCTCTGAAGGACAGGCTACGATCAAGCCTCACGCCAAGATATGTCATTGACTGGGTTCTACTCAGAATGCTCCCATCCATTCTTACTGCCGGCAGGTCTGTTTTCACAATATGGTTGTTTAGTGAGAACCATGTAACCGTTGCCTTTGCAGGGTTGACAAGGGCATAGGCATCAGCACACCATGAGGAAATTCGATCTAGTTCGCCCTGCATATAGTTGGCAACCGCCTGTTTATCTCGACCCTGTCGATACACGAGGATGTCGTCAACGAATGATAGAGTCCTACCCCTCCCATCCAACTGTTGTTCAGTGATCGGCACCGTATACACGTTGAATAGTACTGGTGACAGTGGTGAACCCTGCGGCACTCCTGGACATATCGTTATCGGCGCAGAAGACCAACTCCCGCATCTTAGCACCACCTTCCTTTGGAGCAGAACTGCAACTATCCATCGTACAAGGTGAGGGTGCACTTTCAGTCTGAGGAGGGTTTGCATCCAAGTGCTCGAAAGATACTCTGTTATATGCGTCCTCTAAGTCTATGGCGGCCGCACATGTCTCTTCTCTGACCTGAAATCCTTCGTAAACATCTTGAGCAAAGACCGCCGCATTCAGCCATGACTCTTTGTTGCGTATGTATCCTCCAAGTGTGAGCGGGAAGCAGCCGAGCTGTTCCAAGTCCCAAGCAAGTCTGTGTGCTACAATTTTCTCCAGTAGCTTGCCAACAGTATTCTGCATCGTAATGATTCTGTAGCCGCTTATCTTGGAGTGGTCTTTGTTCGGTTTTGGCAGCGGCAGCAAGTAGCTGTGTAGCCATTCTTCTTTGACCTGACTCCTCTGGATACTGGTGTTGAATTCTCTGGCCAGTTCTTCCATGTCATCATCTGATATCACCATTAGGTCACCATATCGGATGCCGTCTGGGCCTGGGGCGGTGTTAGGTGATTTCTTGAGCATCGCACGCAATATGTCAACTGTGATTGTCCATTCTTCGTCTGTCCCGACCCACCTCGCACAACTGAGAGAGTGTTATTGTGGTCCTCTGTCTGGCGGGCTCGTCTTTCTGGTCAGTCTGTTCTATGTAGCGTGCAAGAAGGGCCTTACCTTTATCCGCATCCGACTTTTTCCATGCGAGGTCTGTGCCTTGAAAGTCTGGAATACCCCTACGTTGTGCAGCACCGTTCATGCTCTTGTGGAGGCGCCAGAATGTCGTAAGAGATTGCTCGGAGCACACCTTCCTGCAGAACTCGTCCCATTTGTCGGCCTTGGCCTGTTTGGCGCAGGATTTGAATAAAGTCGTCGTCCTAACGACCCCAGTCTTCAGGTTCGCCAACTCAACCTGTGGCATGTTAGCCTTTCTGGCCTTTTGCCAGTCCTTTGACAGCCTGCCTCTTTCCCAGCCACACCTTCTCGACCTCTCCATTCCACCATGGTGGCTGCAGCCATCTTTCTTGTCTCCTACGGGAGGAAGTTAGTTTCCTTCTTCTGATCTTGCTTATGGCGTCTTGACAGTGTTGTCGTACGGGAAGGCATTGGTCTTGTTTCTTTGACTCATGGCCCCGTCTTTCTTGATCAGGATGACACAAGGGTAGTGGTCATTATCGTGGTATCCCAGTGTGCCCCACCGGCACCTTGGGCGATGGTGGGCGACACCAGAGCCAAGTTAATGATGCTTTCAGAGTCGCCTGGTCGAGTGGCCATTCTAGTGACCTTCCCATCATTCAGACAGACTAGGGCAGCAGATGCCAGGGCGTCCTCCAAATCTTAAACTTCTTAAATCCGAAGTTAAATGTGAAGTGAAAACGTGGCTTAGAAAACAGAGCACACAGTTCTATGCAGTCGGTTTTGGAGGACTGATAAAACGATGAGATAAGTGCATCAATGCTGGGTGGAATTGTGTTGAGAAATAAAGGGACAATGTATGTATAAAAGTAAACTGGTTTCAAGTTGTTATCATATTTAGTTATTTTTCTACAGCCATTTGTGACTTACTTATTAAATTACCCTCGTATTTTACTTTATGGTGTGTGATTTCTGCAGTATGTATCTGACGAGATGCCGCGAAATATGTCAGGCAATAAATCGTGCAATGTATTGATTGTGTCTTCGTTATTCACACTGTTAAAGTGACAGCAGATCTGATACACTAATGTGGACATTGTTAAAGTGACATCAGATCTGATACATTAATGTGGACATTGTTAAAGTGACAGCAGATCTGATACACTAATGGACATTGTTAAAGTGACATCAGATCTGATACACTAATGGACATTGTTAAAGTGACATCAGATCTGATACACTAATGTGGACATTGTTAAAGTGACAGCAGATCTGATACACTAATGTGGACATTGTTAAAGTGACAGCAGATCTGATACATTAATGTGGACATTGTTAAAGTGACAGCAGATCTGATACACTAATGTGGACATTGTTAAAGTGACAGCAGATCTGATACACTAATGTGGACATTGTTAAAGTGACAGCAGATCTGATACACTAATGTGGACATTGTTTAAAGTGACAGCAGATCTGATACACTAATTTGGACATTGTTAAAGTGACAGCAGATCTGATACATTAATGTGGACATTGTTAAAGTGACAGCAGATCTGATACACTAATGGACATTGTTAAAGTGACATCAGATCTGATACACTAATGTGGACATTGTTAAAGTGACAGCAGATCTGATACACTAATGTGGACATTGTTAAAGTGACATCAGATCTGATACATTAATGTGGACATTGTTAAAGTGACAGCAGATCTGATACACTAATGGACATTGTTAAAGTGACATCAGATCTGATACACTAATGGACATTGTTAAAGTGACATCAGATCTGATACACTAATGGACATTGTTAAAGTGACAGCAGATCTGATACACTAATGTGGACATTGTTAAAGTGACATCAGATCTGATACATTAATGTGGACATTGTTAAAGTGACATCAGATCTGATACACTAATGGACATTGTTAAAGTGACAGCAGATCTGATACACTAATGTGGACATTGTTAAAGTGACATCAGATCTGATACATTAATGTGGACATTGTTAAAGTGACATCAGATCTGATACATTAATGTGGACATTGTTAAAGTGACAGCAGATCTGATACACTAATGTGGACAATGTTAAAGTGACATCAGATATAGCACAATGTTATTGATTGTTGATGTTACCCTCATAAAAGGTAGTCCATAGCAGATACCCTTGGAGTATGAAGTGTTAGGACTTTTGATATTCTAAGTAACTACATAATGAATTGGGTTGGCAATTTCTTTTCTTGTCGACTCTTCTTCTGAGGCAATTCCCAGGAAATTGTTTGGTGCCTATTTTTATGAGGCTGGGTAGACGCCAGAGCAGTACTGGTCGGTAACAATAGTTTTTGTCTGCTGAGGTTTGAACCCAGGCTACTGTCTTGGAGGCAAATAGACTAACCATTATGCCACAGCGGCTCATGTCACCTTCATACAATGGTGTTAATAAATAGATCGGATTTTGATGCCGAGGTAAGAGGTTCAACCCCATGACAGAACAGTTGGACTAAAACGTTGGCGTCTCGTCCTGGACTTGAAGACCTAAATTACAAGTACCTCTGTAGTCGGAGTGGATTTGCCTGAAGGCGAGAGACACTAGTAAAAGGGAAAGCTAATCCACATGTAAAATTCAGCCTGGTGCTCCTAGTGGTAGTGAGTACGGACTACGCGTGAGTTCAAAGCGAGCGAGTGCACATAAAAAGATAAATTTCCTGCTAAGGGGCCAGTGATGCGATAGCACCATCACATTTTGTGGGAATAGGTGGCTAATCCTTTCCTCACTTTGGCAAGTGACAAACCCAGGTGTTGAATCTGTCTCCAGCCGTGCATTACCAGCGTTATCAATTTCGCTAGGGCCTCCGCCATACATCGGTCTTATTACTGTATATTAACGGCAGAAGTGCAGCCAGAACGAAGAAAATCTTGGACCAGGCTCGAAAAGTAACAATTGCAGAGACATACAGTGCAGTAAAACTGAGTGAAAGAACAGTTCATATTATTTCAAACAAGAAACAACATGAGAAAAGGGTATTCCCATTTTGTACAGCACCTGCTGACGTATGAACAGATAGCAAACGGAGGTAGAATGATGTCGACAGTTGCTCAAAATGTGACAGTCGGGAAACATGTTGATGACAATGTGGTGACACAGATAACCACTATGACCCCTGAATTTAAAATCCCCAGCAGGCAATGGAAAACCCAGGCTCCTTAGCAGCTGTCAAGTCGAGTGCACAGACATGTCCAGGAAAAGAGATGCTAACTGTTTCTTTTGGAACGCCGAAGATGTCCTATATGCCTCCTGGCATCACGGTTAATGGGCAGTACAACGCAGATCTCCTTTCCAAAATCAACATGACTTTAAGTCGAAACTGAGGGAGAGCGCGTTCTCAGAATCATTTGTTCACTCATTGGAACACAATTTCGGACAATGTAGGCTGTATACCCACATATTTGATTTGATGATTGTAAAGCAGACATACTAAGCTAAGACAAATTAACAAAAATACCTTTATGACATCCAATAATCCCTTTCTCCATGCCCTCTGCAGATAAAGCAACATGATATCAGATATGATAGTGCTGTGTACTGATAATGTTCTATCATTATTACAATAACCATAAATAAATGTCTCCATCACAACAAGACACTGATAGTTATATCCATCCTCCACTAAGTGCTATATCCTATCTAATATATAATGTGTGAGATATATGATTCTCATTTCATCTTGTTCCTCTTGCACCTTGCGGTGTCGAGGTGAAGTATAAACAGCGGGAGAGTGCCCGCTTATGGGCTTCATGTATTGATATTCCCATGGACTGTTATTCCCTGCGTCCATCGTTTACGTGGTCGGCCTCTTCCTTCTGATATATGATTGATTTCATTAATTTCCTGGCTTACTACTACACCTAGATTCCAACACACGCAACAAGCAAGCACGCACACACAAACCAAAGCATCCAAATCCTGTGCCCTAAAAGAAACATACATAGACAACAATAAAACATGTAGTCACTCGCATCAGTAAAGAAGCCATATACAGTATAGGTTCCAGACAAAGGATTCAGATGTCACACCACTGAGGCAGACTGGGGATCTGATGCTAGGCCCATGTTTTTAGACACCCGTGGGCCCTCCTGGGTAGCTCATGTGGTCAGTACCAAGCTGACCGCTCTTTACTTCCTCAGATATGTCCTGGTACCTGTTGTAGACCGGGTCTACTTGGATACCCAGGTTAATTGTACCAATCTTCCTTTGGATATAGAGCTGGGCTTATATTTCTTGACCAAACAACATTAGATGGATGATGTGGCCTAATGTATACTATGGCTACCTTACCTTCCAGGAAATTTTATGGTACACATGTTACGAGGTTGGACAGTTCCCTAGAGTCACATGGTCATAATAACATTCAACCTCGGTGAAGATCTGAACCCAAGATCACCGATCCGACAGGAATGCCTGTCTATGTTATGTTATATGTGTGTTGTAGGTATCATGTCAACACAGGACAGAGGGAGGCCTGTCTATGTTGTTATATGTGGTTTTGTAGGCATCGTGTCATCACAGGGCAGAGAAATGCCCTGTCGTTATGTTATATGTGTTCTGTAGGCATCGTGTCATCACAGGGCAGAGAAATGCCTGTCTGTTATGTTATATGTGTTCTGTAGGCATCGTGTCATCACAGGGCAGAGGAATGTCTGTCCTATGTTATGTTATATGTGTTTCTGTAGGCATCGTGTCATCATAGGGCAGAGAAATGTCTGTCTATGTTATGTTATATGTGTTTGTAGGCATCGTGTCATCATAGTAGTAGGCCTCTTTCAGTCCTGAGGACTATAGAGTTGTGCCGCATTGGGAGGTGCCTGGCAGCACCGCTGGTGACTGTATAGTCCAATTCGAGAATGACAATCTCTGTCACAGTTTCCGCATCTGTGAGACGAGGCAAGTCCCGCAGTAAGTGACTGCTCTTTGAGCCTGTGCGTCTCTCCTCAGTTTTTTGGATCTGATTGCGCTCAAAGAGCACAGTCCGTTTCGTACATCTCTTCTCCAGGAGCATCTGTCTGTTGCAACTCTCTCCCACGTGTCTGGATCTATTCCAATGGTTTTCATATCTTGTTTACACACATCCCTATATCGCATTTGGGGTCTTCCGGTTGGCCTCTTTCCTGTGGCTAGTTCTCCGTAAAAGAGATCTTTGGAATACGTTCGTCCTCCATTCGAGATACGTGGCCCAACCACCGGAGGCGTCTCTGCTTGAGGAGGGTGTGCACTGTGGTAATATCTGCTCTTTCCAGCACCTGTTTTGTTTGTTATGTGGTCTTTCCATGTTATGCCCAGGATACGTCTCAGACATCTTATGTGGAAGGAATTCAACTTCCTTTCCTGTCTTGAGTACAGGGTCCAGGATTCAGACCCGTAGAGTAGTGTGCTAACAACACAAGCTTATATACTTGAGCTTTTGTACGCTCTGTTAGTCTATTATTCTCCCAAACTCTTTTAGCTAGCCTGGAAAATGTTGTGGCTGCCTTTCCAATGCGTCTGTCGATTTCTGTCTCTAATGAAAGATTATCTGATATTGTCGATCCCAGATACACAAAATCGTGGACGACTTTCAATTCATAATTAGAGATTTTGATTGACGGAGGCGCATCAGCATCTTGTTCCATCACCTGTGGTTTATTTAGGCTAATGGTGAGCCCAAAGTCTTTGCAGGCAGCTGCAAAACGATCTATGAGCCTTTGGAGATCTTCTGCTGTATGAGTAGTCAGTGCTGCATCATCTGCAAAAAGTAGTTCTCTTACGCATCTTGGTCTTATTTTTGGTCTTTGCCTTGAGTCTTGATGGGTTAAAAAGTTTGCCATCAGATCTTGTGTGGAGGTATATGCCTTCAGTGGCAGTCCCAAATGCTTGCCTTAAGAGAGCAGCAAAGAAGATACCAAAGAGTGTAGGAGCAAGCACGCATCCCTGCTTTACTCCGCTGCTGATGCTGAATGACTGGGATGTTGAGCCGTCAAATAAAATGGTCCCCTGCATGTTTTCGTGGAATGATTTCACGAGACTAAGAAGGGTGGGTGGACATCCAACCTTTTCAAGGACCTTAAAAAGGCCGCTTCTGCTCACGAGGTCAAATGCCTTTGTGAGGTCGATGAAGGCTATATATAATGGCTTCCTCTGTTCTCTGCACTTCTCTTGGAGCTGCCGGAGTGAGAAAATCATATCGATGGTGGACCTGTTGGGTCTAAATCCGCACTGCGATTCGGGGTAGATTCTTTCAGCAAGAATGTGTAATCTTTTAAGGATTACTCTGGCAAAAATCTTGCCTGTAATGCTGAGAAGGGAAATGCCGCGATAGTTGTTGCAGTCGCTTCTGTCGCCTTTGTTTTTATAAAGGGTAACGATGTTTGCGTCTTTCATATCTTGTGGTATTGATTTTTCTCTCCAGCAGAGCTGTAATATTGCATACAGTTCTGGGATGATTGTTTCTTTGCTACATTTTAAAATTTCAGGTGGAATACTATCTTTTCCAGGTGCCTTGCCGGATTTGAGAGAGTCTAGTGCTTCGCTGATTTCTGTGAGGCAAGATTCGTTATCCAAGGCATGCATGGCGGACTGTTGATCGATGGCTTCCAGAGCTTCTTCGCTGACAGTGTTATCCACTGAGTATAGCTCTGAGTAGTGTTCTACCCAGCGATCCATTTGTTTCGCTCGATCTTTTATGATTACCCCCTCAGTTGATCGTAAAGGGGCCATCTTATTTTTGATGGACCGACAGCTTGCTTGATGCCCTCATACACTCCTCTTATATTTCCAGTGTCTGCACAAGTTTGAATTTGAGCAGAGAGCTGTAGCCAGTACCTGTTCGCACATCTTCTTGCCATCTGTTGTACTCTATTTCTGGCCGTTCGCAATGCCTGCAGTGTTTTCTCTGAAGGTGATGTTTTATACATCGAGAATGCATGTCTCTTTATCTCCAGGACTGGGAGCATCTCTTCAGAGTGTGCTTCAAACCAGTCGGTTGACTTAGTTTGCTTCTTGCCAAATGTTGATAGTGCTGTATTGTAGATGGTGTCGCGAAAATGACTCCATCTCTCGGTGGAATCTCCGTCTGTGGGGCCGGGCAGAGTATCCGCTAGAGCCTGCATGAATTTGTTGACCTTCTCTTTATTTTGGGTGCCATTGGTGTCAATGCGTGGTCTTCCTTCTGTTCGGCTTCTGTAGATTCTCTTGGGCTTTATCTTCACCTTGCTGGAGACGAGTGAATGGTCGGTGTCGCAGTCAGCACCATGATAGCTGCGAGTCATCCGTACATTGCGGAGGTTGCTGCGTTTAGTGAGCACCAGGTCGAGTTGGTGCCAGTTCTTTGATCTGGGGTGCCTCCATGACACCTTGTGTTGAGGTTTCGTGTCAAAGAAGGTGTTGGTCACGCACAGATTATGGTGGCTGCAGAATTCCAAGAGACGTTGTCCATTGTCATTGATCTTCCCAACGCCAAACTGTCCTAGACATGAAGGCCAAGATTCGTGGTCGGAGCCAACCCTGACATTGAAATCCCCCAGGATAAAAATATGTTGTTTCTCTGGTGTTTCACTGACTTCTTTGCTAAGGTCGTCATAGAACTTGTCTTTAGATTCTGATGCTGCAGTTAGTGTTGGGGCGTAAACGCTTATAATACTAACTGGGCCTGCCTCTGTCTGGAGTTGGAGCTTCAATATTCTTTCAGTGCCATCACTTGGTGGTATGATGGAATTGAGCAGCTTGTTTCTGATAGCGAAGCCAACTCCATGCTCCCTGGTCTCTCCGCACGGCTTGCCATGCCAGTAGAAAGTGAAGTCCCTCTCCTTGATGCTTCCAGATTCTTGGAGTCTGGTCTCTTGCAGGGCGACAATGTCTATCCCCAGTCTTAGCAGTTCGTTGTTTATCACTGCAGTTTTGCGGGCATCCACAATCTCATTTAGATCGTCTGAGATGCCAGGGGTCATGGTTCTTACGTTCCATGTTCCAGCCTTAGGGCCGGTTGTTTTGTTTTTTTCTTGCTGTTAGGTGTATAGATTGCGGTCCATGTGTCAGGATTCCCCCCTAAGCTCCACACACCCTCAGGAAGCAGATGAACCGTGGCGAGACAACACCTTATTGACTGGGGGCTGCCCAGCTTAGGCGGGCGGTAGCTGTCTAGTGAGATACGATGATCTCTCCCACCGTCGGAAGTAGCCCCTGGCGCCTTGCTCTACGCCAATCGAGCATTAAAGACTTATAACCGGCAAATGCTACTTCCCGTGTTGTGTCACCGCTTTACGCGGTGCTGAAGTGACCTCTTCAGGGCACAAGCCTGGGCAATGGAAATCGGAGAACCAGCTGTTGCCCAGTAGCAGGTTCCCCCTCTCCACGTCGCCGATGTTGACCAAGGGAAAGGCAGTAGCCAATGCAACTTGGCATCGGTGCCGTCGCAGGAGTTGCCAGAACTATGTTGTTTACAACATGGAACTGCCTTAGGGACTCCATCTCCGGATTTGTCCTCAGGGTTTACTCCCGAAGCCTTTCCCATATGGGTATACCCGCAAGGCAGCGGAGGTTTGAGATTTAGAGTTCCCTCTCTTAGAAGAGATACCAACCAAGGCTGACGAGCCTCCTCTGCCCGGGAATCAATAAGGAGGGAAGTCTACCATTCTTCCTTCCTGGCAAGTGACCATACTGATCGGATGACCGTAGCCATTGTCTCTACTGAGAGATCCTCTGCCCACCGTCACTGACTTGAAACCATAACCAACAACTATCTGTCGGCTGCTCCCAAGTCCAATCCACCAGCTGCTCCCATGGCTTCACGTTACCCTGTTGGGGGGGGGGGGGGGGGGCTAAACGGGTACTCCACCTTGCCCAAGGGTGTCCCGTAGGCTAGCGGAGGGAAGGAGGCACCTTACTTCTCCTTTGATAGGGTATACCCCTACCCCGCTACCCCGGTGTCATCATAGGGCAGAGAAATACCTGTCTATGTTATGTTATATGTGTTTTGTAGGCATCATGTCATCATAGGGCAGAGAAATGCCTGTCTATGTTGTTATATGTGGTTTGTAGGCATCGTGTCATCGCAGGGCAGAGGGAGGCCTATGTTATATGTGTTCTGTAGGCATCGTGTCATCGCAGGGCAGAGGGAGGTCTGTCTATATTATGTTACATGTGATTTGCAGGACGTTGCGATTAACCCCCAAACAAGGATTTCTTTACAAGACAATTTTAGGGTCAGTAATTTGCCATTGCTTTCTGAACGAGAAATCAATGTTGCAATCCAAGTAACTTTGTAGGGAATGAACCCCGTTCCCCGTCGACAGTGCACCAAAGTTGAAGCGCATGTTCATTAAGCCCCACTTGTGTGTTATGAGCATTTGTTAATTGAACGTGTAGACTAAGAGAAAAGAAAGACAAAAATTAAATTCATACTTTTTTAAGATCATGGAACGACAGATTCTGTGAAAGATCCAAGGAAATCTTAAAGAATTCACCTGGAATTCTACAATTAGTATCTTAGACACATTAGGAGAAAACAAAATGTAAGACTCAATTGTTAATACTACATATTCAAGATATCCAAACTGTTAGCCTTTTAATTATATTTGAAGGGTCTGGAAAACTGGTATCTGACATTCAAAGGCGATTAGAAAATACAACTTACTTTTTCTTTTCTTGCACTGGCCTGTTCCTAAAAATAAATTAGTCACAGTTTAGTTGTCGTAACATGATTTATAATTAGGGACAACATATCCAAAGACACTACACTGTTGTATGTTTCAGATGTCCTAATGAAACTATCACAACATTTAACTCCCCCCCCCCTCCACCCCCCACCCCCACATATATATATATATATATATATATATATATATATATATATATATATATATATATATATATACTAGCTGACCCGGCCCGGCTTCACCCAGTCCCTGGAGGGGATCTATCTATCTATCAGTCTGTCTGTCTGTCTGCTTGTTTGTCTGTCTGTCTGTCTGGCTGTCCCGGCCCGGCTTCACCCAGTCCCTGGTGGGGAGCATCTCATTTAATTCATATAAGTAGTCATATAAGCTCCCGTTCCTGACTGTCTGTCTGTCTGTCTGACCCGGCTTCACCCAGTCCCTGGTGGGGAGCATCTCATTTAATTCATATACGTAGTCATATAAGCTCCCGTTCCCGACTGTCTGTCTGTCTGTCTATCTGTCTGTCTGAGCCTGGCCCTGCTTCACCCAGTCCCTGGTAGGGAGCATCTCATTTAATTCATATAAGTAGTCATATAAGCTCCCGTTCCCGACTATCTGTCTGTCTGTCTATCTATCTGACCCGGCGTGGCTTCGCCCAGCTCCTGGTGGGGAGTGTCTCATTAAATTCACACAGTAACTTAAAAGAATGTCCTTCCACACACCATCCATTATTTTTAATGAAAACTGTTTTTAATCACCTACATGACTGTAGATAACTTCTTTAAGCATAAAAAGATGAGTTACAATGTTATGCATTATGCATTATTTTTATGAAAACTTTGAAAATGCCTTAAAGATTATATCATTATTTATTATAACTCATATGCCTGTAAATAACTATAGACAAAGAGTTTATAAATCTTTGAAAACGATGCAACAATATGACTATAAAGTATATAGAAATGTTATTAAAAGTTATGCCCCTTGAAATAACTTTTCTAGAGTTAAGTCCCCTTGCTATATAGAAATTATAATGAAAAATGAAATATTAAATTTTAGTAAGTAAGTAGCCGATTTTACACTAAAAAACTATGACAGAAAGTTGCACAGGAATGAAAAGAAAACGTGTAGAAAATTTCATCTCAATCGGATGGACCGTTCGCGAACGCATAAAGAACGGACGAACATACATACTGCGTGTTTTATATATATATATATATATATATATATATATATATATATATATATATATATATATATATATATATATATATATATATATATATATATATATATATATATATATATATATATATATATATATACGATTAAGTAAGGGTACATTTTACTAAGGCGAACTGGACATGTGTTGCTAGACTCAGCTGTTTATACAACAATCGGTTCTTGTGGCTGATGTGGTCAGTAACATGCTGCCGCCTTTACTTACCACGAATCTCCTGGCACCCATTTTAGGCCTAGTCGACCTGGGAGCCAAGGTCAATTTTTTTAATCCAACTCCACCCCAAGCCGGATCGAACCCCTGACTACTTCACTAGTTGCGCACTGGAGCAAAATAAGCCTGGCCTGGTAAGGACCTTTTTCAGATGAGCTAGAAAGATTTTCGGCAATGACACACTAGCAGAAGAATTGGACACTCTTAACCAAAATTCATTCCTGAAATGTTGGTCTCTACACACTTCAGCATTTACCAGTTTCTATGACGCTGTTTTCATGTTATAACTGCCAGTTTTTGTGGCTACCAAGGCAGGAAAGATCAGGATCAATTCTATCAATACGAATATATGTTGCATGGACCGCATTACCTCTCCTAGCCCGTGGGTAGCATCATAGGCAGGAATTATTGCCCTTAGTCCCTGACCAATCAGGATTACTTGAAGCACAGTCCCTAACCAATCAGGATTACTTGAAGCACAGTCCCTAATCAATCAGGATTACTTGAAGCACAGTCCCTGACCAATCAGGATTACTTGAAGCATAGTCCCTAACCAATCAGGATTACTTGAAGCACGGTAGTCACGTGATGAATTGAAGTTTTAGGCACACTAGCTAGGACAATCCACCCTGTACGGGGCATGCTTTTACAGAAAGTAATTGCAACCTACCGCAAGTAATAAATAAGCAACAACGACTTCAATAAAAGGACTTCAAATAACAGAGGATTGATGAGTGATAAACACCAGTGTATGCTTCGGACCTGAAGAAGAAGTAGCTCCCATCTTCTGTGTTGTGAGCAAATTAAACGACCCTTTTCCCACGCCGTAAGACGTTTAGGGTATTAGGTGCCAGCCTCAGATTTGTATAGACGAATGGACACTGACTTGGTCATGTGGGCAACGTCACTTTATTGTCCAGATTTTCAGGTAAGCACTTTATACTGAGTCAAGCAATGTGCCCAATATGCCTCAAAGTATGTAAAGTGTAGTCAGGAGTAATCCTGTATATCCACGAGAGGAACACAGCTGCGCAGGATTCAGCAGCAGATCGCCTCGCGTTGGTTACTTACGGGGTATGTGAGCCGGTCGTTCAGAAAGCAATGGCAAACTACTGAGTATAATATTTGCCAAGAACATCAACAACAGCTGAAAAATGCCGGTGTTGACTGCAACGTCCTGAAAGGGATATGCAACTTTAAAAGAAAAAGTCATTGAGTACTTTTCTTAATCTTGGTCTACGATATGCTAAGAACGTATCTTAACATTTAAGCTCAAAAGCCCCAGTTGTCTTCTTTAGTGACTGCGAAATGATACATAACTCCCAGCCATATGTTGCTACGGGAAAGATGCACGTTCTCTACAATGTTACTTTAAATCTTAATACAGTTGAACCTCTGAGTGTTACCGCCAGCCTGCGTTTAACTTCTTATGGACGGTCCACACAGTTGTTGACTATGAAGCCACGATATTCACAGTTTGTAACATCTACAAGTTCCTAATTTTTATTTTTTACTATTTTGGTTATCTTTGGTTGGTATGCCGTTTTGACTGAAAACATTATTTATATCCTGCTTAAGTTACGAAATTGTGATTATGATTGTCACTGTGTCTTCTGACTGAAAGAATCAGCCCTTCTAAGCTCTTAGCACCATTTGAGAGTAGGACGGTGTCATCTGCATATCTAAGTTCTGGAATTGAATCTCTACTAGTTACGACCGGATCAATATTGTCTTTGGTCTCATCATCTGTTCTCATTTTGACGTTCCTTGTTAAATTTTAGACATTCATTTGAATACATATAAGGAGAGAATGCAGTCCTGTCTAACGCACCTTTGAATGTTAAACTAGTTTGCTATTTCACAGACTACTCTGACAGATGCTTGTTGCTCCTGATATAATGATTTAATTAAGTGCTGAGAAACACCATATCACTCATGACACTCCACAATTTCTGATGTTGAACACAGCGAAGACCCTACTGCAGTCTATGAAGCAAATATGAAAATCTACATTGTGCTCTTTGCATTTCTCAAAGACGGTTCTCATGTTGAAGGTTCTTTACTTAATTACTTTAAAAACTTGGGACCCCAGGTTAATTCACGAAACACAATCTCCACCTTGAGATGGATTCGAACAAATAACCACGGAGCCGGCAAGTAAGTGATCTTTATCCTAGAACACAGTATGTCTACTTTAGATCCACTGTTATAAAGGCATTCAGATCTTTGTATGCAATTACATAATTATAACATGAACGTGTAAACCGAATAAGATAAAACACAGAAGAAGACAGAAAACATCCTACTTACCGCGTTTTCTTTGAACTGATGTATTAAATTAAAGAAGAGACATTATTTTCACATTTAAGACTTTACATTTATATTTGCACAAATACTGTATAATAACATGCTTGCTATCTACACAGTTATTTGATTAAAAAGAAGTGCATATGTTAAGATTTATTATTGTAACTATGTCAGTAACACCTTATAAACATCTTCTTCTTCTTTCCTTCCTTTGAAATCTGTCTATAACTGCAATGTTATCTCTTGTATGAACTTCGCTGTCTTTTTTAGTTCACTCAGTTGTCCATAGAGTTTATCTTCCACTGTCGGCTCTCCAGGCCAGGAGGCTTGTCTATACATGTCATATCCTGGGCAGTCATGGAGTATGCAATCTGTTGTGTGCAGCGCCAGTCGACATGTGCACATGGCTGAGTCACCAATCTTGAATTTTGTATACATGTGGTTGCATAATCTATGTGTCCTGTTTTGAGGCGCAGAATAATTAGTTGTTCTACTCTATACATAAAGTGGTAGTCATCTTAAGCAGGTTTTGGTAGCTTTCTGGTGGATTTGATCATTCTTTTATGTTGGTGGTATGTAATGGGTACATCAGATATGCACATCTGGTTTCATCTCACAACCCCACCTAGCTAAAGAGGGCATCAGGAAATGTCTCTGGAAGTAAAGGCTGTCGGCTTGATACTGACCACGTCACTCGCTAAATGCTGACTGGTCTATAAACATGAGTCCAGCCGGGTGGTCAGGTAAATGTTATAATCCGCTGTGATGTGGATTCGAACCATTGATCACGATGCCGACAGGCGAACATCTAGCCACAACGATACCGTGGCTACTTGTGTTATACGGCCGAGCTATAATAGCCGCCCTTCCTGGTTGTTGTCACGCAATAGATAACAATTTGTTGTTGCCACAAGGCTGGGGACCTGGTTCTTCAAAAGTGAGAGACCAGTGCTTTTACTGCTCGACCACGTCCAGCTGACTTCTTGTGCAGGTGCCTGGAGCCACGATCGGAGCTCGTGACCCTGCTGTCTTCTCTGTCAGTTGATATGTTGTTGTTGTTTATATTACTATTTGCTGTGCTACTGATTAAGCGCTCTACATATATCTTTCTCTGTCTTCCTCTGGCCCTCTTCTCTAGTATTTTCTTACATAAGGCAAATCTTCTGTTGATACGACAGTTCAATTTCATGTCTTTTCTTTATCGTTTTGATGAGTGACCATGTAGCACCCGAAACACTGGATTCCTTGGCATTTGCTTTCTCATCCGTGTACTTCCTGCCAGAACAGTCATACATATGCTGTGATCCAATCGAAATAATAACTAAAAGAACAGCAGGTTTAAAACGTGTGACTGTTCCTTCTAATACAAGAAAACAGGGTACCAAACACAAAGTTATTATTTTTGTGTGCGTGTTTGTGATTCTTGGCACGATTACTTGCATTGGTTTGCCATTGTTTTCTGAACGGCCGGCACTCCTACCATTGTATGAAAACCAGCGCAATTTGGTATGCTTCCAAATCTCCCGCAGCTGTGTTTCGAACGTGATATATGGGATTTCGTTCACAACCCCTTCGACACAGCACCAGCAAACATACAGAAGGGGTTTGTATTTATTATTGCAAAATAAGGAACCTTTACTTGTTACCGATCATACAGGAGTGAACTGGACACCTAACCTTCTCAGACACGGGTGAACCCCTAGGAGGCTCATTGCGCGTGGGATTGATCCCTCGCCAGTTTGACAGTTAAAGGAATAGAACGTATGGGCAGGCCGCCGCCCAGGCTAAATTTCAAGGTGAGACGACCTACCCATTGAAGAACCTGTATTCCATGGGTGGCTCTGTTATACACTTATGTGGATCCTCGCTAGTAACACGTGAAGTGTTCAGTCTGTAAGTGTGATCGATGGACGGAGATTGGAGCACACATGGAGTTATTTAAGTGGACAATGAGAGTGAACGCTCTCTCTCTCTCTCTCTCTCTCTCTCTCTCTCTCTCTCTCTCTCTCTCTCTCTCTCTCTCTCTCTCTCTCTCTCTCTCTCTCTCTCACGCACACACACAACAGCAATAACATTTAGAGAAACTAACAACTTGACACGCCGCTTACTTGATATAACTTCAGTGTTTAATTTCCCTTGGCCATCCCTGGCTGTTGAAAGAGATTATACATGGTAAGCAAGTAAATATACAAACTGATGCCTAATAAAATTGCGTCTAAAGTACTGGGGGAATAGTAAAGGTGACAACATGGTCTTAGTCAGGTGAAGGAAAATTCCCAGTTGTACTTTCTAATGGCCGGTCTCCCTGGCCTAGGCGTTAAACGACTGTCTTCGTAATCCCGTTTATCTACGTGGGGTAACACAGCGCGTGGGAACTGGTAGCGGTTCTCGCCGCGTTGATAACTTACGGGATAAGTAACCGGCCGCTCAGAAAGCAATGGCAAACTACTGAGCGTAATCTTGCCAAGAAATCAAAAACAGCGGTAAAATTCTGGTGTTGACAGCGATGTCCTGTAAAGGATATGCGGGGGAAAAAAAAACTTTCTTATGGTCAGACCGGGCAATGATGAAGAATGTGGCCAATGCAATCAGAGACTTAACATCTGGCGGAGTAAGTGGACAAATCTGTACCCGACCAAAGGGTGCTCACTACACTTTTTTTTTTTTTAGCATATCCTGTACAGGACTTAGCTGTCAACACCAGCATCTTTCAGCTGTATGTTGATCTCTTGGCAAGATTACGCTCAGTAGTTTGCCATTGCTTTCTGAGCGGCCGGCTCAGTATCCCGCAAGTCACGAGCGGGGGTCGAACCGCCTCAGCTCTCGCTCCGCTACGAGACTCTGCGTGATAAACGGGATTACAGAGAGAAAGTGTTGTAACCCCACAGCCAGAGAGAACTACACTTGGCAGTCGGAAATTGCTGTCAAAGGCAGAAGTCACAAAGCACCCATAATACTGTAATGTGGAAGACAAAGGGAAACCGTAACATTATCTTCCCAAGTCTATAGTTGGAAAGTGACATGTTCAGACTTTATTCCAGTCTTTGGACTAAGTGACCCGACATGCCGCGATGCATAACCGATACACAGAAATGAAAAGAAGAACATTTACTGCTTGAAATGCCATGAGCAATCAAATTCCTGCCAATTCTGCTAAACTGTGTGTGGCAATGTCCCCGACACTTTCTACACCCCGCCAAACTTAAAACAATGACCGAACCAAATAGGCACCAGCCAACTTCACTCCGCAAAAAAAAATTCTACTGGAATGTCACGATCGTGAAACTAACCACTGCTTTTATTAGAGACATCGCCGTGGAGGTTTGTGTGCGAACGAGGAGGACAGAGAAATGGATAAGTAAAAAAAAACTACAACTACTTTCTAAACATTTATACAAATCAAATGCAATTTCAACTGCTTTCCCAATATACTCGTAATAATACTTACATAACAGTAACATGGTTGAAACAGTTTGCTTTGTTAGTACGGTGAGAGATCAAACAGATTAACAACTAAGCCATATGATTACATATTTGATTGTAAGAATCGCATTTATAAGTCTATTGTAGTTAACATTCTAGTTAGAACTATAGCAAAAATATTATAAACATGAAGCTGATTTACTGACGCCGAGGTAGAGGCCGCAACCCCTAAACCGGTCATCTGGACTAACATGCTGACTTGTCACCCTTGACTTGGGGACGTAAATTACAAGTACCTCATAAGTTGGAGTGGGTTCGTCTGATGGATACAGACACTGGTAATAAGGAAAGCTAGCCAAAACGCAAAAATCGGTCGAGTGCTCTAGAAGTAGTAGCACGTTTTTGGACTACACTCGAGTTCAAAGCCAGCGGACGCAATGATTTACCAATAATAATATTAGGTGATGGAGATACATACGGATGAGACTCATAGATAATAATATTAGGTGATGGAGATACATACGGATGAGACTGATAGATAATAATATTAGGTGATGGAGATACATACGGATGAGACTGATAGATAATAATATTAGGTGATGGAGATACATACGGATGAGACATAGATAATAATATTAGGTGATGGAGATACATATGGATGAGACTCATAGATAATAATATTAGGTGATGGAGATACATACGGATGAGACATAGATAATAATATTAGGTGATGGAGATACACATGGATGAGACTCATAGATAATAATATTAGGTGATGGAGATACATACGGATGAGACACATAGATAATAATATTAGGTGATGGAGATACATACGGATGAGACTCATAGATAATAATATTAGGTGATGGAGATACATACGGATGAGACTCATAGATAATAATATTAGGTGATGGAGATACATACGGATGAGACTCATAGATAAGTTTTGGGACCCGCATCACGTCATGAACAGGAGGAGAACTTAAGAGTCAATCTCTGACATCAAAAACAGCATGTACCATTCTTCAGATAGATGAAGAGAAGATGTAGCTATTCTGTCATCACTACCCGTCTCAAATTGGCAAAGGTGATAGAGATTCCCGGCGGTAAACGAGAGACCGTGCCTACAACCTACCAGCCGTGAGGAAGTATTCGTTGATGCCATCTCGACAGTGCACACGCCTTAAAACTTGCAGAAATATTGCAACTGACCTTGGTGGAGTCCAGCAGCACGATCACATGAAACAGTTGGATGCATTAGGTATTGAGGAATTCGCGAAGAGATTCAACACGAGCATACAGAATGCCATATTGAAAGAGGACTGGCTCTATAGCCGTCTGCAAACCATGCTTAAATCAGGAAAAGATCATGTGCGGATCAGTAGCTATCGTCGTATTTCCTCACAAAATGTGCACGGAAAGCTAATAGAGAACATCACTGCAAGACGGTTCAAATCCCATTATATACAATCTCAGATCCTACTGGACACGCATAATTTCTACGGACCAGGATGGGAGACACAGGGAAATGCAATAACTTTTGCTGATGATGAGGTATGACAGGTGTCAACGCAAGATGAGACAACTGCCGTTGTAACAGATCTAGACCAGTGGTTCTCAACCGGTGGGGAATTCCCCCCCCCACCCCCAGGGGCAATTTTAGGGTTTCCGGGGGGGGGGGGGGGTGAGAGAGAATTAAGATTATTTCAAGATCGCGTTAATACAAGAACTGATTACTTAATATTGTTTTCTCCTCCATACTTTACGGTTCTGTATTTCTCGCCCTTCTGAAATTCGTTTTATAACGTAAGTAGACCCGCAAGTCACGTTTTATGTGTTTTATAAAAATTTAGCTTTCATTTTTACATATACTATTACGGGGCGGGGTAGGAGGGGGATTTATAGAGAGGAAATACGAAGGGAGGAGGGGGTGATAACATTCTGAACATATGGTGAAGGGGTGCATGTGCCAAAAAAGGTTGAGAACCACTGATCTAGACGATGCCTACAACAGTGTAATGAAGAGTTAGAGTTGTGAAGTCAACCCAGTTGGTGAACTGGATGGCAGTGGCATTGATGGAGAGAGGTCGGTTGCATTTCGCCTGAGAACATGGTCATCCAAACGGGTGTATATATGTATAGGACTGCCACAAGGTTCTCCATTGTCACTAACGTTATTCAAAATATACACCGCACGATTAGTCAAAATGCATTCCACACGACTAGGACGAATTCTAGGATATGCTGATAACATCCTCATTTACAGACTGACGAGAAATGAGCAGACGTATACAGGAAACAATACGTGAAGACTCGCAATGGTTGAGAGTAGACTAGCTCAGGGGTGAATCCCGACAAGGCATATGTGATGTTGTGCTCCATGAACGATGCAATGGTATTAGTCACATCCCTGATAGGCCTGACACGTATAAATATCTTCTGACGTAGAAAGGACATATATGGGCACGCCCCGAGTGCTGTAACGTCAGCTTTACATCACACTATTCTGATATACGTTTGCCCTTTTGAGTTTTCAGGATGAATCACCAATTTCCTAACAGAGCTGTCGTCCACAGAATGGAAATAGCTTACGTTATGATACTTTTTTGTCAAAGTGCGCATCTTTATACACTTGTCTTAAATACGAAAATGCAAACCTAATATATGTGAACTTATTATATACGAAGAAAAGCTTGATACTTTGAACAGTTATCACAACCACCATCTTAGAATGCAAACAGAAAAATGTCCCCAAGAGGAACTTGCTATATGACTGTAGTGTGTCATTGTCATCTCATGCAATGAGCAAAAAGTGACCAGTCTTTTCCTCTGCTGGCGGACGATCAACATTCATCCGGCTGCACTCATAACATTATCAGCGGAGCTCCCTATCAACTACACTAATGCGCCTGGATATATCGATGTAGCCTAACCCACCTCTCCCACCCTTTACAACCACATAATAATACATGTGTTATCTTGCTTTTGCGTTTCATCCTGCCTGAAAACATGAGGTAATCCAGATTGGCTGCCAATGATTATGACAACCATATGCTGTTTAATTTGATTACTTACACGCTGTGATTTTTGTCTCTGGGTAAATTATACGCACATTGTGATATCTATAAAACACTTGTCACTCTGTTTCTTCTGGTGAACCTCCCAGATATTCTCAAGCATGTCGTGTTGCATGTAATGAGTTTCCTATCTTGTTAATAAGACAGTGCCCAAATCTGATAGTAGTGGCAGTACTTATTTCATTAAAAGTTGTAAAAGACGAACCACAGAGAAGGCGGAGAAGGATAAAGAAGAGAGAAAGAGAGAGAACGACAGAGAAGAGGGATGGCGAGCGAGAAGCAAAGAATGAATAGTACAACCAGAGAATTAGTGGAAAGTGAGAAAAATAGAGAGGGAGAGTTGAGTGAATGAATAGAGATTGTTGAGAGATGGTGAGTGGAGAGAAAAAAGATAGAGAGGAGAGAGAGGAAAAAGAGAGTGTGAAGATAGAGACAGAGAAGAGGCAAATGCACGGATAGGATGAATGGAGAATGACACAGACAGAAGAGACACAGTAGACGAGAAACGGCGAGATGAGAGTGAGTATAAGGAGCGTGAGCAATAGCAGAGAAAGAGAGAGATAAAGAGAGAGAGAGAGAGAGAGAGAGAGAGAGAGAGAGAGAGAGAGAGAGAGAGAGAGAGAGAGAGAGAGAGAGAGAGGATGACGGAAATAATAAACACTCTGACAGTCCACTCACTAGTGAAACTGAGTCTGATGTGTGTGCCTACTGCGTGTGAAACAGGACACTTTTTAAACATGACAACAGACAGACGATCAACAATATGACACCATGCTTACCTCCCATTACAGTATAGAGTTTCCCTGATTTGATGAATTGTAAAACATAATCAATACACTGCAAACGTGTAACAAATGCATCTTCTTCTGTGTTCATCTTGCACATATATGAAATAAAGTCAATGATTTGTAGGGCTCTCTGAAATGTGTCTATCTATTTATGTATCCAGGTGGATAATGTCCCATATCCATACTTGCCGTTGAGTGAAAGAACGAATTTCATTTTCACAGTCGACAACTGGGCATACAACACCGCCTTACATTCAGCCATTCCAAACATTCATCTTTCGTACACCAATTGTCTAATTGTCATTTACATAGAAATACCATTGTCAAATTTATGCCGTGACCATAAACAATGCATATTACCATTCATCATGTTATGAGATACACACACACATACACCATTTAAAAAAATTCTCTGATAAGACACTCACTCACTCGCATACACATATACTCACTCACAATCACACGCTAACAAACATTTACTCATACATGCATACACTATTTCTCTCCATCTCACACCTATATATATATACATAAAACAAAGTACATACATACAATCCTTCCCAAACACACACATAATAAACAAATACTCACACAGTCCTTACATCCACACAATGAAAGCTGAGCCTAAGACAGCATTCTAAGGCCCCGCTGTGTGTGTCCGCAGTTGTATTTAATCCGTCTCGAAGCTGGATGTGCGAAAATACGACAGGAGAAAGACAGCTGAGAGTCATAACCAGGTTGGGCTAGCCCCCGAAGAATTTCAATAGGCCGAAATATTCGGAGACGGAGATAGTTTTAGTAGCAACCCTCCTGTACGGAGATAGTTTTAGTAGCAACCCTCCTGTAGGAGATAGTTTTAGTAGCAACCCTCCTGTGGTGCTTGCTCCGCGGTGCAGTTCATACTTGTTTAAAGCAACCATGAGGTCACCCATCCACCCATCGTCTTCTCAGTCTTCCTCTGGTCTTTTACACCCAGATCTTGTCTGCTCCTTCATAACGTGCCTGCCAGCCTAGTGGCCATTGGTTCGATCTGCATCGGGGCGGATGCGAATCTAAACTGACCTGAGCTCCCAGCACTACCCAGCTAAAATGCGTACCAGGAAATGTCTTGAGATGTAAACTTAAAGGTGTCCGGCGTGATACAAACCACATCACCCACCGAGTGCTGAATGTTCTATACAAATATGGATCTAGCACGTATGTCCAATACTCATAAAAGGGTCATTTACTTATTTGATATTCTCATGGTCGGTTGTCTTTCTCATACAATGTCCAAACCATTTTTTTTTTTGACTAGATAAATTTGATGCAAAGTGTTGTGTCTATCATATTGTTGATGTCGCTATGTCATATTCCGTCTCTTCGGGAAACCCCAACAGCCCTTCTAAAGCATTTTTCAGTTTTACAAATAATCAAATGACTCCACAGTCGCAATTCCCTCATTTATGTTTGTTTGCTTCAGTATGAACAGTTAGTTACATATTTATTATTATGGACATTGCAATGAATCCCAGCATTTGTTTGTGACATGCTAGGCAATTTCTACGTTCAGTGGTTTATCATCACTATCTGAACGGCCGACACATCTTACCACTTAAATCAACGCATAGCGATTTGCTTTCAAATCGCTGTGGCTGGTTTAGAACCCTTGACTCTGCATGTTGGGGAATTGTGAAACTGCGTATCACTAACACCTAAGCCACAGAATAATGAACCGCTACAGTATGGTGGCTAGACACTCGCCTAACAGTTCGATCCGTGTAGGGACGGATTGGAATTTTACAATTGACTCGGGCTGCCATGTCAATCCAACCAAAAACAGGTCTCATTCATTTATTTCTAGTAAGGTACAGGAAAGATAGGCTATGCGGTGAAGGCGTTATGGACGCAGTTTGTAATCCCGCAAGCGGCGTTAAAAACAGCTGCAGCGATTTGGCAGCAGACTGGTTTTATAACATGGTATGAGTGCCGGAAAATAGAAAATAGAACATTATTTACAACAATAAGAAAGAGACAAACAGCTTTTTTTTTTGGTCATGTGAATAGAGGCGCTGGAGAACATTGTGACAGCTGGAAAGATCGAGGGGAACAGAGGTAAAGGCAGACCACGAGAAATGATGCCGGATGGATTGCGAAAGTGCCATGGAGGAATATCAAAAGCACAGTTGATCCAGATAACTAAATACAGAGATCTGTGGAGAGTCATGAACGCCTACGCCAGTCTGCACGGCACTTGATGATGATGATGAAATCCGGTCGTTCAGAAAGCAATGGCAAACTACTGAACATAAACTTGTCAAGAAATCACAAACGGCCACAAAATGATGGGGTTGACTACGACGTACTGTAAGGGATATGCAACTAACTTTAACATACAGGAAAAAGACACGTTATTTTAACCAAATCCACATCTATATAATTTATGGATATGAAGTATGTAGTTGATACTGACATGGTTATTTCTTCTTCTCTCCTTTCCTCCTTCAAGAGGCGTGCGTCACACCGAGCTATGCACCTCAAAGGTCAGCCTGTATTATTTAGGCATGCATTTGTGTAAGGTTTACTTCTTCTAGACAGACTTGATCAAAGGACACGCATTATATCCACCCGTGGGTAGGTTTACTTTTCCTAACAATTTTGCCAGAGCAGACGCTTCATGGCCTACTTCTTCTGCTGCCTTCTATCTCCCAATGGTGCATAGGCTCTTCACCAAATCCCATCAAGCTTGTTCTAGACTTGCTCTTGACTTATTGAATTTTGTAGCTTTCAGTTTTCAGGTAGACCATTTCACGCCAGCTTCGATAGGTCGGTTCTTACGACATGCGTGATATGTTACAGTGCAAGTATTCCTTACTTCCCTCATGGCCCCAGTAACAAACGAGCGAGGCCGTGTTGTAACCTCCAAGTATTTGACCTACGACCAGTAATGTTCTTAGCTCGATCAGGCCACATGATAAGGGTGCCTCATGTTTTCTAGAATTATCTGGGGAACATCTGGAAGACGACGTGTTTTGAAAATAATAATAAAGGAGGCAGGGAGGGAGAGAAAGTCTGTGTGAGTTACAGGCAATAGGATCCATCTCACTGCAACGGGCTGTATTCATTTGACTCAGTCTCTCTTCCCCCCCCCCCCCCAACTCATCTCAATGGGAAGACAAGGTGGCGGGGCAGTGGACCGGACATCCTACCATATTATGTCATAAGCTAGAATGTCAGGCGGGCGCGCTTAGCCAACTGTGCAGGTAATGTCATGAGCACGGTCGGGCGCGGGTTCGATGCCTGGGCTCGTCGCTTGAGAAAGTGAGGAAAAGATCGGTCACCTATTCACAGACCCATAATAGGAAGCTGAGTCGAGACATTTTAGTTTTAGAAAATGTCAAGGCCGAATATTTCACACCCAAACGGCTGTAACTGGCAGGGAACTACCGTTGTAAAGTTGATAACTTACTGATACGCCAGTATATAAGAGTGTGATGGTACAAGACATCCAATTGTGAATTAGAAAATAGTTCGAAAGACAGAACAGATGCGTGCAAGAAGGCATACGTTACATAATATACACTGCTCACCTCCTGCCTCCTCAAAAGACATCGTGTCACCTGATGTAATCGTTGTAAAAATAAATGACATGTCATTACATGCACGAAAATACAAAAGTGTTGCACAGAAATTAAACAAATCATTTTATCTGAACATCCTGAACACGATTCTGCCAGTTTGTTAGAAATCAATCTTTTTTTTTAAATTAGTCTTGTTTTCTTTGGATGTTGGTTCAAATCTTATTCTCGCAGATATGAAAAGGGCATATACTACATTTACAGTTATTGTAAAAAAAAATCATTGTTGGGATTTGTATTTACTGTCCATTTGCAGCCAACCTTCATTCATTGTGGAGACGGCCCCTAATTGATTGATTTACAGTCAGTAATACACAGGGTGTTCATGTTTTGATTCCCCTCTGTTGTATCTCCACCTTGAAGTGATGAAAGTGCGTGTGTGTTGTAATGACCGCCAGAAACATGTTGGTGGCAGCGACGCTATAGGGTCTTCCATGTCGGACACGTCCTGGGATATGGACATGACGATGGACATGACCATGGACAGACACACCTGGTCTTTAAAATATTAAACAAGCACCATATACGCCTCAAGACATGAAAAGGGGGGTCCTTTACTTTATTTTACTATCGTGTCTGTCACGTAATTATCTAAGCTTTAACAAAACGCTTCTTTACTTTCAATCCTTCCTTTTACATTTCATTACAGGGAAACAATTTGGTCCCCCGGATAAACAGTCGAACGGCTAGACTTTCAACTTGCTGTCTGTTTTCCTGTATAATTCTGCTGATAATCTGCTGTGCACGTGTACTGTCTCAAGCCAAGACGGTTACAATTGTCAGCCTAACAATGGCCATTTCCTCTGCGGTTTGTGGTTCTCCTAACCCAGTCTATGTCGGTGGGGTATCACAGTGGATGTGCTTCAGGTCAATGTCTTCCACAGCTCCCTATGGGATATTTAGCCTTACATATACGTGTGGCAGTGACGTACCATGTTTGTATTTAATGTTATCAGTTATGGGTTTCACGAACATGACTCTTGGCTGAATGTGATCACACATATTAGGAAGGTCTGGGAAGTAACGGAGATGTGATTTCTCGAAGCGAATGTTGCGAATTCCTTGGACTGCATAAGTAACCGACGAGTGTAAGAAAAGGGCTCGTGAAGGTAGAACATAGAGTACAACAATAAGAAAGAGACAATGATCTTTGACCACGTATTGAGAAAAGAAGCACTGGAAAATATGGGGACGAAGTAGAGGCAGATTGAGACAAATTATGCTAGAAGGGTGGCAAGGAGGGAATAGCAACACAGAATTAACCACAACACCAGGAACCGAAATCGGTGGCATTACATAAATGCCTACAACATTTGCCAGGGCACGTGGTGATGATGCCACTTCGCTGCTTGGGTTAGGATTTGGCATGGCTTCATGGTAAATAACGTGGAAACATTGGGCGAGTTTCGGATGTTTCACAGCCTACGGAAGTAGTTCGTGGTGGCATCTGTGTCTATTGCTTCTTTAACTAGGACATTTGTTTCCTGCTCTGCGTGCGAAAGTTTTCTGAGGCGATAAAATAGTCAAGATTACACGTGTCATGCAATTCGGCAGTAAGTGGCCAGATATCACAACCATATATGAGAACATGAAGCACCAGAAACGATTATAATCATAATGTCACAGGGAAAAATAAAATCACTGCTCTTGCATATCTCACCCAGTCTTGTCATAGTAAATGAGATCAGGACCTTTGTGATCTAGATCAATGTTCCTAAACATCCATCAGTACCTATAGGCGACTCAGAAATATGTAAAAGCAGACACTTCTTCACTTGTTCCAACCACCCAACATAATGTTAGTAGTTTCATATTTATGTATATTTTCAAGAATATTATATAGATCTCAACTAATTCCCATTCTGAAAGACTTCTTCAAGCTTGATGTGGGTTCTTGGAGTTCCGACTCAGTACCTTTTATAAGATCAATACTATCAGCAAATTGCAATTTCTATACAAGTCGACCTCACGTCGATATAGATGTACTATGGTCAGTTTCCCATGACATGTATATGCATGTATGCATGCATGCATGTATAAATTAATAAATAATTTATATATTTCTATAATACTCTACATTACATAAGAACACACTTGTAACACAATTTAGTCAAAATAGTATTCTTCGTCTGCACATTCATTATCCGCCATTGGAACAAAGTTCCCCAACCAATTCACACCAAACTGCCCTATCTGTTTGCTAACATTTCCGAAGTGTTCTCCTCATATTATTAATATGTCTCTCTTCCTCTTCTCAGTGAGTTTGATGTCATGTTTGGTCGGAAGCCCACCTGTTCATCCTTTCGTTGCTTGTCAATTGTAACTCTTAATCTCTCCATAATTATCCAGGTTAGTATTTCACAGAAACTAACAGTAACATGAGTCCTCTTTAATTTTCACTCTCCCCCTTTCTTTGACAGCTTCACAAGATATTCCTCTCTCCAGTCTGCAAGTATTTCTTCAGTCTCCAAGACTCTGCTACATAATATGTGTAGCAGTTCACATGAGGCATTTAAACTGGCTTTAAAAGCTTTTGTTGGGATATCATCTGGACCAGCAGTTTCCCCTCCTTCAGAATATTGACAGCTTTTATAATTTCTTCGTGACTTTGTTTCTTACAGTTGATAACTAGCTCGATTTGTGTAGGCTCACATTTGGGGAGAGGGGTCTCTCTCTCTCTCTCTCTCTCTCTCTCTCTCTCTCTCTCTCTCTCCTCTCTCTCTCTCTCTCTCTCTCTCTCTTTATGACTGGTCTGTTTAGAAAATTCTGAAAGTATTCGCGTGATCTTATACGTTGGTGAGAACAGTTTCATTAGTATTTCTGATCAGTCCTCTTGGTTTGTATGCTTCTACTATTTCCCTGGTGGCGTTGTAAAGGTTTTGGAGGTTTCCTTTCGCTGCTGCTACTTCTGAGTCTCCAGCTAGGCTATCCAAACATGAGTTAGAATAGTACGGACATTAAAAACAAGCTACTTACCTAATGCAAGTTCAATTGCTCGTTTTTATCTGGTAAGTTCGTTTAAAAATAATATATATATTAAATACAATATCTCAATAAATGCAAAACAAGTTATAAAGAAACGAGACTACATGTTTACTGCCAAAATCAATAAAATATCAACATCAATATTTTTTAAGTCAATAAAATTATACGGAAATCAATCAACTATGTCTTTACTCACGCAGCCGTGTTATCATGTATGTTAATATATTTCTACGGTGGACACGATGAGCTACACATTTATATCTAATAGAAGATGTGATTGAGAGATCAAGGACAGAACCGTTATTTCCACTTATTCTGTAACTGCAATGAATAATGTCTTGAAACACAGAAACTTTGCTATAAGCACAAATATACGTTCACTGAAAGGATTTGTGAGGTTGGTACTTCTGTATGGCAGTGAATGGCGGGCAATGAGTAAAACAATGACGAAGAAAACGGAGGCAGTGGAGATGTGGTTTGTTAAAACAATGTTGAGAATTCCTTGGCCAAGGAAGAAAACAAATGCCTAGACAATTGCATATCATCAGAAGAATTTGAAAAGGGAAAACGTGAATGATAACAAGAATTGGTAATATTCCCGTCAAGCGTTCATCGTCAATATACGGGATGTAGATCTCTTCGTGTAGAGATTATCATAATCGTTTTACTGATGATACATGGAGAACGACTACAACGATTACATGTAAACTACACAATTTCATTAACTGGTGCCTGCACAAAATAGACACGACTAATATGGAATGGCAGAATCACCCACGTGGGAGCTCATGGAGAGAACTGGACAAATATACATTGAACCAAAGAGGTGAAGAACAGACGCTGCCATTGGATAGAACATATATTGAGAAAACCTGAGAACAGTACTGACTAGAAACGCCGGTGGTTGGAATCCTCAGAGCAAAAGAAATAGAGGACAACCTGAAAACACACAAGGAGAAGAGAAGTGGAGACAGAAATTACTTATATAGGAAGGACATGAGCATGAGCTGCTTGGGATAGGTAAAGTTAGGACCGTAAGTTGGTTGTAAGGCCTATGCCGCAAAGGGAGAAAGAAAACGATCTCTTGAATGGCAATTGCCTCAAGATTTCTCTGGCTTGTTTGTTTTATAATTTATGCATGCTTAGAATAATCTTGAAATGGCTACTTCTTGTACACATTACCACCTGTTATGTCCAGTCAGTTACACAGTATTTGTGTCTCGCAAGTTGTCCCTGTTATGTCCCGTCAGTTACACAGTATTTGTGTCTCGCAAGTTGTCCCTGTTATGTCCCGTCAGTTACACAGTATTTGTCTACCAAATTGTCCCTGTTATGTCCCGTCACACAGTATTTGTGTCTCGCAAGTTGTCCCTGTTATGTCCCGTCAGTTACACAGTATTTGTCTACCAAATTGTCCCTGTTATGTCCCGTCACACAGTATTTGTGTCTACCAAATTGTCCCTGTTATGTCCCATCAGTTACACAGTTATTGTGTCCTACCAAATTGTCCCTGTTATGTCCCGTCAGTTACAGTTTGATTGTAAAGTGAACTTAGATGCACATCCTTTACAGGCCGTCGCAGTCAACCCCAGCATGTTTTGGCTCTTTGTGATTTACTCTGCAAGTTAATAACGTGTACCAGTGTTACAGAACTAACAAGGCTAGGTTTGATTTGTAGGACTGTTTATTTCTTCATGATGACAAGTTCGCTTCTTCCTAGCTCAAAGGCGTGATGTAAACTGCCTCTTGACAACCCACTACGTCACGACTTGAGCATCTCCCGCTTTCACTCACGATGCTCAATCGTGCTGTAGCTATTTCCCACTAGATACTAACCAATATTCCCCTACTGTTACACCTCCCCATGTTAATTAAAGAATTTTTCCTATAAAAGGAAAAAATCTTTACTCCTAAATCCCTTTACTCTATTCCCTCCTTTTCCTTATCTCTCACAGTTCCTCTAACCTTCCCCAAACCAACTCCATCTTAAGTAAATATTCTATTTCTTTAACTCTTTCCCCTGCTATATATCAACCCACTTCTTCTTCGTTTCTGGCCCTTCAAACAAACATAACATATTTACATATAACCTTTAAATCTCAACTTTATACAACACATCATAACATCATAACACGTCTTCTTAAATACTCCTTCTTCTCTTCATAAGCAATCTGCTTAAAATTTCAAACGCTAACACCAACTCCTTATTTTTATCACCAACGCTACTAATCCCCCACTTTCAACTAACCTGAAATTACTTTCACACGATAGGAAGACAAAGAATCGGTGGCCACCGGTATTTAAAAGAAGCAGTAGAACTCTTCCACACAAAGACCACACTCAGCTACATCACACACCCCCTTTACCAAACCATACTCCTTTACCCTCCTATGTCATTTGAGACTTTATGTAATAAAGTCTAAAACCACACTTACCTAAATCACACACCTTTACCACTCATTATGGTAAACGTTTACGCTGCTATCTACAGCATCAAAAACATTATTCACATCCAATTGTCAATATATTACAGACACTACTACTTTTATGTCTCTGAACCTTACTTCAACCTCTCATTGTAATGTCAACCACAAAACAATATCCCGAGGACACAATTAAAAAAATCTATTATCCTTTAAGACCTCTTCCAACATTATACACATCACCTCACATAACTAATCTTCTCCTATACCTCAGTCAAAAATTCTCTCTTAATGTCCATTTCTTATGGGCATATCTACTAAAACCTCCACTTATGCCGTTATCAACAGCAACCTTATACTACTCCTAACTCCTGTCTGTGACTACTTGCAATCGACTTTATCACAGTCCATCTATTACGGACTCTCAAAAACCCTATGTCATTATGTCTCCACTATGTTCATTTCTCATTAACACACTTACACCCCTTTACTATTATACTGTTATCCACAGTGTCTAGTCAAACATGGATCCAATTCATGTTTACTCTTCGTCTGGGGTAATTTTCTTATTCTTCTATAACCCAGCAATCTCATGTATATCATGGCTCTTCTGACCCCCCGGAAACTATGTTCAAAACTTTTCTCAGCTTTACCCCACTGAATATATTCATTAATCTTTTCTTCTCCCATGTGGCTTCTAATCCCATATATTTCTAATTAATGCTTACTTTAGTGTATCTCTAAAGTTTCCCATAACCATTTTACTTGTGTAGTAAGCTCGTCTTATGCTTCCAGCACTTCATAACCATATCAACCTCATTATGCTGATTATCACAGCTACAAAATACCCATGAACTTACTCTTCACAAAGAGAATGTGTCTCTCTATTAGCTCTCCGTAGTTTTATTAACTCTTTTCTGAACGAAGGGTCCTAATTAAAGCCCCCTGTATTGTCTTTATTCTAGACAAAACCCTGTAATTTAAACATAACTTAATTAACTACTATTTAACATACAAAACAGCGAAATAAAATCACAACAGGACATCAAACCCCCCCCCCCCCAAATTTTTTTGTAACAATCATTTATGTTTCCCCGCAACTCAACTAAAAGTATGATGATGATAGTGATGATGATGGTGACGATGATTAAAATAATACAACATACATCCTAATCTATTGTTACCTACTACTACTGGTCTCTTTTACGGACCAGTAGTTTTTATCCAAAAGTCTACGAACACAATAATCCTATTCTAAAATAATAACAATCATTTTACAGGACCAAATCAAGCAAAAAAAAACATTTTATACATGAGGCATCAACACTCAGACTCCACAAAACAATTGTCTTCTTGCTAAAGAGAAGGTTTTCAAAAAAAATAATTCCCTTTACAATTAACTACGTACAGTGGCCCATCCTCATTGGCCTTCTATATTAATCACTGTAACACATATTTCTTCCTACAATTCTTACCTATTTTGTTATAAAACAAAACAATTCAATGTCAAGCATTAATGCCAAAATACTTATATACATATACATATATATCTATATCTGTTATCTACAGATCATCATAACGCGGAACAATACTTGTTCTCCTCAACCAAAATCACTACTCAACAACTGACCGTTCCTTTTTCTGGAAGTCAAACCTTGATTATCTCCCCTCACCATTTTCTATCTTTTTCTAGCCTAACTCCTAATACATCATAACATCTGGAATATCATCTTGAACAAACACTGTAAACTACAGGTTGACTCCTTTTATCTATTCCTAATGTGGCGACTATTCCAATGTTGACTCAATGTACCAGCCATCATCTGCTTATTAATTAACCTGTGGCTCGGCACACCAATTGTTTCCCTTGGCTTTATACCAAACATCACTACCACTTCTTAATCATTACTGTTAACTACAGTATCTCCACCATGCTACTCCAATCAAAAGAACTTGTCTATTTACTATAGACCTCTCACCAAAGCAACTAACTCTACTTCTAATTTTCTCGTCTACCCTACGCAATTAATATTTCATCCTCCTGCACTACTCTAAGCTATCCTCAAGTCTCTTCTAGCACTCTTACATCGTGACGACAATCAAACCGGTCACCCTCCTCGGAACACGTTCTCCAACATTCATTTAACTAACCTTGTTTACCTTCTTATCTTTCACTCTTATTTATCGGAACTCTTTCAGAACTGCAACCCACGCCACTTATGACTGACAGCAGACCTCTCATTTCTCGTTCCTGTTAAGAATACTAAACATGTTTTATGAAACATCATTCAGAATGTTAACTCCGTTTTCGTCATACAACTTCCATAATTTCCTTCCAACGTCAGATATTCTACGAAAAGACATCACAATTTCCCAATCATTTTCTTTCTATCTCTCGATTTTCTCATACTCTATGTTCCACGATTTATCAACGTCACTTATCAACCACTCTTCTCATATTCACACGGACAATGATACACAACCTCGCTCTCATCTCACGATTACTCTTGCATCGCGACAATCTAACGTGTCCCTTCTATTACTATAAAAAGCACTTCAGACGCCACCTCAACATTCCAGCAATCATTCACCACATATCTACACGTATTTATCTCCTCTACACACATTGACACAAGACATATCAACGCCACTCTTACATTTTATTTATGTACTTCACTTAGGCGACGTCATCACACCTCTCTCCTACTTCCTTCATCCCGACGAACACCTGTCTGACTACAGTTATACTCACGTATGAACAACGCACAACCAGACGAATTATTCCAGAGGACTTTCTCAATTCACTGCTTTCTTATATCTCTACTTTACTCAATCACTCACTCCTATACGAAGGTCAGACCCTATACATTACCTCTCGCAACTTATATCGCTTTCACAGCACTATCTACTATCTCTTCAAAACAAATCTCATTCCGCTGAACCACTAACCTCGAAACTATCATTCTATACTTCTCCACACACAACAACTTTCTTCTTTCTCCGCAAGCACTTTCAACTGGCTACTTTACACACAGGATACTCAATTCCTCCTCAACCTATATCTCCTCACCAGACATTCTCGGTTCACCTGTCAACAATACTATTTTTTCTTCTCAAACCAGCAAGCGAAACTATCTCAGACATCACGTCATAGCTCTGAGTCGAACCATTTCTAGTACGAACCTTCATCCTCTACTAATTCTGTGCTGAATCTACCCTATTTTACTTACAGCGGTTATACATCACTCGACGTGATTAACTCTTCATTCTTTCCATTCCGGACAAAGGAGTATTTTTACCTAGTTTACTCTCCCTACACCGGAATCAAAAACCAAATATTCTGTATTACGTATCCACGTAAAATATCATTTGCCGTACTTCTCTATCCTCCACAACACTATCACCTACCCTGTACCATGCGATGCTACACCAAAAAATTCATCAGCCTATTTTAGACAGCTCACATATCTATATGCTCAAACCGCAGTTCTTCTCATAAGCCAAAACTATTTCATTTTCCTTCTTCACCCAAGGAATTTTAACCGTTATAGAGTGTGTCCAAATTAAATATTTCATTGTCTCTCAATACATTAACCCGTCTGTCTCTTATTATGTCATCTTCACTATCTGTTGTCAACCTGTTAAAGTACTCAGGTCTTAAGGTCATAAGGTCTTTTATTTTACTTAAGTCACTTTCTGTCGTTGAGTAAATTCCCGCTATCTGTCTACTATTTTTCTTCTTAAATGTTTTCTTCTTATTTCCTTTATTTGCGTCAGTCTGTTCACTGTTTCCTGTGTACCTTACGTAACGTTTGTACTTTCCCATCTCGTCTTCAGATGACACACTAATAATAGTTCCCTCATCAGATTCATTATAGTAGTTCACCGCAGCCACGTCGACTCCATTCCCATAGTCGCCTTTAGAACGTCTGACTTTCTTTCTCTTTCTTGGTATTCGTCTCTTAGCTTTCCCTACTTTCTTGTCATACAAAGCAGTATCTTGTTCCAAAGAGTCACTAACCAAAATTCTGTCCGTCTGTCCACCAGCAACAATACCGTATGAGGGAACATCACTCTTCGATTCAGGATCTGCTCTTATTGCACTTCTCTCATTCTCCGAATCATCAGTATTAATATCTGTTTCAGCATCGCTATAATATTCGGCGGTAGGAATATCTTCTCCGTAACCTGAACTCTGGCAGCTAATATTCCTACACCATTTGGGAATTAGTTTCATGTCTATAGCTGAGGAACTTGACACGGCACTACCTCTATTAACAATCATACTATTCCTTTGCTTAATACTTTTCTTCACCCGTCTTTTAACATCTTTGGCACTTGTCTGTTTATCTTTCCTAACTTCAACCTTGTCTCCCTTAGTCAAATGAGTTGGTTTTGACTGAGTCTCTATTAAGTCAGTTTGACTTCCCTTTGTTATCTTGCTGGCTGGTTGTACCTGAGTCTGCGTACTACTTTCTATCGTATTACTTGTCTGCGTCTGTGTCTCTCGGTTTATTTTCCTTACTAACACTGTCGTCTTCTTTTCCTGTTTAACAGTCATATTTGCAATCACCTTGGGAATAGTTGAATTTTCACTTACGTTTTCCACTTTGTTCTTTGACTCTGACTGCAAATACTGTCTCTGTCTCCTTTCAAACCAGTCGTTACGTCTTTTTCTAGCGGTTGCACTGTGAGAGGGCCAGTCCCGTGATTTCTTTGAAAGGTTTCTCTCACGCCCACTACTATACCAGTTTGACCTTTCAGTATTACGTCCGTTCTTCTTACTGTCTCTTACCCTATAAGCATTTGGCTTTGGTTCGTCATAACCATATTGTCTTTTGTCTTTATTAAGCAATGGCTGTCTCCTGTTATTCTTTCCTACTCCATTACAGTCTACCATAATTCTATAAGGGTCTTGTCTAATCGTTCTGTTCTTCAACGTTTCCAGAAAATTCTCTACTTCCGTAATTGACACCTTTAATTCCCCTAACCATGTACTAACACGTTGTAATTCCCCACTCAAGTAATTCATATTACTTCCTTTTTAAATATCTATCAACCTGAAACAATATTTCTACTTCTTCTTCTGCATATTCTTGAACTCAGCCGAAATTATGCCTGTTTCTCCACTGTGCTGTGATAGAACTGCTAAGCTGAAATATTTCTATGTACATCACTAAATCAATTTCACAGTCTTACTTATCTAAATTAACTATATGATTCACATAAGAGAATTGTTCAATTAGTCAATTGTACGTAAAATTACCTATGTTCGTTATCGGTTAGAATACGCCAGGAGTCTTGTTCCGCCATGCTGAAATATTCTTAAACAGAGCAAGCAAACTATTTCACAATTGTAATTTCCTAATTTAAGAAACACAATTCACTTATTTCGTAAGAATAGTTCAATCAGTTACCAGGTTTTTACATCATATAAATTACCAAATTACCCTAATTCTGTTTCCTGATCCAAGCACGACGTACCTTCCTCGGCTCGCCGTCAGATCCCACTCAACGCTGTATTAGCTGAAACCCATCACGCTCTTCAGGTTAAACTCAAACACCAGGAGTCTGCGTCAGCTGAAAATCAGTCGCGGAGTTCAGGTAGCAGAGTTCAGGTAGTCTCTTTCAGTTAGTCACTTCTCTTGGGATGCCTGGATAAACTTCAACCCCTGGTTGGGTCCCGACCAGATTTCTAGCCTCTGATTTCGCCCCGGGTGGGGTACATCATCGACGTTTTGAGAAGGACTCAGAAGTAACAGAGCCCAAAAGGATCAGGATCAGCCAACGGCCTAGCGATAGTCTGACTGCTTCAAACAAAATATGGCCCAATCAACGGAAGAACGAGGTATTTATATGCTGTCCTGATATTTCATGATCACCTCCATTAATTTGACTTGATTACACGAACTTTGGAAGAGTTCTGATTGTAGGCGAGTAATTCTTACAGTCTTTAATTTAGCTTTGAAACTTTAATTGGAGGCAAGGGGTCAATTTGAGGGAGCTATTGGCAAATTCTCGCTCACCTGCAAGAAAAAATGTTCAGACTGAATTGACCTTCAACGGAATTCTTGAATTCTTGTTCACCCGACAAAATGTTCAGACTGGATTGCTGGATTGCCAAACTCTTGCTCTCTCAAGACAGGATCACTCTGGGCCGGCTTTCCTCGTTCACAACGATCAGACAACTGGACTGCTGGACTGAACTGGACACGTTCGGCAGAGTAATGAACAAGAGGAGTCGTTAGGATGATGTTTGCAGGCGCCAATTAATTTGTTATCTCAAGTCTTGAAAAAGACTTACAGACGACCACCCCTGGGCGGGCTTTTGGCCTCTGTATTCACAGATAACTGATATTTACTGGCCATCTTTTCTACCGCGCCTTATTACGTTCACTGGTTGTTCCAAAGCGTGCCGAAATGGTTTCTGGCGATTTATAGAACTGGAGCAAGGACCATCTTCTCAGTTTTTGGCCTCCGCGATGTTATACGGCATGACTTCGCGTTGTTTTTATACAGACCGGATTATACCAGGCTCAAATCCTCGGTCGTAGGCTCCATAATTAATCCTGTACCAGTGTTACAGAACTAACAAGGCTAGGTTTGATTTGTAGGACTGTTTATTTCTTCATGATGACAAGTTCGCTTCTTCCTAGCTCAAAGGCGTGATGTAAACTGCCTCTTGACAACCCACTACGTCACGACTTGAGCATCTCCCCTTTCACTCTCGATGCTCAATCGTGCTGTAGCTATTTCCCACTAGATACTAACTAATATTCCCCCTACTGTTACAAACGTTCACTAGTTTGCCATTGCTTTCTGAACGACTGGTGCTCATACCACTGTTTTAACATAAGCGTAAGGCGGTTTAATTCCAAATTGCCTGCAGCTAAGTTTCCAAAACGGTGTGTGGGATTGCGAACAGCGTTTTGTAACGCATTCGCCGTGGTTAGACATATGTGTTGTTGTTGTTATTATATTAACACACCTTCTAACATAAAACAATGATTACTATATAGGCATATTTGTCGTTATTAATTACCACATTAAAAAGTTAGCCAGTGATCACATATGAACATATCGGTGGCTATTAATTATTGACGTCTATGACGTAATCAATTAAGGATGGCTGATCTACTGCTTCAGAATTATAATACAATAGTTGCATATGGAAAATGTTAGCTAAACTATTGGAACAAAGAGCTAGACCAGTGGTTCTCAACCGATGGGGAATTCCCCCCCCTCCCCCCCCCCGGGAGGGAATTTTAGGGTTTCCAATGGGGGGGGGGGGGATTAAGATTATTTCAAGACCGCGTTAATACAAGAACCGATTACTTGATATTGTTTTCCCTTCATACTTTACGGTTCTGTACGTCTCATCCTTCTAAAATTCATTTTATAAAATAAGTAGACCAACAAATCACGTTTTATGTGGACGTCTAGACTTGTTTTGGTGTGTGCTTCCATTATTAAGTAAACTGTGTAGGGGCAGGAGTGAGGAGGGAGGATTTTTATGTAGGAAATACGAAAAGGGGGGGGGGGGGGAGAATGACGTTCTGAAAATATGGTGAAGGGGGACACGGGCCAAAAAAGGTTGAGAACCACTGAGCTAAACCCATAGTTGAACAACAGTTAAGCAAAGTACAATTCGGTTTTTGGAAAGGTAAAAGTTGCACTGATGCACTATTTACACTTAGACAAATATGTGGAAAAAAACTATCGAATATAGTGATTCGCAGAATATTTTGTTTGTAGATCAGGAAAAGGGGTTTAAACGGCTTTCTTCGTAATCCCGTTTATTCATGTAGGGTCTCGCAGCGCTCGAGAATTGGTAGCGGTTCTCGCCACGTTGGTGACTTACGGGATAAGTGAGCCGGCCGCTCAGAAAGCAATGGCAAACTACTGAGCGTAATCTTGCCAAGAAATCAACAACAGTGGTAAAATGCTGGTGTTGACAGCATTGTCCTGTAAAGGATATGGGGGGGGGGGGGGGGGGGGGGGGTGGGGGGGGGAGAGATCAGGAAAAGGCTGTCGACAGAGAACAGAGAAGACAGATACAAATTATGGACCATCCTTTTAAGACTATGGGATGCAAGGGCAACTGCTAGAAAACATCATAGCCATGTATCACTCGAGCCGAAGTGCAGTAAGAACACACGAAGGTATATCAGATATGTTCACAGTCAATACAGGAGTGAGACAGGGATGTGTGCTCTCTCCTTTGATATTTAATATCTACGTAGACAGAATATGCAAAGAAGCAAGTCTTAACAGAAGAGATTCAGAAAATTTAGAACTCTTTACTCTAGATGAAACAACTGATCCACAGGAAATAAATGAACTTCTATTTTCAGACAATCAGTGCCTGTTTTACAGCGATGAGGGCAGACTACAAAATCATATTGCTAATCTGAGTTCAACCTGCAGCAGATACAATATGAGTATAAACACAGCCAAAACAGAAGTAATGCAAGTTAGCAGATCGCCGGGCCCACTAAGTATACAGATAAATAGCACAACTCTGAAACAAGTTAAAGAATTCAAATATCTTGGAAGCATGATCACAGCAGATGGCAGATTGGACAGAGAAATCAAAATCATATTTCAAAAAGCTAGTGCACTTACATATCAACTATCACCCTTACTTCATTGGCACCTTTCCGTCTTGACAGACGATAGTTTGGTACATTGTGCTTTAAAAAGGCTTAATAACTACCATCCATGGCGGTGGCGAGTGTGGCTGGTAAGGCCAATTCTTGCTGCAAATGTTTGCCCACAGTAGGTGCATGTGAAAACATGGTCATTTCCACCATTTTGCACCATCTTACGTCTCTCACGCTCTGTGTGTGCTTTATCTGCAATCATTTTCTCCTTTGTCTTTATTCCATTTCTGATAGTTGCCCTCCATGCAACACGTTCAGTCGGCGACGTGCTCCCAATGTGCATTATCAATGCCTGTATCAATCATGTCCCGCTTACACACATCTTTGTATCGTAGTAGAGGCCGACCCTGAGATCTCCTACCCGTCTGTAATTCACCAAAAAAGATGTCCTTTGGTATTCTACCATCATCCATCCTCCTAACGTGTCCTATCCATCTAAGTCTACGAAGACTGAGCATGGAATACACCGTCACACAACCTGATCTTTCCAATACTTCAGTATTTGTGATTTTGTCTTGCCACTTAATACCAAGTATTCTTCGCAGACACCGCATATGAAAGCTGTTTAAACGTTTCTCTTGGCGTGAGTAAGTTGTCCAGGTTTCACTGCCATAAAGAAGAGTACTAAGGACACAGGCTTGGTAGACGAGGACTTTTGTTTTGGCAGTAAGCTTCCTGTTCTCCCAGACTCTTTTTGCTAACATGTTCATTGTTGTTGCTGCCTTGCCAATCCTGATGTTGATTTCCTGATCGAGGGATAATTTGCTATTTACCTCTGATCCTAGATATGTAAAATGGTCTACTATCTCCAGTTCAGGCGTCGTCAATAAAGATTGATGGTACACCATGTGCACCTTGTGACATAATCTGTGTCTTCTTTTTGTTAATTGTTAAACCAAATTCAGAACAAGCATTGGAGAATGCAGATAGTAGATGTTGTAATTCTTCCTCAGAGTGGTGTCGTAATCGCAGCATCATCCGCAAAAAGCAACTCTCTGATTAGTACCCTGCTAATTTTGGTCTTGGCCTTCAATCTCTGAGCATTATAGAGGCCACCATCTGAGCGTGAGTGAATGTATATACCGTCATCCTGATCACGAAAGGCATATTTCAGTAGAAGTGAAAAGTATATCCCAAAGAGGGTGGGGGCTAGTACACAACCTTGCTTAACTCCACTCTTGATTTCAAACTCTTCTGAAGTTGAGCCATCAAACTTGATAATACCCTTCATGCCTGTGTGGAACGATTCCACAATGGACAGAAGAGTTGGTGGGCAGCCAATCTTCTTTAGTGCTTTGAACAGACCCTCACGACTGACCAAATCGAATGCCTTTGTGAGGTCGATGAAGGCAATAAACAGTGGCTGATTTTGCTCCCGGCATTTTTCTTGCATCTGTCGCAATGAGAATATCATATCAATGGTAGACCGGTTCTGACGGAAGCCGCACTGTGATTCGGGGTAGACTTGATCTCCCAGGACTTGAAGTCTGTGCAGGACAATTCTGGCAAATACTTTCCCAACAATACACAGAAGTGAGATACCCCTATAGTTGTTACAGTCGCTCCAATCTCCCTTGTTCTTGTACAGCATTATGATGTTTGAATCTTTGAAATCCTGTGGGACTTGTCCTTCTCGCCAGCATAGCTCTATTAGCTGGTGGATTTGTAGAGCGAGTGTGTCTTGCCCACTCCTGATCACCTCTATTGGAATCCCATCCTTACCTGGAGCCTTGCCAGATGCAAGCTCATTTATAGCACACTTAACTTCTGTTATAGTGGGAAGTGTGTCCAGGTGGTCAAGAGTTGGCAGGGCCTCTATGGCGTTGAGGGCATCATCCGCTAGCTTGGTCTCACTTGAGTAAAGCTCTAAATAGTGCTCGACCCATCTATCACCCTTACTGAAACATCCAAATATACCTATGTCCGCAAAGCGATAGATAATAAACAGCATATTCACGCCAACCCTATGCTACCAATCTCAAACTTGGACTTTATCCAAATCCCACTTTCGCAAAATCAACACCTGCGAGATGAGATGACTGAGAGAGCTGGCAACTTAACAATCCGAGACCGAGTAAGAAATGATGTTACCAGACAGACAGTGGGATCAACACCTTGTGCCACATTTATTGAAAGACAGAAGATCAAGTGGTTTGGCCATCTCGTTAGAATGCAACACCAACTATCATCACTGGCCTTACATCAAAGATCATCTGCGACGAGACCAAGAGGACGTCCAAGAAGAAAATGGATTGACAACATCAAAGACACTACAATCACACGGAATGACACTATCCAATGCCGCCCACCGGGCGCTGGAGCGCAAATTATTCCTCCCACGACGCTTGACGGCAGAAGTGGAAGATGATGATGATGAGTTGCATATTCTTTACAGGACGTCGCAGTCAACCCAGAATTTTGTGCTGTTGTGATTTCTTGGCAAGTTTACGTTCAGTAGTTTCCCATTGCTTTCTGAACGCCAGGCACCCATACCACTTCGTGAAAACCCAACGCAAGGCGGTGTGCTGCAAAATCGCCTGCAGCTGTGTTTTGAACGCGGGTATGCGGGATTACGAACTGCGTCCGTAATTCATTCGCCACGGAGCCAGCCTTAGAATTAAGGTGGACAATAACATCGTTGCATACCTTATGTTGTCAAACTCTATAGCTTGGTTCGTAACCAGTATGCTCGAGTTACATACGGGCACTCTACCTCTAAGTCACACCATTCCTTCTCCCTAAAGTGCACTTTTTGACCAGGCCTGTCTTGGAAACTCAGGTCTGCGTCAGTCTGAAGAAGGGGCATCCCATTCAAGGTTATAGGACAAGGTCAGGGCAAAGTGGACAGATTTGTGTTACGTTGATAATTTGGTAGGTAGCAGCAAACACAACTTAGAAACTGTATTATTTAATGACAACAGTAATAGATCATATGTTGCCTACCTTTTCCACGGCCAGGCCTCCTTATGTCAGCTGTTTCAGTTTTCAAATAAATAAAATTGCATTAAGAAGTCATCCCTGTTATGATTTGTAACGATTTAATACGTGTGTAGGAATAAATGTAGCTAAATATTGAATGAGATTCCTTGCTTGTGTTCGCCGGCTGTGAACTCCAGCGTGAAGTCCTGTATGTCGGATGAAGACATCCTATTGTCCAACATTAGTGTGATGTTATACCGGACTGAGGTTTGCGTGAGTATCCGTTGTCCCATGTCTGGCATATTGGTAGTTCCTCGCCGTGCAGGCAGATACTCTCCGACTTCAGAAGAATCAGCTATCCTACTACGTTAGCCAGGACGCACGACTAGGACGTGTTAGTGGGTCTTGGCCAGTATAAAACCTAGCCCTGGTGACTTGGAAACACCTCTGCATCCCAATGAGATTCCTTTATTTTCTTTCCCTTCTGGAATTAATTCCACAGGATTCTTAAAATGAAAAAAATACTTTGACAGGAATTAAACGCCGACCGTCTTTACTTGCCATGATATTAGCTGGTTCCTATTTTAAAGCAGGGTCGACCTGAGAGATACCAATAATGTATAACTTACGGAAAATAATACAGCTTGCAAGAAGAATTTTTCCTCTTGTTCCAGGGGTAGCCATTGCAAGAATATGGAATTAATGGACATTGTTTCGGTATCCTGTGGTTATGCCCTTCTGGTGCGAAGTGTGAGGCCTCAACGTGTTGTAACGCAAGGCAATAATACACGTTGGGTAACAAGGTCCACTCATTGAGGCCTTTCCTTCAGTTTCCATGATGTTCTGAACATTATCTGGTTCCCTTTTTAAGAGCCCGGACAAACAGCAGACCGATACTGGTCCGAGAAATGGTTTAGTCAACGGATCAACATCACGGTACACGGGTGTAACCCATAAGTGCTCCGTTCTACTCCTAACTTAAGCCTGAGTCCAGAGAATCTCAGCTCAGTGCACGAACTCCGTAGCACTAGCGAGGATCCTGAAATACTTTGGGTAGATTTTTAACACGAAATTGTGCCCGGGCAGCGCCGTTAGGCTACTCTTTTTCGATTTCCAACTGCCAAGGGATTTTTTACGTGCGCAACAATACACACGGGCGTCCGACCTCACTACCCAGAGACCAGGGGAAATTGTGTTACTAGAAGTCCACGTGAAAAAAATCCCGGTCCTCACCGGGGCTTGAACCCGGGACCTCTAGCACTCGAGGCGGACACCATACCTCGAGATCACTCAGCCCCCTGTCCGAGAAATGAATCCTGCCACTGCTAGGCATTGAGACCGGACCACTGTTTTGGTCAGGGAGTGCACTAACATCAATGACATTGTGAACACATGAGAGTAGCATCAGCAAACATCTGTTCAGTCACCGGAGTCCTCTGTACATATGAACTGTATCCATGTATTTCTCCTATCAATGCAGGTTTGCATCCATATAATCTAATGTAGCTTTTTGTCTAAATAATTCCTCTGCGAATGTAAGTTGCAATTCATATAATTCTTCTGTGAATGTAGGTTGCAATGTCAAAGTATTTGTTTCATCCTTAAGAGTCCTCTGTCACTGCAGGATTTTACCCACAAGAATCCTCAGACACTGCAGGATTGAACCCACAAGAGGTCATGGCCACTGCAGGATTTTAACCTCAGGAGTCCTCTGTCACTGCAGGTGTTCATTCACTGGAGTTGTGAACAATCATATTTTAATCCAATATAGAATCATTTCATACAGAAAAAGTAACGAAGACGCCTTGTAGCAAGCAGCATATCAGAAAGAATCAGACAATTGACATTTCTTGGGCATTCTGAGAACGGGAGTAGTATATAGGGAATTAGAAAGAGTACATTCTCCACAGACCCCGCGGTGGGACCGAATCGCCCCCTAAGGGGGTCGAATAAGGGTCCGAACCGATGCGGGCCCCCTAAGGGTCGAACCGACCCCCCTAAGGGCTCGAACAGAGGGTCCGAACCGACCCCAGCAAGAGAGGCTCGGTCTGACTCGATACCCAGACATATTATTTTGGAATTTACTATAGCGTAATTTTCGGCAGGGCAACCGCGAGTGCGAGCAACCATAGTCTTGTTTTTTTTTGTCCTACCTACTAGGGACCCGCAAATATAGTAGGAACGATGGGAGCCAACAGCATACGATTGTATCGGGGAGCCGGTTGCACTAGGAGTCTATCGTGCTAGGGGCTCGTTGCAATGGGTGGTTGTTGTATGTATAGTCTGTTGCGCTAGGGGGCCGCCGTCTCTGTACTCTCTATCGTTGTTGTCTGTTGCACTAGGGCGTGCCATCTCTACGGTCTCTGTGTCTCTGTGTTGGGTGTCTGTGTGCGTCTGTGTGTCTCTGCGTGCGTCTCCGCCTGTGCATGCCTCTGTGTCTGCGTGCGCCTGTGTGTGTCTGTATGCGTCTCTGTGTACCTGTGTCTCTGTGTCTGTATGTGTGCCTGTGTCTGTCTGCGCATGTCTCTGTGTGTCTGTGTGCGTCTCTGCGTGCGTCTGTGTCTGCGCGTGTGCCGTGTGTCTCTGTGTGCCAGTGTCTGTGTGTGCCTGTGTGTGTCCCTGTGTGTGCGTGTGTCTGCGTGCCCGTGTCTCTGTCTGTGTGTCTGTATGTGTGCCTGCGCGCGTCTCGATGTGTCTTTATGTGTGTCTGGGTGTCTGTGTGTGTCTGTATCTGTGTATGTGTCTGCGTGTGTGCCTGTGTGTGTCTGTGTGGCTCTGTATGCCAGTGTCTGTGTCCGTGCGTGTGCCTATGTGTGCATCTCTGTGCGTCCGTGCGTGTGCCTATGGGTGCGTCTCTGTGCGTCCGTGCGTGTGCCTATGTGTGCGTCTCTGTGCGTCCGTGCATGTGCCTATGTGTGCGTCGCTGTGCGTCCGTGCGTGTGCCTATGTGTGCGTCTCTGTGCGTCCGTTGCGTGTGACCTATGGGTGCGTCTCTGTGTCTGCGCGCCTGTGCCTGTGTGTGTGTCTGTGTGGCTCTGTGTGCCAATGTGTGTGTCTGTGTGTGTCTGTGTGGCTCTGTGTGCCAGTGCCTGTGCGCGTCTCTGTGCGTCCGTGCCTATGTGTGCGTCTCTGTGTGTCTGCGTGCCTGTGCGCGCCAGTGTCTACGCCTCTGTCGCCTCTGCCGTATCTGTCGGCTCTGTTGTGTGTGTGTCTGTCTGTGTGTGTCTGTCTGTGTGTGTGCGCCTGTGTGTGTCTGTCTGTCTGTGTCTGTCTGTGTGTGTCTCTGTGCGTCTGTCTGTCTGTGTGTGTGTCTGTGTGTGTCTGTGTGTGTGTGTCTGTGCGTCTGTGTGTCTGTCTGTGTGTCTGTCTGTGTGTGTCTGTATGTGTGTGTCTCTGTGCGTCTGTGTGCCTATGTCTGTCTGTATGTTGGCGTCTGCGCCTCTGTTGTCGCCCCTGCCGTCTCTGTCGTTTGTGTGTCTATGGACGCCTGTGTGTGTCTGTATGCCTATGTCTGTATGTGCCTGTCTGTGTGCCTATGTCTCTGTCTGTGTGTGTCGGTGCGTGTATGTGTGGCTGTGGGTGTCTGGGTACGCCTGTGTCCGCGCCTCTGTTGTCGGCTCTGCCATCTCTACGATCTCTGTCACCTGTGTGTGTCTGTGGGTGCCGGTCTGTATGTGTCTATGTTCGCCTGTATGTCTGTGTGTCTATGTGTGGCCTCTGTTGCCTCTGTTGTTGCCTGTGCCGTCTCTGCCGACTCTGTTGTTGCCTGTGCCGTCTCTGCCGCCTCTGTTGTTGCCTGTGCCGTCTCCTGTCGCCTCTGTTGTCGCCTCTACCGGCTCTGTCGCATCTATTGTCGTCTCGGTTGTCTCCTCTGTTTCGTCTCTGTTGTCTCCTCTATTGTCTCCTTTGTTGTCTCCGTCTCCTCTATTGTCTATCTGTTGTCTCTGCCACCTCTTTTGTCTCGTTGGCCTCTGTTGTCGCCTCTGTTGTCGCCTCTACCGTCTCCATTCTCTCGACCGTCATCCTCTGTGGTAGGATCTGGCTGGATAGATTCGGTGGCTATGCAATAGTGCAATACTTCCACACCACAGATGCATCGACCATCTAGGGAGCAACCCGGACACCCAACAGATTCTGGAGACACCCACTATTGACACTACAACATGCAGGCACAAATCGCATGCATCCTAGTGCAAGCAACCATGTCGATACAAGCAACATTCGAGAGTATGGGTCTCCGCGCCGAAGAAGGCCGTAGCACGCCACGTTCTCCTCGAAAACGCCTACGAGAGCAACCTCGTGACCGACATTGCGAAAGTCGACTACTTGGAGGGCAACCTCGGTCGCACACACCTCCAACCCCTCGATGGACTTCCAGTCTTTGTCGACGATCTCTACGCGTTCGGCTATCTACGCCGCGAAGACTGTGTGGCCAGGGGTGGAAGTCTTTGCTGCACCACCGGGGAGAACGGCAGCGCCAAAGCTGGTAGTCGCAGACATCTCCACCACCGCCCGCAAAAGTTTGGGAAGAGCTCCAGATGGTAGCCCCCGCGGACACATCCAGACCGCTATTGTCCACACAGTTGGAACCCACAACGCCGCTGCTGGTGGAACAATTCGGGCCACCATCGCGCGGATAGAGAGCGATACCCACTGTAGGGTCCTGCAGAAGTGGCGAGAGATATACCTCAACACCTCACCCGGCGCTATCTTTGTAGCCAAACTAGATGTGTCCGAAATACCTATGGCCGAGCTACTGCCGAGCTGCCGAGCTTCGAACGCCAGCTACTGGCCCACGGCTATGGTATCTACTGCATCGACTATACACAGGATTTCTCTGGCGTTCTCGACCGCCAGGCGTTGGTGGAACACCTACGAACGAACCACAACTTCCGCGAGCAGGGGAGCCTAGCCACGGCCATAGGAGACGACAATCCCACAATTCTCGACAACACCAAAGGAAGGAGGATACCTCCACACCGACTGCTTGGCACTTCTTGCTCCTCTCTTGCTGGGGTCGGTTCGGACCCTCTGTTCGAGCCCTTAGGGGGGTCGGTTCGACCCTTAGGGGGCCCGCATCGGTTCGGACCCTTACTCGACCCCCTTAGGGGGCGATTCGGTCCCACCGCGGGGTCTGTGGAGAAGTGTACTCTTTCTAATTCCCTATATACTACTACGGGTAAACTGGATAATGTTGTGAACACAGAAAGCTGGAACGGACTAATGAACTTATTTTCAAAAGGTTAAGAATTGGACACGCAGGCTCGTCAGACATTATATCCTTCTTAACTCTGCTCTCATACAATATTTTATTCATACATTACTTATAGAGTTAATCTTAGACAACAACAACAGAAACAATATATCCCTTATAAACGTAAAGGAAATGTGCAATGATCATACATGACTCACTAAAACTAATTTTTCATATGGCAATTATAATCAGCAAAGGTAGATGTACTGTACCACAGTTAGGAGAATGTTCATTATACTAGTTGTTCTTTGAAATTATTATTATTAATTTTATTTTAAGGAGACATATAGGCTGTAGTAATGTACTGTTCAAATAGGTTGCGATTTATCTATAGGATTGGTGGTGATTTTGATTTGTTGCGAAAGATGTTCCCACAATTGAGCCGCGGAGTACCCTAAGCTTATTTTGTGTAAGTCTATCCTAGATTTAAGGACATGTAAAGTGTTTAGTCGTTTAAGGGAAGTCAGGCAGGGAAAAGAGTGTGAAAGAAGACCACAAACACGCAATACGACCACCAATGTGAGCCTTGGAATATAAGAAGAATCTGATCACATCAGGTTATGATTGTATCAATGATTAGTGCATGTATTTCATACATTTATATTATTTCCAATCCTTCTTCATGGAGATTTATATTGCAATGCACTGTATTCCATAAACTAAGTGATATCAGTGGACTAGTATAACAACATACAATCCCTTTGACAAAGGTGGGAAGCGTGATGTTGTCATCACGTTGTGGCTCCTTTTCAGAGTATAGTTCTCATCACAATCCGTCCACAACTTTCTTGATGTTTTCGGTTCTCCTGCCTCATAAACTATCTCCCAATCTGTCTGCAATGTCCTGTGTTCTTGTCTGTGCTGACCGACCTCTGCCTCAAGCACCCTCATGCCCAAGCTGTCTGCAATGTCCTGTGTCCATGTTTGTGCTAGTCTTCCCGCACGTCTTCTTCCAGGAATCAAGCATTCCATCACCGTTCTTTCCAAATTCTATGGCCAAAATATTTCAGTTTCAGAGACGTACTATTTATGTGCCAGTTTCCGTAGGAATTCAGATTATTTATAATGTCAGTATTATTATTATTATTATTGGCCACAATTTTCTAAGAACTTTTCTGTTACATGTAAGTTCAAAAGCTCATATTTTCCTGTTCAGTTATACAGGTGATACGCACAACACGTCATACAAATATGAACAATATATTGCACAGTTCTGACATCATGGTTTAGCTGGTTTGTAAGGGATCACTTTCATTGCACATGGATACACACGTTAAGTGTCCACGTCTCCTCCTATAGATCACATTAGGAGAATCTCAACGAAAATCCACACTACCAGTGAGGATCCAAATGTGTATATATTCTATCGCTAATATTTTTGTGGATTGTTTTTTTTCTTTAATTTTCAAATGTTACTTGTGCAGCCTTCTATTAGACCTACTCTTCTCTGCTCGATGTTCAACTGTCAAAGAAATGCTAAAGTACGCAACATGTATAAGAGTCCTCCTAGTTCTTCACCCTTATTCAACAGGGTTAGGCACGCAATCCATTACCCCGGAATGTAAGTATTGACATTCTAAACATCTTCAGCACTTGATCATTGCAATATGGATTGGGAATACTCACTGTCTCAATCAATCAGCTAGTGAAACTAGAGCGTATACAGAATAAAGCCATGAGGGTGATTTTGGGGTGTACAACGGATACCCCAATAGTGTGTATGGGATACATCCTGGCGCTAACGACCATTGTTGCGGGCAAGGTCATACCTCAAGGTGGCTGTGGAGAGAGAACACCTGCATGATTCCCTGGATGCAGTCTAGGGCACAGGCTGTTAAGAGGAAGATCATGAATGGTTCAGGCAGAAGATACCATCAGGAATGTGTGCCCACCTGAGAAAATTGGCAGAGGCAATGAGTGGGTCAGAGTGCGGAATAGAAATTCAGACTTGTGTTTGGTTATAATCACATTGGGGCGTGAGTGTACGGAGTGGCCAGCAGGCGCTACGGAAGTAGAAATTCAGCAATTAATTCAGGACAACTCTCGTCCTGGATTGTGATTATATTTGCCGATGGCTCAGTGTTAAAAGGAAAAAAGTGCCCGGGGATTCATAGCAAACGTCAATAGTCAATGTTTGGTAAAGGAGAGCTTGGCATTTGACACCACAACCCGAAGTCTGAGAACAGAGGTGGGGGAGGTTACTGCAGCTTTCTACTGGAACAAACTATACGCATGTCGTGATTGTGACTGATTCACAAAGCACGCTGACAAACGCTAAAACGGGCATGCTTCGTGCTGAATTGTGTGTATCAATTCAGCTGTCGCGAGTTGTGAGCATTCGCTGGATCTTTTTTCTCGGACACTCTGGTGTGGTTGGGAATGAACAAGCAGACAGATTGGCTGGTTCTGCATCACTAAGGGATGATTTAATGCATGATAAGACATAATTGGTAATGGCCTCTGGAAGCACGTGAACAATGCAGAAGAACAGATAGACTATCACAATGGTCTACAGAAAATGCGACAGCAGGGGGTGGTCAGAGGATCTGGTAGACAGTCGCCACTAAGAGGTAAAGCAAGTCGGACATATCATCAGATTGTAACGGGCAGCATTAGTATTGGGACTCTATGCCGGCTGTTGAAGATGATGACTGAGCGCTTATGGGAATGACCCAAGTGCAATGATGTCCGTTCTTGATTCATCTCAACTCAACTCCATTACCCCAGGATTAGGGTGTAATATAACATCCTTGGGTTCCCAAATTTGTCAACATGTAAGAGTAAATTTACACCAATCAATGCTGAGACACATTAGTAGAATCTAATATTATCTTTGGATAATAGATTTAGAATAATACAAACACAGCAATGAATGTGTGACGACATACGAGACTGAAACATAACAAATAATTACCTCCGTGTAGTTCAACTATCCTTTTGCCTGTAGCCAGCGGGTGAAAAAATGACACAAAAATTAGAAAAAAATTATTACAATTTTCAATTACATTGTTCAGTTTAGTATTCTTCGAGGTGGTGTTATCGGTACCAACGATCACCATCTCTGAGCAGTCCTTGCATACATTCTCGTACATATCTGATTCAGTGCCGACTGATAATATATCACTATATGTGACCTCTCATTTGGACAGAAGATGCTATATCGCCATAATATTATTAGTGTCATCATGTTATGTGTTTTGTTACCTGCTATCTTCTGTAATTGCAATGCTCAGTAAATTGAAATTGACATTATGGTGCTTGTTCATTTGATTCTGCATTATGTTAGGTCCAAACCTACTTTTTGTCTGTCACTGAATCGGTGATTTCATCTAAAATAGCTCGGTGATTTTTAGAATATGTGTATAGTACAATGCAGGTCTAGTCACTCACAGACTACAGTGATGAGATTGTTTTTCTGATCTATGTTTGTCAAGTTTGTGAGAGTCTGAAGAAAGCAATGGCAAACTACTGACCGTAATCTTGCCTAGTACATCAACAGCAGCTGAAAAATGTTGGTGTTGAATGCAACGTTCTGTAAGGAAATGTAACCACACACAAAAAAGAAGATGAACGGAGGAAATATTTTGAAATGAATATAAATGTTCTTGTAGCTTTGAGATTGCCCAGACTAGCATCGTCCTTTAGTTACATCTTTCTTATGGACGCCCTGTTCCTCATTTTATCACTCATTGCATCTTTTTATGAACATCCTGTTCATCATTCTATGGACATGCAATGCATCATTTTACGGACACTCATTGCATCATCTTATGGAAACTCACTGCATCCTTGTATGGACACATCATTTTATGGACACCCTTTTAAACTGTCTTTAAGCAACATTTTTCTTATAATAAAATGAATAAATCAACACAGGACTGGGCCGTGAAGTTAACAAAAACACAGTCACGAGCAACAGGATGGACATTACAACTAGGAAGCCTTCATCAGCACACAAAAACAACAAGACATATAAAGTGTAAAGTCAAAAGACCATTTTACATGCCTTGAGGAGTATAGGATATAGTAGTAGTAGTAGTAGTAGTAGTAGTAGTAGTAGTAGTAGTAGTAGTAGTAGTAGTAGTAGTAGTAGTAGTAGTATATTGGATATATGGTACCAAATTTGCATAGACCAGTTGGTACTCGACTGGCAATAGGGTACATAACACACTGTCCGGTTATACTACCCAGGGCATTTCCTGATGTCCATTCACAGCTGCACGAATTCATTTTAACAAACTGAACTTGGCTCCCAGGTCGACCCAGCCTAAAACTGGGTACCAGCAAATGTCTTGGGAAATAAAGGCGGCTGGCGTGCTACTGACCACATCACCCACCGAGTGCCCATTGCTCTATACAAATGCTATACAAATGTCTAGGAACGCAAGCCCGATGCACCTATGGCACAAACTTGGGGCCTTCACTTTTGTCACATGTTAACATCTACTGGACATTCTTGCTCGTGAAGACACTTCACTCGACCCACTACTAAGAGAGTTTGGATTATATCCAGTGGATTCCTCTTAAAATAAACTTGTTCTGACAAATGTGTGGTCAGCTTGACTGGGACACAGTATAATACCACATAGGCAAACGCTCTACCTCTATAACACCCCCTCTTCGTTCATTCATTCATTCATTCATTTATTCATTCGTTCATTCATTCTGTAGCATGTCCTTTGCAGAACCTCGCTCCCATACAAACCAACCTCTAGTTCCAACCTCTTGTTTAACTAAATATACACTAAATATATTCTTTTACTTGGCACCATTTTATGACATGATAAAGCTTCAATTGTCAAGGAAACGTGAAGAAAAAAAAACGACTTACCTTCTCTTATTTGAATCATCATTTTGTTACCTGCATCATTTAGTATTTTGGAGATAAAAGGCAGAATAAGTATTTAGTGCTCAATGAAATTATAATACATTTAGTCAGAACCGAAATGTTTTCACAATTGCACACAGACGATTTTTAACACAAACTGTATATTTTGAGAAGAAAGCTGTTGAGAAAACATAAGATAATACATTTTCATCACATCTGACAGGTTACAATTTCGGATTTCAAGCGAAGATCTGAAATAATGTATAATTGCTATTTTCACAGTACACTAGCTAGACAGTTTGTTTTCTGATGTTTTTATTTTTTTTTATATGTGTGTTAATTTCATGCATAGCACTGAAAATGTATGTTCCTGGTAGTTTTATAAATATTTGTCGTTAGACTACTGCTACTGCACGTTGATGACAAGCCAAATGGAACCTAGTCTTGTGTTACTATTTACATTAATTTTGTCCCTTTAACTTCATCAATTATAACTGTAAACTGTTCAAAAACAGAAACGCAATATTATTACAGTTTCGATTGCGAACTTGTACCAACATTTTATTGACGATGCTGATTCGCCCACTGCAGTCGGTTTTGGCGATGCTGGTCTGGTCCGTAAGAACAGGACCTCCGTGAGGTCTTCTAGCCCAAAGACCAGGATCGTGCAGCCGGTTCCTAACCATTTGATCTGAAATTCAATGAGCTCCTGGCATTGACTGGACAGTGGAGGACGCAGATGCAAATCGATATCTAAAGTGACGCAGCCGTATGACATTGAGCCAGTTTCTTGAAATCGCCTCCAAAGGCGAATAATGGTGCTTCTAACCACATTAAATTCTCTGGCTACTACACTTTGTGATTGTCCAGTCTGTAAACGTCCGATAATGTTGAGTCGTTCTGTAGTGAGATGAGCCATACTTGCGCACTGAATTTTCAACTGAATTTATTCAAGGAGTGTCAATCTTTTATAGGCATTCAATAATATGGTCAGAGAATTTTGTGTCTGGACAGACAAATAAATGAAGCACGTTTTCAAGAAGCAGATGACAACCGTATTTCGATTAGAAAAATTAGACGTGGACAGTCAAGATTCTTTGGTTGGGTTATGCTGTGAGCTAACTTTCGTAACTTCATAACAACTTGCAGACATGATTGGGAAAGATCAAGTGGAAGACAATGTGATAAAACACCTAAATGGTCTGACCACGTAAATTATCAGGCTAAGAGGACATGATGATGACGATGGGTAGAAGCATTTTCATTTATTTGGAATCAAGCTGTTGAATGTTTACAGTTGTCACCTTTCAGGTTATATAGATAACGTCAACATTAAAGGCAGCCCCACGACACATATTATTATAGGGTATGCTTGCTTGCTTGCGTTCGCTGGTTGTGAACTCCAGCGCGAAGTCCTGTATGTCGGATGAAGACATCCTGTTGTCCAACATCAGTGTGAAGTCCTGTATGTCGGATGAAGACATCCTGTTGTCCAACATCAGTGTGATATCATACCTGACTGAGGTTTGCGTGAGTATCCGTTGTCCCATGTCTGGCTTATTGGTGTGCAGACTGGTAATTCCTCGCCATGCAGGCAGATACTCTCCGACTTCGGAAGAATCAGCGATCCTACTACGTTAGCCAAGACGCTCGGCTAGAACGTGTTAGTAGGTCTTGGCCAGTATAGAACCTGGTCCTGGTGCCTTGGAAACACCTCTGCGTCCCATTATAGGGTATGAATTGCTAGGCCTTCGCAAAGTATAGGCCATGACACAATAAGGTGAGGTTCCCTTGTTCCCTTTTACATCACCATCCCTTCCCAGACACTCCTGAGAGTTATCAGGTACTCATGAGAATGGCTCCACCCAGTCATACTGAACGAAAAAAATCCTAACACTGTTGGACATTGAACCCGAACCGTTCAACCTTGGTAAGCAAGTACACTAGCTACTTTTCCACCAAGGCTCATATTTACGGTAACATAGAAGTTAAAATTGTATGTACATGTGTGTCCATTCCCCCACGTGTATACACATTCTAGCAGTGATCATGATATGCGTTCAATGCCAGTTTTGTGCTAAAGAAGAGGCCGGCATGAGATGGGAACAAGCAAACAGCAACTTACCTCCTAGTTCCACCATCTTTTTGTCACCTGATATGTATAAAAGTAACAAAATGAGATTTAACATATCACTGAATGTCTCAAGTAATGTGTTAACAAAAAAAAAATTAAAAATTAAGTTGCATGTCATTCACAGGAATGTAGCAGTCAACCCCAGCATTTTCGCTGTTCGTGATTCCTGGGCAAATTTTACGTTCAGTAGTTTGCCATTGCTTTCTGAACGACCGGCTCATATACCTTTTTCGAAAAAACCAGCACCGCTGTGTTTTGAACCCGGGTATACGGGCTCACAAACCGCGTTCGCAAGCCCTTACATAACCAAAAAAATATGAAACACATGAAGCCTAAATATCCTAATAATATATTATGACGCATCGTGGACAACCCATGGTCCATGATTTTGTTCAACACCTAATACCATTTTGACTTAGGAACAAATATTGGCATTATTATATAAAATATTATCAAAAATTACTTAATGGTGGTTCAGCTGTTTAAATATTATCATCATGTGCCATGTTCAAATGGTGGGTGGTCATGGCTCAACGTCTCACAAGATCTCAGAGTCATGGCCAAGTCTGACAACTTGACCCAATTATGCCATGCCATGTAACCAAAACATTCAGGTATGTATATCTTTTCCTATTAAGTTTGCAAGTTGTTACTAAGTTTACACAATAATTTCTCTTCCAAAATGCCCAAAACGGCATGTCTGTCTTTGTCTAATATCTCTAATCAATTTTATTTTCATTTGTTTCACAAAAGACAAACTCATTTATATTTCTGTCCATCCACCCATGGTATCCTATCCATTTCCCCAAGAAACCACTGTCCTGTGATAGGATATTACAGCAGTATTAGGGGAAAAGACAAGAATTACATAGTTTGAAAATAAACTATGATGGCCTTCCTGTGATACCCCTAAGACAAACTCGTGTCAAACAATTATACTTAACAGGTTGTTGGTCTATCTCAGTATGTGACATATACAGAAAATATAAACAAATTAACAAATGTCTTGGGTTATTGGCCCTACCACATACAGGGAACAACCATCATCTGGGATGATTGAGTTTTTGAGTCCTCTATATCTCCATAACTTTAGACAAAGGTTCTAAACTCTCTGCCAGTCTTTCCCTGGTAATTTAAAGGTCCCTTAATTGTAATGTAAACGTCCCTTAGGAAGAACAGTAACTTTACTGAACAACAATTAAAACTGGAGGACTTAACAACTCATCCACTGAAAGGTCTAAAATACGAATACATTCGAATTATCCTAACCCAAGAAAGAGAAGATAGAATTGCATATCAATGGATACTACAAAAGCTTCATACAAAATGTCTTAAAGGCACTGGAAAAGATTGGGTCATCATCTGACTCCTCTGTTCTTTAAAAAAGTCGCTGAAAAGTCGACAGGGTCGACTTCATTGCACCAGGTTTTATCCCATATGGCTCAGTCTCTTTCCACAGCGCGGAAAGCGTTACACAAAGCATGAAGTCCATAGCTCCAGCGACGACCCTCATGAGTCTCCGAAAAAAATGCACTCGTGGTCCTAAGGACGTGGCCTGGAATTGAACCCACAATCTTCGGAGCCTGAGTCAGACGGCTTGACCACTTCGCCACGGAGGCTCCATATTTATCCTTTAAGCAGTCTTAGATTTCTCTGGTGGCACTGTCTGGTGCTATACGAAGAATAGACATCAATTTAACTCATCTGATGTGTTGAATTCATGTTATTTAATGCTGATGTGGTCAGTCAACTGTTCTCTCTGAAAGTACTGGCACCACACAGCAACAAAAGTCAGACTTGATCAGTTCTGCACACATAGCCAGTAAACATAAATTTCAGCGGTGTTGCCAGAAACATAATGCATTCATAGTTCTGGTGTTGGCCAGGGCTGGTACTTAACATTGACACAAACAACCCCACGACTGTGGGTCTACAGTGCTGTTCATGGCACAAAACAGGCTCAAGGAGAGACGTTATACAACAGATATGTACATGCGGTGAGGTGTTTTCACCCTGCAATATATGTCCTCACTGTGTCCTATTTAGACCTGTGTGATATATGTAGATCAGACAAGGTTCAATATGATCCAGAAGGTGAGGAATAAGAAGATAGCAAGATCTGATACCTCTTACAGCAAGGTAAGAAGCGTTCTCAGCTTCAGAAAGAGTATGCGTTCGTAACTCACATCAAACCCTTAATGATAAGTACTTGCCTTAGAAAGACTGGTTTAGAAGACATGGTATGGTTTTAACACATGTAAAAGTGCTTCTCCCAATCATCCACCTAGAATAACAGCATTCATGTAACCAAGACACCTGATAGTGAGACAGGAGTGTTAGTTTATACCAATCATGAGCAAGTCTGTGTGCTTGCTCCACATTTTTAATTTGCATTAAGTGTGAACCGACATGATTTATGAATCCCTGTTGCATAGAATGATATATCAGTTTAAATCTTCCAGAAATTCTATGGATAAGTTTTTCGTTCTTTTGCTCATATAGTATTTATTTATATCCCATAACTTTACTTTCCGCTACTATTTGTCTCTCTTCTCTGAACACATATTCCACTGCGCAAGATCCAAAGAATAAACATGTCCCTGGATTCTGATCTAGCAAAGATCCAGTTTGAAGGTGAAACATTTATATGGATCACACTGAGCTAGCACATTCCATGTTTAGACGGGCTTTTTGTGTTTGTCATCAGCTGTACTGCTGGGTAAGACGATCAGGCGAGAGGTCCTTCTTTCAGTTACTTCTTGAACAAAACTTGCTTGGTCTCTGGTTCTCTGTCCACGCGCTCGTGCTTGCGCTTTGGGCTTGCAGTCTTGTATACTGGTGACGGGGGTGTCAACTTCATATGGTCAAGACCATTACCCATTACGGACAACAATCACCTTCGGATTAATAAGCCTGTGAGGGTAAAACAGTGGCCAGCTGTTTTGCGGCTGACTCAATCAAAGGACTATCATTCTGTGCCGGTTATGGACCCTAACTATAACTTCTTCTTGAGGTTGAACGGGGTAGGGGTAAAGGTAGAATCGAAAAATGTCAGCTTAATTCTCCCATACCTTCCCCTCCTCTAACTTTCTCACTTGTCCTTTCCTCTCTCTCCAATTTGTGGATTATCCCATGTTGTTATTATTATCGCTGACGAATGGGCGTTAAATCTTCGTGCACTGCAGTGTAACATTACACATATTTTTCGGACTTTTCAAAATGCTCATTTGTGAGCATACCGTCACAATAACATTTCCGTTGCCATAAGCTGTTGAAGATCTGATGGGAGATGCCTTGAAGAGATTAGAACAAGAATTGCCATTGCGAAGGTAGTCTTTTGCAAGATGAAAAACATACTGACCAATAAAAACATATCAATTGAAACGAGTAAAAAGAGTGTTGAGGTGCTACATAGAACCTATACTTTTGTATGGATGTGAAGAGTGGACAATAAGCAGTCAAGCTGAAAAACAGCTGATGGCTGTGGAAATGTGGTTTCTGGGGAAAATGCAAAGAATACCATGAACAGACAGAAAAACCAATGAACAAGTCCTTCAAGAAACACATAAAGATCATTAACTGATTAGAGACATTAGACGTCGACAGTCAAAATTTTTTGGGCATGTTATGAGAAGAAATGAATTGGAGAACTTGGTGACGACTGGCAAGATCGAAGGGAAAAGACCAAGGGGAAGACCGAGAAGTAAATACCTGGATGGCTTGGCCACGTGGCATGGTCGAGAAGGAACACAGAGTTTTAAATATTTTTCTTCATTAGACGTAGCCATAAGCTATAACAAAATATTTCAAACACACACAAAAAAACATGAAGAGATCAAATACAACTGAAATATACATAGATAGGATACACACATGTCTACTAAGACAAAATGAGAGAGACACCTCTTCTGTATTATTTTCATGAAGATTAACATACAATTGGTGGTAGCAGAAGTGAGCAATACTTTATTGTCATTAACATATTTAAAAGATCCATATTGGAAGTAAATAATAGTAACAGTTTAACTCATCATGCATGTCATAAGAGGAAACTAAGGAGGGTTGGCCTGAGACTGGCTACCCTATCCCATAGAATGCTTTAGGTGCAAAATCAAATACACCACACACACACATCTGCTTACAAACAGTTTGATGTGAGTTGGTTGACAGCCTAAGATCCACTGGGAGATGAATGGCAAAAGAAGAAGAATGTGACATGTACAATTTGATACTCCAGTCAAATTACATTGTACAACAATGAAGGAGAGAAATCTGACACAGAAAGAAAACACCACACTTACCTGTTGCCACTTTAATCATCTCTCTGTCACCTGTTTTGAGTTGAAATCAAAAAGGTTATAAATTATGTAATAAAGTATTCATTGATGTGTCTTGAAATGCAATCTCTTCAAAAGTCAAGCCAGGGCAATCATGCCTCTCCAATTCACTCCTCTGATATTTTAACCAAATTCTTATCTATTACCCATCTGTTTGAGCTCTCCAGATATAAATAATGGTCTTCCTTTACTTCTTCTGTCGAATATTTTCCCTGCATAAAGTAAATTTCTCTATTCCAGCTCTTCTCTTATTTGCGGCATAGATTTCACTTACGATTTTCCTGTGATTGTAAGTGGCTTAATAAAACTTCAGAGTTTGTATCTTCTTACTTTACAATATTCTCAACATTCATCTCGAAATCCTCATCTCCACTGTCTTCAGTTTCTGCACCATTTCATTACTCGGAGAATTGAGTTGAGTCAAAACCCAACATCATAGAACTCTCATCACAGACATTCTCATGCACATGCTGTCGTCACCTGTCACAGTCAGTGAAGAGTCCCAAAAATAATGGAACTCGTTGCAGTCTGATTGTGTCCATCTAGCCTTTCCTCTAAGTGCTTAGTGTTTATCAAATTCCCTGGTCATTCCTTGGTCATTCCCTGCTGACCATTCTCTCCAGGCCGTGATGGTTACCTGTTCTTCCACACTACACACTTGATCTCAAAGGGCCCTGACCACATCTGCTGCCTTATCGTTCACCAATACACCGCCCAGCAGTGCACGATATCAGCTTCATTCCCCACATAGACAAGAATGATAAGACAAACTGAAACACAATGTTGACTGTCTGAAATACCTGCTCTTACTGACACCCAACAAGAGCCATAAATGACAAACACATTTACCAAACAATGTGAATCCAAATGATATAAATTCAACAACTTCAATACAAACAGCCACACCAAGTTCATTCAAACAACAAAGGAAGATGCTAGCCTGCCGGCCCAGCTGTCAAGCGTTCCAATTCGAGTAGAGGTATGTTTTAATTGACCTGGGCTCCAGTTTGACTCAGCCTAAAACTGGTACTAGACAATGTCACGGGAAGTAAGGACGACTGGTGTGAAGTTGACCACATCAGCCCTCGAGTGGCGATCGGTGTATACGAATATGGAGCTAGCTCAATATGCCTAGTAGGCCCCACAATATGTAAAAAGGGTTCTTTACTTTGTTTTCACTTACTTAACTCAGAAAGGCCAGCTCCGTGGTAAAGGGATTACGGACGCGGTTTGTTATCCCGCATACCCATGTTCAAAACACAGCTGTGCGGGATTTGGCAGCAGACAGCATTGCGTTGGATTTTTACAAAATGGTATGGGTGCTGGTCGTTCAGAAAGAATTGTCAAACTACTTACTGAACGTAAACTTGGAAAGATATCACAACAGCAAAAAATGCTGGTGTTGATTGCAACGTCATGTAAAGGATATGCAACTAATTTAGTAACAAGGAAAGAGTAAATGGGACGTAACCGACTACCAAACACTGGGAGTGATAACTACTATAAAGCAGTAGTGGCGGGTATATGTAACTTAGAAAACAGGCATCAAAGATGAAACAACAAACCTAAAGAGAAATAATCAACCTAAAAAAACACATGAATGACACGGTTGTGCCAAATGTTGAAGCAAAGTCACTAAATATTTTGTTCACAAAGAAACCTACTTAAAGAAAGCAGACACAAAGGCATAGTGGTTGGTGCCGATGCTTACCAAGTCTGTGGTTTCAGTTCAATAGCCAGCTATGGCAGGACTTTTCAACTGACTAATATGGCCCTGTCTCAACAATGGGCATGGAGCATTTTCATCATGTTCTGGACAGCAATGACGGCAAGGACAGGAAATGATCACCCCACCTCTGTAATGCCCTCCCTAGAATAAGTGAAGGCCAATCAATTCACACCCCAACCGCAGTATCTGCCGTACCCTGGGACTATCTTTTGTTAAAGGAAGAATGCCAGCTGAAGAACAATGAAATATATTTCAGGAAGAATGACAAAGTCAGTCAGGAGAAGAGGGGGGACGACAAAGCAGCAGCAGAAGAAAAAGTAGGAAGGGGAATAAAGAGTGGGAGAAGGGGAAGGGGAAGATGGAATGGGTGGGGGAAGAAGGAGGAGGGGTAAAAGAAGGGGGAGGAGGTGAAAACAAAGTGGGGGAATAAGGATTAGGAGGGGACAGAAGTAGGAGGGGAAAGAAGAAGAAGGGGAAGAAGGAAGAGGATGGGAAGAAGATGAAAGGGAAGAAGATGGAGGAGGAAGGGAAGAAGAACGAGGAGTGGGGAAGAAGAGGGGGAATAAGGAGTAGGAGGAGGCAGAAGTAAGAGGGGGTAGAAGTAGGAGGGACAGAAGTAGGAGGGGAAAGGAGGAGAAGGGGAAGAAGAAGGAGCAGGAGAGGAAGAAGATGAAGGGGAAGAAAATGAAGGAGGAGGGGAAGAAGAATAAGGAGTAAGAGGGGCCAGAAGTAGGAGGGGAAGAAGAAGAAGGGGGAAAAGGAGGAGGAGGGGGGGAAGAAGAAGGAGCGTGAGGGAAAGAAAATGGAGGAGGAGGAAGTAGAAGATGGGGAAGAAAAAGGAGGAGGTGAGGGAATAAGAAGAAGAGAAAGAAATAGATGAAAAGGGGAAAGAAGAAGAAGGGGAAGAATAGGATAGAGTAAAAGAGGAGGGGGAAGGAGGAGAAGTAGTCTGTCATCGATGTCCTTTCCTGCTAGAATAGAATCTGTATACACAATAATATTACTGTTGTCAGCTGAGGCAGAATAAACAAAGAAACTACAGCCTACATACCAAACATTGTAAAGGCAACATGCAAATATGACAGTACATTTTGTTACTATAGATGTACCACCATTGCAGGTGTCGCTGCCCGTTTGATATCAGAAAAACAAAATAGTTTTGCATGTTGTACCAGCATCTGTACCTGTACCAGCAGTCTGTTTGTTGTTTATGTGCAAACTAAATCTCTAGTCGAAACGTCCATTTCATCATTTGTGATTGTGTTCTTGCAAAGCTGACCAATTCTACTTCTCTTTTTCGTTGATTCAATCAATGTCTGATGGTCGGTTCTGGCCAGGACTGGATAATACAGTATTCTTGTCCTGCCAGTCTCAGGTCAGTGTCTGATGGATGGCAGGTTCTGCGAAGGACTGGGGTCTAAAGTTTTCTGCTCCTGGCAGTCTAAGATCAGTGTACAGGCTAATTTGTGGCTTTTATTTCACGACCAACAGATGTAATCTCTTTGCCACACCAGGTGTTAGATTCTCCTTCTAGATGTTACTGTGGGATATGTTGACCATTTCCCCACACACTTCTCTACAGCTGTCACAGCTTTAATTCTCATTCATTAGGAAGAAGAAAAAGCAAAGGAATATATATTTCAGGAACATTAACTTTAAAATCGATCAACATCAATTAACACAACTAAGAAGCTAGCAGAATGATATGTGTTTTAAAGCACAGCCTCAGTAAGTTATGTTCAAACATATGCATTGCAAAAAAGTTATTTTTTCAAACCTTATAACCTTTCACACATTTTCATCTGAAATTGTATTGTTTTTCCCACGAACTGGTATATATGGATTTGTTTTCCAGCCATACTTGCATGGATAAACCCTAAGACGTATAAGTTAATTTGACATCTCTACTTATATCATCATCATCTGTCCATTAACTGGTCATGAAACTTTCTGATCACTCTATTCCATGGTTGTCTATCTTGTGTTGCTCTCTTTAATTTCATGTATGTCATCATTGATAGATATATGCATGCCTACTTTATAAACATTCTCCTTGGTCTACCTCCTCTTCTTTTGTCCACTATTTTGCATTCTTGTGGGTTTTGGGTGTTATTTCACGTCTTAAAATAGACCCAACTATAAAAGCCTTCATTTTTCTATTACATGAAGAGGTCTCATTTTGTTTGAATATTCTATAATCTGTCATTTGTCAATCCATCTAGTTCTATACATTTATCTGTAAATGAGGTAAAAGGTCTGAAGACTTCACCACCATATTGCTTGTGTCTTGTTCCCACACAGCAGGCAGCTGAAAATGTTGCACAAGGCACAAACTGAGCATGTCTAGCAACAATTTTCAGGGGTGTCTGAAACAACTGCACTTGTGAACCAAATGATGGAATATGAATATGAACCCATGACCTCAGACCTCTGTAGGGCGAGACAGGCGGCTTGACACTTCCATCGCCTTTATCCATGACCTATGTTTCAGAACGATATAATCTGGCTGACCAATTGTACATACTGATTATGTTCCTGAACTCAAGTTTATATTTCTACTGGTAGAGCCTTGTTACAATTCAACCACACATAATAGTACAGAAACAAAAACAAATTATTTACCTCCTGCTAGGTTCAGCATTAATTTGTCACCTATATGATGAGTTAAACACAATTACAAATAAACATCAACAGACATTCCTAAGTAATGCATTGCTAAAGTATAACAATAAATGAAACTCATTTGTTACTACTCAAATATTTCCTTCTTGCAATATCATGACTATTTTACCAGAAATAATTGCCTTAAATGTTGATTCCCTCAAAGTCTAGTTACTTGACTACTTGTTAATATGTCCCTATGTTATTTCTGTATTCTTCACACGCCTTGACCATGTTCTCCTTTACATATCTTAAACCCAAATATGACATTTAAAAACTTGAAGCAGCATATAAAGTTAACACTGACCGATATTTATTACTTCAAAATGAAAACTAGCACATTATGCATCCAAGGAAACTCAACATGGCACCCAGAAACAAGTCTCAAAAATCTCATGGTGATAATTCCAGGCCAGGCAGATCATTTATGCAAACTGGGGAAGAGGTCGAAGGCAGTACAAGTAAAGGTGGTAGCATGTCTGAGGGTACCATTATGGAGATCTCTGCCATTTGGAGAAAAATAAGGATAGGAACTTAACATCTCATAGGTCTATACATAAGTTCTTACAATATCTTGGACCCAGAAGAAGAACAAACCAACATTTGACAAGATCTGAACATATCTCGGAAATTGAAATACTCTGGCAATATTAAATGTGACACTGGCATGTACAAAAACAGTTATGAATGGTTCCTGGGAGATGAGGAAGGGATAGACTGGCACGAAGATGAAAGTAGAACATTACAGACACCATGTACATGAGGCAGAAGAACATGAAGTATAACAAGGCACCTTGATGAAATAAAAGACACACACAGAAATAAGTGAACACTTCTACCAGTCTTCATAAACAAACAATACGTAGCTAGAAAACTGAAATATCACAATAACAAATAAGGAATTTACATATGTCAACAACAGACACAATGACCGATATATGGATTTCCTTTTGCACATTCCCTTTTTCTTTTGTTTGTCATCATACCTTTCTCGTTTTGCCCTTCTGTATTTTTGATTCCCAAAGTTAGGGCATGCTTGCCACATAACGGCAAGCGCCACCAAATATAAAAGAGCAGAAAACTGGATTTTCCCTATACAGTCACTAAACTGGACGACAAGATGAGAAACCTAGGAGAACGTGGACAAGTCATAGGATGGCAACGGGAGACGCTGTGAGTTTTCCATTCAGGAAGGATGTGTTTCTGAAGGCTCCGTGTGAAGGTGACACCTGGATGCGCTGATTTCTATATGATGCAGCTGGGAATCGGGACAGGAGTTTGCTGAGGACGATACGACAGTGGACACACCGGGATTCCATTCCTAGACGTTATTATTTTATCCAGGAGTCTGAACGGAGGATTAGGCTTCAAGGGTGACTGAGCGGACCGGGAGCTCAGCCGTGGGTCATATTTATGTAAGCGCCGATCCTGCGCACAGGATCAGCTTATTTGTACTTACGGGAGTTCCTTATTTGTGTCTGCGGCAGATTAAAAATCTGAGTAAAGTCGAACGACTTGAGTATGCTATTTTCCATGTGCTCCGCCTCAGGTGAGCTGCAAAGTTTGTTGTTCCTGTAGTTCGTGTTTTAACTTTGATGAGTTTGATTCACTATGCTCCGAGCGGCCGGTCCAGTTTGACTTATACGGACAGGCGCTTTGAGACAATGCTTATGTTATTCATTGATATATGTGGATTACTTAGTGCGACTCCTATTTCGATTTTGTAGCTAAGTATTCTTGTTTTATTTTTCTTATATAGAAACTTTGGTTGATAAGTTTGCTTGTTTCTGTGTGTCTTTCATCGAGCTACCTAGTTTTACTTTGTAGTCATTTGTGTTTCACAAACCATCTAAGTATCACAGTTTGTGCTAACATTACTCTAAGCTCTATGCCACTTCAGCTGGCTGGTACAAGGGGCCTGTATGAAAAATTATTTTCAAGTAATTTCTATTTTTGGTCTCCATAATCTGCCAGAATATTTGTCTCTGATATTTTGGAGTCAAAAAGTAACGTGATTTACACTTATTATCAGATATTGTTTTAAATAGACTGTCTAACTGGGAAATAATCATACATTTATAATTTAGCATATGCAAAGCAATGTTTTTCAGTCTGTGTGCTGAGAGTTTATTTCCAACTGTAAGTTGTTCCAGCACTAGTTGAGTGATATAAAATGTTCATGGTTTGGTATTATCAAATTCAGAAGCCTGACATAGAATCAAATATGTATGACATCAAACAGCCTGGATTGATGAGCAGCAGAACTGAAAAATAATTCTACTTACCTCTTGCTAGTTCAAGGAAATGCTTTTCACCTGAAATGTTGAGTTTAAACATAAAATACACATTGTTAACAAGTCACTAAAACTCTCTTAAAGTAAACAGTTGCAAAAGTGACAAACAATTTTTTTCTTAAAGTCAGCTGTTCTCATGACTTATTTCAGAGCCATGTGTGTGACACTTTCAAAAGAAGCAAATGTCCTTTCTCATATAATCAAACGGATTGTGAAATGTTCTCATGATTGATTGTAGCTGGTTCTTTCCTTCTGACATCATCATCATCTTCATACGCAATGTCATTCAGTGTGGTGGGGGTCAGCAGCCTCGAATGGATGAGAGCGCTTGTTCTTAAACATCTGGCATGCATATGCTGAGGTAGGCGCTTCAACTAAAAGGCTGACTTCTTGTCCTTGACTTGGGGACGTAAATTACAAGAACCTCTGAAGATGGAGTGGGTTAAATTGATGGCGAGGGACACTGGTAAAAGGGAAAGCTAATTAATCCGCATGCAAAATCAGTCCAGCACTATTATAAGTAGCTTGAGATCAAATCAGGAAACGCAAACTAAAAGTGGTGGGCGGTCGTGGTTACCATCTCTCAACATCACCAGAGTCTTTAATCAGGTCTGGGTTCTTGTCTCAGTTATTTCATATGGGCAAGCCATCCAGGTTTTTATCTCTGTGCCTTCTCCTTGTTCTTTTCCCATGAATTATGACAGTTGTCACCAAGATTTTTAGTCTATTTTCCTCACAACACGCCTAAAATATCTTGACTGTCTACGTCTAATTTCTTGAATCAAATTATGGTGTTCATTTGCTTGTTGAAGAACTGTCCGCTTGTTTTTCTCTCCATCCATGGCATTCTTTGCACTTTCTTTAGAAAGCCCATTTCCACCGCCATTAGATGCTTCTCAGCTTGTCTGCTCATTGTCCATGTTTCACATGTATATAACAGTACAGATTCGATATAACACATTAGACTTTTCAACACATCAACACTCTTTTTTTCTCACTGCAGTTGGCAGTGTTTTATTGGTGAGTATGTTTTTCACCTTGCAAAAGACTACAAGTGCCATAGCAATTCTTGTTCTAATCTCTACAATGTACCTTAGATCAGATCATCAGACGTTACAACTGTTCTGAAATAGATGTACCAATTCAATTGTTTCAGAATGTTCCTATTTAATTGGATGTTACATTTTGGTATTTCTGTCTTCTTGGTGACCAGTGAAATAAAGGATCCTTTTAAATGCCTTAAGGAACAAGGGGCATTTGGTGCTAGACCCACATTTTTTAAAGTTCAGCAAGGAAGGGAACTGGTCACTCCCACCTCAGTATGCCTGTGACCTAGAACATGTTAAGGCCTAACACTTCGTGACTACAGCAGTGTCTGCCATGAGACTACCTTACCTCTAATGTTTAACCTGAAGATGAAAGTTTATGTCTTGAAGACACGGAGACAGATCAGACATACAGGAGAATCTTAGTTTTAAAATAAACACTTTGACGTCTTGAGGCGTTATTTGGGTATATGATGCCAGCCCTATATTTGTATAGACCCATCGCCATACAATGTGCATTGTTGTCAATACAACATCGACTGATATTACACCCCAGAACATTTCCTGGTACTTATTGTAAGCTCCATTGACCTGAGAGCCCAGGTCAATTGTTCAAGATCCCTATCTCAACAGGGATTCAAACACATGACCCCTGAGTCAACAGGCATGCCACAATGCATAATAGACAGATAATATAAACAAAAGCCAAAATACATAATAGATAGATAATATAAACACATCTACTTACCTGGTGCTATGTCAATTACCTTCTTTTTACCTGTGTTCAGTTTTGAAAGAAACAGACTTCACTTATATGCCCATATAATATCTCAATAAATAGGTTACAAAAATGTGTTAAACGAAAAAGACAACAAGTTTAACCAGCTTTTGTTACTAAATGCAAGTTAATTTCCTAACACCATGAACAATTAATTTCATGCCTTCAAGATATTGGCGTAGATGGAAAGGACATCAGACTTATTAGTAACCTGTACTGAGAACAAGTGGCAACAATTAGGTGCGGAAATAATTACTCATCGCCAATTGAAGTAAAAAATGAGTACAGCAGGGCTGTGTGTTGTTCCCAAGCCTCTTCAACTAATACACCGAAAGAATTTTTAAACAATTTGAAGAAATGTCAGGACTTAACATCAATGGAAGAATCATAAATAATATTAGGTATGCTGATGACACGTGTTACTAGCAGAAAAGCGAGCAAGAGTTACAAAACCTGATGGAACAAGTAAACATGCATAGTGCAGAATGTGACTTCGAAATTAATATCCAAACAACAAAAACTATGGCAATTAGCAATGGAAAGGAAAGACCATCATCCGTGAGCATCACGGTAAACGGGGGTAACTAGAACACGGTAAACTAGAAGAAGTAACAAGTTTCTCCTATCTTGGACATGCAATAGTAGATGATGGCAGAAGTGAAACAGAAATAAAAAAGAGAATAGGAATGGCCAACATTGTTTTCAACAACATGAAATCAGTATTAACATCTAGTAGAGATTAACAACGCATTAAAAATGTGAATTGTCAAATGTTATGTATATTCAACACTATAATATGGCATGGAAATGTTATGTATATTCAACACTACCATATAGCCTGGAACTTACAATTCAGAACTTAGTCAGATATGACTGAGCTATCGTATAACAGAAGTCAGTACTATCTGCTTCCTGTTAGCGCCGAATTTTGGGCGGTGATCACCAAGCCCATCATCCCACATTGTGCCAAAGGCTTCAGGTGATGGAACACATTTGGGAGGGTACAAGCATTACCCTAGTGCAAGGAAATTCAACCTAAAGTCTAAATGTCATACAGGGCAGACTAAGTCCTAAGCCTTGGTCAGCAACTGGTCTAGGATGGAAGCTCTATCAGGCAGACAGTAAGAGCACTGCTTTGCTGATCTGGCAGCTTCTACGTCTTGTTCCAGACGTATTGGTGTTACCTTTCCTCTAGAGCAATCAAGGCAGGCCGAGAGAGGAATCATGTTTCATGGGAAGTACATGTCTCTACATTCAGCCCAGGCTTTGTGCTATGACGTGGAGGCCTGGGCAATGAACAAGCAATTAGAAAGCCTAATAAAGCCCTGGAGATGTGGATTTACAGAAGAATATGTCATATTTCATGGAAACAAAATCAATCAGTTAAAGAGGTTCTAGAAAAAGAGAGTTGATGAAAGAAATAAAATACAGGCAAGTGAAATATTTCGGCCACGTTAAAAGACATAACACTCTTATAAAGATCAAACTGGAGAGTAAGGTTGAAGGCAAGTGATCAAGAGGTAAACAGAGATACAAGTGAGAAGATAACATCAAGAGATGGACAAACAGCACTCTCTCAGAATATACAGTCAAGGCGACAGACGGTGTTGGAGATCCATTACAGCCAACCGCCACTGTGGAGACGGCACTTGATTGATTCATTGAATTTCATAAGAATGTCCAAAACATAAAAACTGTCATTTATTGCCAATACGGTACCTTGCAGTGTATGGCAGGGAGGGGGGGGGGTGTCTTGAGCCTGAGGAATTAAGTACTAGCTAGTACAGTCACAGCAAACTTTGTAGGTTACAGTTTTCTCTCTCTCTCCCCCCCCCCCCCCCCCACAGAAAAAAACACACCTTGCCCAGGATTCGAACCCGCGTCTCCCAAAGGAGAATCCGGTGTTCTAGCCACTCGGCCAGCCGCTCCTCTTCATAAGAATAACAGCCTTAATTTATTTATTTTTGTCTTTCAAGTAGAGGTTAATATAAATTATTCTGTGCAAATCTTATTCAAAACTGTCTGGATCATTGTTACATGTGTCTTGTCTAGATTTATGCATCTACCCATCTCATCCCAAGTAGTTTCTTTTACCCAGCCCATCATCTTATAGCAGGTTCTTTGCAGAAGGTTGCTCTCATTACGGCTGCTGAATATAATTCTCAATCCCATGCTTTACACATCCTTTGTGTCTTCAATGTCCGGTGTCAATCTTCGTGCTGGATGATCCACGCCCCTTCTTCCAAGACCCGTCACTGTTGTGTCCAAACCACTGTAACATTCAATATGGCCCACTTTCTGTGTCATAATGTAATTTATGAGCCAGTTTTCTTTGATATTCAGATCTTGAAACATTTTCTTCTTCTTGGTCCATGGTATTCTAAGTTTTGGTCCATGACCTTTGCGAAATGGTTGTTGTATTAAATGTTCAGAATAGCAAGTCTGCCACTCCATCTATCATATTGTCCTCCCATCAAATTTGATATTCCTAATTGTGACAATACTCTCCCTATATCGTTCATAACGATAACGTGACCAAACATGACACTGTCTTGTCCTAATTTGGTAATGTGTCCCTATGAATTCACACCCCTAGCGCTTGATCTTACGTCACTCATAATAATGAATACAGCTATGAACTACTTTGCAAAGGAAACTAGTCTGAAATGCAAAGAAGCAACAATAAGTTGCATTACAGCATTTAACGTAAATACAATGATACTGATAATTACACTGAATATGCCCTCCTGAAAACTGCAGCTACCATGGAACAAAATAACAATATATTATACATAATTACTGCTACACTGACCGAGTGGCTACAACGCCAGACTCTCCTTCGGGAGACCCGGATTCGATCCCTCGGTAAGGTGTGGGATTTTTTTCTGTCGGGGGCATTTCCTCAGGCTCAAAGACCCCTCTGCCTTACACCGCAAGGTACTATATTGGCGGTAAATGACAGCTTTTTTTTTTTTTAAATTACCGCTACTACATGACAGAGTAAAAGCTAAAAAAACATAAGAAGAATGAAGTTAAGGACCCTTGTACACACCTTAAGGTGTATTGGACATATGGTGCTATTTTTCTAGACCAATCGACGCTCCAGGGGTGACGTAGTCAATGTCACGCCGGTGACCTTTACTTCTCAGGACATTTCCTCTTACCCATATTAGGCTGGGTCAGCCTGAAAGCCCAGGCACATGTACACATCCATCTAGGTGTAGATTTAACACATCAACTCATCAAACCTTGCTATGCACCTCTCCAGTTCAGTGCATCACACCCAGCTATGCACTTCTCTAGCACTGCGTTTCACACCCAGCTATGAACCTCTCCAATTCAGCACATCACTCCTAGCTATGTACCTCTCCAATTCAGTACATCACTCCCAGCTATGCACCTCTCCAATTCAGCACATCACTCCTAGCTATGTACCTCTCCAATTCAGCACATCACTCCTAGCTATGTACCTCTCCAATTCAGCACATCACTCCTAGCTGTGTATTTCTCTGATTCAGCACATCACTCCTAGCTATGAACCACTCCAATTCAGCACATCACTCCTAGCTATGAACCACTCCAATTCAGCACATCACTCCTAGCTATGTATTTCTCTGATTCAGCACATCACTCCTAGCTATGTACCTCTCCAATTCAGCACATCACTCCTAGCTGTGCATTTCTCTGATTCAGCACATCACTCCTAGCTATGAACCACTCCAATTCAGCACATCATTCCTAGCTATGAACCACTCCAATTCAGCACATCACTCCTAGCTATGTATTTCTCTGATTCAGCACATCACTCCTAGCTATGAACCTCTCCAATTCAGTACATCACTCCTAGCTATGAACCTCTCCAATTCAGCACATCACTCCTAGCTATGTATTTCTCTGATTCAGCACATCACTCCTAGCTATGAACCACTCCAATTCAGCACATCACTCATAGCTGTGTATTTCTCTGATTCAGCACATCACTCCCAGCTATGAACCTCTCCAATTCAGCACATCACTCCCAGCTATGAACCTCTCCAATTCAGCACATCACTCCCAGCTATGAACCTCTCCAATTCAGCACATCACTCCCAGCTATGAACCTCTCCAATTCAGCACATCACTCCTAGCTATGTATTTCTCTGATTCAGCACATCACTCCTAGCTATGAACCTCTCCAATTCAGTACATCACTCCTAGCTATGAACCTCTCCAATTCAGCACATCACTCCTAGCTATGTATTTCTCTGATTCAGCACATCACTCCTAGCTATGAACCTCTCCAATTCAGCACATCACTCCTAGCTGTGTATTTCTCTGATTCAGCACATCACTCCTAGCTATGAACCACTCCAATTCAGCACATCACTCATAGCTGTGTATTTCTCTGATTCAGCACATCACTCCCAGCTATGAACCTCTCCAATTCAGCACATCACTCCCAGCTATGAACCTCTCCAATTCAGCACATCACTCCCAGCTATGAACCTCTCCAATTCAGCACATCACTCCCAGCTATGAACCTCTCCAATTCAGCACATCACTCCTAGCTATGTATTTCTCTGATTCAGCACATCACTCCTAGAAATGCATCTCTCCAATTCAGCACATCACTCCCAGCTATGAACCTCTCCAATTCAGCACATCACTCCTAGAAATGCATCTCTCCAATTCAGCACATCACTCCCAGCTATGAACCTCTCCAATTCAGCACATCACTCCCAGCTATGAACCTCTCCAATTCAGCACATCACTCCTAGCTATGTATTTCTCTGATTCAGCACATCACTCCTAGAAATGCATCTCTCCAATTCAGCACATCACACCTAGCTATGAACCTCTCGAATTCAGCACATCATTAATAGCTATGCACTTTTCTGATTCAGCACCTGATTTGTAGCTCAGAGGTCATGTGTGAGCACATATTTGTAATGCAACACAAGCCACTGCACTCTGGACATTCCCACATGAGCACCGTCCCATTTATCAGTTGCCAGCAAAGAGCTCCCAAGATTCTGGTACCAGTCGCAGTCTGGTTACAAGCTCGCCTACATTTTTCCTATGAGTTGTTTGTATTCAAGATCTGTGTTCACTGCCTACTAAACCAGTCTCTCCAGGTGTGGATCTGTTGTCTAATTTACTACAATCCAAGACAGACTTCACCACATCCACCTTATAGAAAAGTAGTTCGCCACTCAGATTGGGAGGAGCCAATCTATCAGCATGTTCATTTCCTCATACAACCATAATATCCTATGCAGAAAATCCATGATATGTCCAAATAAGATAAATACTATGAGGTATAGTGTTAAAATAGCAATTTAGTGATAATGAGTTATTGAACAACTGAATGGGAATAACAGAGTTAAAGGGGAGAGGATGGTCTTCATTGCACTGGGTTTAACCCATATGGCAATGTCTCTATCAACAGAACGGCAAGCAGCCTGTCGAGAGAATCGCAAAAAGCATGAATTCTGTATTTCAGCGATGACCCCCAGGATCTATGAGAAAGAATTCACTGAATGATGGTCTGGAAACGAACCCACAACCTTAAGAGTGCGAGGCAGACAGCTTGAGCTTTTTGCCACCGTGAAAGTATTAATGAAAATATAAGTGGTCAGCAAAAAGCATGTGTACTGTTTCATACATGTCCTGACCTAGGCAGGGGTAATCATTATCAAATCATCAATTGCAGTTTTATCTAAAGCTAAACAAACACACATTCATTAGAAAGCTAAAGTACTGTCACGTTTATATTTGAATTACACAAATCAGCCTACAGAAAATCTAAACCTTACTCACCACTAGCTAGCTTGACAACCAGTTTGTCACCTATTGTTAAGAGTAGTCAAGTAAATTGTAGAAGTCATTCATTTACCAACACAAATATACAGTAAATATATAACAAAGAGATGCAATGTAATGTTCACTGACTGATAAATTTCCTTGTTTGAAGCATGTTAGTTTTAAATAAACGTCGCTGCAAAGTCGACAAGGTTGACTTCATTGCACCGGGTTTTTATCTTATATGGCTCAGTTTCTTTCCACAACACGGAAAGCGTCGCACAAAGCACGAACTCCGTAGCTCCAGCAACGACCCACAGGAATCTCCAAAAAAATGCACTCGTGAACCAAAGGACGTGGCCCGGAATCGAACCCACAACCATCGGAGCCTGAGACAGACGGCTTGACCACTTCACCACAGAGACTCCCTCAAGTCAGTTTTATCAGATGCAATCGGAGCTTCTCAATAGGTATCCGGTTCTGGATATGTTGTCTAAAGCGATGAATCAAAATGCTATTCTGATATTTGATTAGCGCATTTACTGCATTAATGTTACACAAATAGAACAGGATTATTATATTGTTGTGTTTCAGTCACGCGTATGTCTATATTTCAAGTTGTTATCAATCTCCAACACATTTTTTTATTTGATAATTGAAAAATGTGGACATTTTAAAGCTATGCCAGAAAATATTTTATTCCACTTGGACAACTCTGTCGGCTTAACTCTGTTGGCATTGAAACACCTCAAACCTGCTGAGTAAACATTACTAACTTAGACCTCATCTCAGCCAGCCTATATATGCTGTGCTGAATCATGCCCTGGTGACACCCTAATATGCCTTTGTGTAGATGTGAAGTTTTGCACACTGTGCTGGCCTTTTAGCTTGGGAAGTGGAAGGGGAGGTCTGCAACATTGTGCCTGTGGAGATGGTATTTTGGTACAGAGTCAGGATACAAGTATCTACACCAACCTCATTTTGATAGGAACAAGCTTTTTTTCAGGGCTCATGTGACGTGAACATCAATGTCTTGGACTAACATGGCAAATCTCAATCTTTCAGAAGATTCATAACCAACCAAACAAACCATCCAGCTTGCACGAAGTGGTCCTTGCTAGTGTCTTATGGTAGTGAATTAATGTAGCTATGCCTTTAAGTCTTACAAGTTCATTATCATTCATTCCCTAGTGTTGGTTACATAAGTTGTAATTTCATGTGTTGCTATTGCTCCATTATTATCTAATGAATTAATATCTTCTTCTTCTCCTTTTATCCTCCAATGAAGCATAGGATCTCAACCTTCTCACACCAAGCTTTCCAATATTTTGCCGACTCTTGCAACTGCCTCTGTTATCGCCGTATTATTCTTCTCTGTTTCTATTTCTCTTCTTCCTGTTTTTTTAGATCTTGTTTATTTCTTTTTCCATATGAGTTCCAGTGCAAGAACTTTCTAGTTAGACTACTGACATGTTTTCTACATGTGTTCTTTTCCTTGCCCCTTTACATGTCAAGTGATACCTAAAAATAATTTGTGCAGTAATTCAGATGACGTATGTATATTGTCTTTAATTGTTTCTGCTGTGATACCATATGGACCAGCAGCTTTTACATCAACGTCAGCACATGATCACCGTAGTTAATGTGAAAATGTTGTACGAAATTTATGGTCCAACTGTACTTGGTAAGAGACAGGATGTCCCAGAAGGAGTACATATACCTGAACTGCTCCACCTGCCCATCAGACATTCAATGTGCATGACTGCTCTCAACAGCCAATCAGTCTGTTTGTACATTGGTTCAGCCTAGACTTTGAGTCAAGTAACCCATGACTGTGAGTAAATCGATACTTGTTGCAGCATACACCATAGCCAGACGATTGTTACACACCTGTCTAGGGCAAAGCCCAGTATACTTTCAAAACAAGTTGCCTCCTTCACATACATCATAGAATATTTTGACGCAATTACATAAAGAATAACTTTTGGCAAACATACATTAATAATATTCATAACATAACATAGAAATAACTCTTGTAACAAAACAAATAAAAGTTAACAGTTAGTGAGAAATTAATTAAGTCAGTAATTTTCATATTACTATTTCTTACCAGATCATACAATATGTTAAGTTTTGACCAAACGTGACTTACTTCAATGTTATTTCTTTTACATCTCTCCATATTTGAGGTGACAGTAAATGATAACAAATTATGTAAATGTTTAATCCTTTGACTTTTATTAACTGATTTCAGTACCGAATAACTTTAGTGGCATCCTTAAGATAGTTGTCTTCATTCATTCACAAATATACTATACTAAAATCTAAAACACTGACTTTCTATTTTTACATAAGCCAGTATTCTTGTTTACTCAGTATTGTTCGAGAAGCTTCAGCTATTTCTTGACATTTACAATTCCATATTACAATCATATATTAGTGTGTAAATATTTATCTCGCTTTACTTAAATATTAATTATTTCTTGTAATTGTTTATGCACTAGGATATATGGTTTGTATAAATCTACGTCTGCCTGACAATTCTAAAATTAACTTGACATTTTAACTTCAACATAGCATGACAATTGTTATACTCACAGCTACATGATGAGAAGTGAAAACATACAAATAAAACACAGATTACCTGTAGCCAATTTAATTTTTGTTCTGTCATCTAAGAACATGGGATTTCAAAGAAAACAACTTTAAACTGAATGTCATAAAATATCGTTCCTGCACAGGCATTGCAAAATATGAACACAGAAATAAACAGAACAAACATGTCGCTTAAAAAAGAACAAACATGTCACTTAATAAAGAACAAACATGTCTCAAACTGCACCTTGTTAAACACAGTAAGTTACATGACAAAACCTAATTTGTTCTCTTTTAAAGTTCATATTATCCTTAGACCTCAAGTTAAAGTATTTTCTATGTCTTCTAACTCCCTGTCCAGCGTGTTCTTTCCTTTATGCCTAAAACAATCGCATGCATGGACTTTGCCATGTGCATGAGTATGAGAATTCTTCATGTCATCTTCGTGTGCTTGCTCTCGCTAACTGCACAGTGTAGATTATAACAGATAGTCAGTCAAATGCATTTTAATAACAGATGATGGTTCCAGTTAAACAGAATTCCAAAAGAGATTAGGAATTGGCAAAGATGTGTTAAACATAAAACATATTAAAAAACTGGACAGACATTAAGTTAGTTGCATGTCCTTTACAGGATGTCGCAATAAACCCCAGCATTATTGGCTATTTGTAATGTACTAGGCAAGTTTGTGTACAGTAGTTTGCCATTGCTTTCTGAACAATTTATGCTCATACCATTGTTAAAAATCAACACAAGTAAGTCTGTTCCAAATCGTCAGCCACTAATTTGAAACTCAGTATGCAGGATGGTGAATCACATTCGCTCCCCCTTCGCAACAGATGCTTAGTATGTATGTATATATATATATATATATATATATATATATATATATATATATATATATATATATATATATATATATATATATATATATATGACGTAGCAGTCAGTCCCAGTATTTTTTGGCTGCTCATTATTCCTGGACAAGTTTACGTTCAGTAGTTTGCATTGCTTTCTGAACAACCGACACCCATGCCATTTTATAAAAACAATCACTAGGTGGTCTGCTGTCAAATCGCCCTCAGCTGCATTTCAAATTGCCCGCAGCTGCGTTTCAAACGCAGGTAATTACGAACTGTGACCGTTACCTCTTCACCAAGGAGCGAAATAAGACACTGAGAAATGAGAAAACTGTCAAAAGCATTGGAATACTTACAACATGTTCCCCTATTAAAACAAAACAACAATCTACAGGTGACATTAAAAGCTACTGTTCCATATCACTAACATCCAGTTTGGGGAAATAGCTGGAAGGATGATAAATAGCCATCTTTACTGTTTTCATGAGAGTGCAGCAGGTGCCCTGAACAGGAATGTTTCAGAGATAGAAATTCTGTTGAGAATCACCATGTTAGTTTATGCACAGTATCCACAGTGGTTTTCAAAATAAAACACATACATTTAGTGAACTTGGTGACAACTAGCAAGATTGAGGGGAAAAGAACAAGGGGAAGGCAGAGAAGTAAATATCTGGATGATTTGGCCACATGGCATGGTCAAGACAAGAACGTGCAAATGATCCAAGACTCTGATGATCGGCACAGCCCATGATAATGATACAATTTAATTGAGAAAAGAAAGCCACAAAAACACACTACTTACCTCTGATAACTCGAATCTTTCGCTTCTCATATGTAGAATGACAACCTTATCAATGAAATCACAAAGCAGTTAGTAAATCATTGAAAGAAAAAGACCACACAGTAAACTTGCCATTACCAGGATGTCTCAAGACTTTTGCAAAACATGACTCTCATCACGCATCATGGCACAGTGTTACACCACCTGTCTCACACTCCGAAGGTTGTGGTTCGATTTCAGGCTGCATTATTCAGTTACAAGTGTGCAATTTTCTAGGAGACTCCTAGGGGTCGTCACTGGAGCTACAGAGATTGTGCTTTGTATGACACTTTTCGCAGATCGCACTACGGAGAGATCTAGCCATGTGAGATAAAACCTGGTGCAATGAAGTCAATCCTCTCACCTATACAAACAACTCATCACAACCGGACAGATTCTCAATCCGTCGCCAGTCAACTTGATTCATGCATTTTCATGCCCAGTGTGTCTTTAACTGATTAAGTGCCATTGGATGATTAATCATCTTTAGAGACTTCCTGTATCTGACATGGGCTTATATACAGTAGTTTTCCCTAAAATGTAAGGTAAATTTAAAATCTAAAAGTACTGGAGAGTTTTGGTCAGAGACCACAACTTTATGAAGGGAAAATCCCAACTGCACCTCCCCGCGGTAGAGGATGGAAACACACTACGGTGTGGCTAACACAGCTCTGGGGACCGAGTATCCACCGGAATAAGTGGACAACTCTGCAGCTGAGCAGAGCAGGGCACTCACTTGTCCTTACAGTCGGAAATGGCTGTCAAAGGCAGAGGTAAAAAGACCACCATGTGAATGTGGAAGGCAAGGGGAAACCACCACATTATCTTCCCAAGACTTCATGGCAAAACATATTTCAAAGTTAGTGAAGGACGTTAATGGCTGTCTTAGGGCATCCTCGTCCGGTAGGGACAGTCATGAGCCACAGGTGACACCAGACCGTCATCCAGCTACTGATGGCAAAAACTTAACTAAAATAAATAAATTTAGAGTAGGAACATGGAATGTTAGGACATTAAATGAGCTAGGAAAGTTGACCAATGTTCTAAGAGAGATGGATAGCATGAAAATGAATATACTAGGCGTTAGTGAGATGAGATGGAAGGGATCGGGCAAAATTATAGCTGACAATCACACAATAATGTATTCTGGAGGGGATACACATGAAAAAGGTGTAGGAATAATATTAGACTGAAAAAACAGCCAAGTCAATTAATGGATACTGGTGTATTTCAGATAGAGTTATTATGGTAAAAATCAAAGGCAAACCAATAGACATAAATATTATACAAGTATATGCACCAACAGCAAGCAGTAGTGATGAAGAAATACAACACTTTTACGACGAAATAGAAATGGCGATGGCTCAAATTGGATCACAAGAAATAAAGATAATACTTGGTGATTTTAATGCAAAAGTAGGAAAGGGAAAAATGGAGGATGTAGTGGGGAATTATGGTTTAGGTACAAGAAATGAAAGAGGGGAAAAGCTAATAGAATGGGCAAATATCAATGATATGATAATTGGAAACACATGGTTTAAACACCATAAAAGACGACTGTACACATGGATAAGCCCTGATAAGAAAATACGCAACCAAATTGACTACATACTAATTAATAAAAGATTTAGAAATGCTTTAATTAATGTAAAGACAATGCCTGGTGCTGACTGTAATAGTGATCATGTACCACTATGTGGACAAATAAAAGTAAGATTAAAGAGAGGGAAAAAATGGTTAAGAACATGAGACTTAATAAAGAGGTTCTGAAAATAGATAAAGAAATGCAAGAACAATACAGAGTGACTGTGAAAAATAGGTACAATGCAATAACTAAAATACAGAGTATAGATGAACAATGGGAAATGTTAAGGGACTCCATTCATCAAACTAGCAAAGAAGTATTACCGGAGAGAGGCAAAATAGCTAAGAAAAAATGGATGAATGAAGATATCTTAAAACTGATGGACAAAAGAAAACAGAGTAAAAATGACAAACAAGAATACGCTAAGATAAATAAAGAAATAAAAGATAAATGTGGGAAGGCTAAAGAAAGTTGGTTAAACGAGCAATGCAAAAAAATTGAATTAAATTCCATTAAAGATACAAAAAATATGCACAGACAAATCAGTGAGCTTACAGGAAGAAAAATAAGAATAAATACAGGGTGTTTGAAATCAAAAACAGGAAAGATAATATTAGAGGAAGATGCTATAATGAAGAGGTGGAATGAGTATATAAGAGAATTATATGAAGGAGAAAGGGAAGAATTAACAGAAGATAGTAACTTAGAAGGTCCACCTATTCTGAAAGAAGAAGTCGCTGACGCTATGAAACGTATGAAGAAAGGAAAAACAGCTGGGCCAGATGAAATCACAATAGAAGAATTAGAAGTATTGGGAGAATTTGGAGTAGATATATTAACCAAAATGTTGAATGATATTTACAGCAGTGGATATTTACCCAGTGATATGCTGAAATCTGTATTTATAGCTATACCAAAAAGACCAGGAGCAATTGATTGTGAAGATTTTCGTACAATTAACCTTATAAACCATATCACTAAGCTTCTACTCAGAATCATAATGAGAAGAACCAAAAAGAAAATAAAAATGGAAATTAGTGAAGAACAGTATGGATTTGTGGAAGGAAAGGGCACAAACAATGCAATTTATACATTACGGACACTAATAGAAAGGTCAATAGAGAAACAGAGAGACATATATTTGTGCTTCATAGATTATACTAAGGCATTTGATAAAGTAAAACATGATGAACTGATTAAAATGTTGGAAGATATCAACACTGATGGAAAAGATTTAAGAATAATAAAGAATATTTACTGGAACCAAGTAGCAGCAATTAAAATGGGAAATAAAGAGGGTAGTTACGAACAGATAAAGCTAGGAGTACGACAAGGGTGTGTCTTGTCACCAGATCTTTTCTCCCTGTATAGCGAAGTAATAATGAGAGAGATCAACGAGATGCCAGGAATACTAGTTGGAGGTTATAATATAAATAATATACGCTATGCAGATGACACAGTATTGGTGGCGGATAATTCAACAGACCTACAACAATTATTAGACGTTGTAGTAACAGAGAGTGCAAGGAAAGGACTCTCCTTGAATATCAAGAAAACAGTAACAATGGTAATATCAAAGAAAATGGTGACACCAAAATGTGACATAGAAATAGAAGGGAAAATCCTTAACCAAGTTGATAATTTTAGATACCTAGGGGCATTTATAACATCAGATGGAAGATGTACAACAGAGATTAGGAGCAGAATAGGGCAGGCAAAAGCCGCATTTCAGAAAATGAAGAGTATCTTATGCAATAAGTCACTATCACTGAATGTAAGAAAGAGAGTGCTGAAATGCTATGTAGAACCAGTTTTGCTGTATGGCAGTGAATCTTGGAATGTAAATGAACAAATTAAGAAGAAATTAGAAGCAACAGAGATGTGGTTCCTGAGACGAATGTTGCGAATTCCTTGGACTGCCAGAGTAACTAACGACGACTGCCTGAAACAGGCTAACGAAACTAGAACATTATATACAACAATAAGACAGAGACAAACAGCTTTCCTCGGTCATGTGATGAGAAGAGAGGCATTGGAGAACATCGTAACAACTGGAAAGATCGAGGGGAAGAGAGGCAGAGGTAGACCAAGAGAAGTGATGCTGGATGGATTGAGACGGTGGCATGGAGGAATATCAGCAGCAGAGTTGATCCAGAAAACCAAAGACCGAGATCTATGGAGAGCCATGAACGCCTACGCCAGCCGGCACGGCACTTGATGATGATGATGATAATACAGCATGGCTGCTACCATATTAACAATGTTTAAGTCATAACGGTGACACACCCTCTACTCCCTATTTTCCGCCATCCATTTTTGTTTGGTTCACCCTATTTTTTGTTTGTAATTGAATCTGTTTAATATAAGATCAGAGTTTCATGCAGGAAATTTTCTCTTCTAATTTATATATCAGGGTTTCATGCAAGAATTTTCTCTCCTAATTTATATATCAAGGTTTCATGCAGGAATTTTCTCTCCTAATTTATATATCACAGTTTCATGCAGGAATTTTCTCTCCTAATTTATATATCAGGGTGGGACGCAGAGGTGTTTCCAAGGCACCAGGGCCGGGTTATATACTGGCCAAGACCTATTGACGCATCCTTGTCGAGCGTCCTGGCTAAGGTCAATAGGATCGCTGATTCCTCCGAAGTTGGAGAGTGTCTGCCTGTACGGCGAGGAACCACCAGTCTGCACACCAATAAGCCAGACATGGGACAACGGATACTCACGCAAAACTCAGGTCCTATATGACATCACACTGATGTTGGACAACAGGATGTCTTCATCCGACATACAGGACTTCGCGTTGGAGCTCAAGCCAACGAACACAAGCAAGCAAGCAAGCATATATCAGGGGTTTCATGCAGGAATTTTCTCTCCTAATTTATATATCGCAGTTACATGCAGGAATTTTCTCTCCTAATTTATATATCAGGATTTCATGCAGGAATTTTATCTCCTAATTTATATACTTTATTCATGTGATAAGAAGAGAAGCATTGGAGAACATCGTGACAACTGGAAAGATCGAAGGGAAGAGAGGCAGAAGCAGACCAAGAGAAATGATGCTGGATGGATTGAGACGGTGGCATGGAGGAATACCATCAGCAGAGTTGATCCAGAACACCAACGACCGAGATCTGTGGAGAGGACACTTGATGATGATGAATATACAGTAAATATTTGATTAACAATCACTCGTTTAACAGTCAGTTTATGTTATCTGTCATTCTCCTCTCTCCCCCCTTCCCCCCCCCCCCCAAGAATAGATACAACATAAAGGACGCTATTTTCAATGTCGCCTATGCTGACCTTACAGTGTCTAACCTAAAGAGTGGGTGGAATAAATGCTTGCCTAAACCTTTGACGAAACTGAAGGAACTGAGACTATTAGTGTCAACGAAACTGTGCAACGATGTAGGACGCTAAACAGTGAAAACATTACTCCAGAAGAAGTAACATATTGGTTGGAATGGGACAAACTGGATGGAAGCTTTGAAATTTTGAACAATGATGAAATTGTTTCAAGTGTGACTACTGTTGAAGAAGAAGAAGTTGCTGACGGTGAAGGATCAATTCTCAACCAAAATCTACAACTAGCCACTCAGAAGCAGAAACAATGTTATCAAAGTGTATCGACTGGTTTGAAATGTTAATCGAAGTTTCACTGTGCAGATGTTATGACTGTTCCAAGATAATTGTACTGATTCACTTGTTGAAGAATATTCCCATTTACTTGTATATTACATTGTGGTACTTTGTTCTTTCTAGTGACGACCATAACCTGTGCCTTCTTACAATTTCTGTATTTTCATAGCAGACTGTTCACATATTTTTTTGCAACCCATTTTCAATTCTGAGCCACAAGCGTCTTCGCAGCTGGCCAAGTCACCTTTTCTGCCTCACATGTAAATATCAGGTTGTGCATCATAAGTGATAGGTCGTGTGTTTGTGTGTTTTGTCGTTGTTTGTCGTTAACTATCTGTGTTGTCATTGACAAAGATTCTGATAATCGAAACGTCTGTGTGTCGTATTGTACGCGTTCGTGTGTATTTTATCTTATTTTATTTTATTATTCATTTTTTATATTTATTGAGTGCTTCTGATTTCGGATTTTTCACCTGTATTTCGTGACACGTGGATCTCCTTGTAAGGTATGTGCAACGTTGTGATGTTCAGTACATTTTTTCTCGCAGGAGTTTAAAATACCTATTTGTTTCCATTTCATATTGTTATATCCTGCTGCAGCCGCTGCTTTTTCTTTCTATTCCATACAATTTAATTCCAACCCCAGCTGCTCACTGTGGACAACAACCGCGTCTACTAATTGTTGCAGATCCTATGCATTGTTTCACAAGACAATCAATCAATCAATCATGTTCCATGCCAGAAAGTGAGAAACGAGAAAAATAGTGTTGAGGGGATACAGAGCCTGTTCTTTTGTATGGATGTGAAACTTGGACAATGTGCAGTCAAGCTGAAAAATATCTGATGGCTGCAGAAATGTGGTTTCTGAGGAAAATGCAAAGAATACCATGGACAGACAGAAAAACCAATGACCAAGTACTACAGGAGACAAATGAAAATTGTAGATTAGAGAAAGTTAGACGTAGACAGTCAAAATTTTTTGGACATGTTATGAGAAGAAATGGACTGGAGAACTTAGTGACAACTGGCAAGATCAAAGGGAACAGACCAAGAGGAAGACCGAGAGGAAAATATCTGGATGGCTTGGCCACATGGCATGGATGAGACAGGAACACTGAGCTGATCCACGACTCTGGTGATCGAGTGACATGGCGAGTCATGACCGCCCACGCTTTCCGGCATGGCACATGATTTATTGTCTTGTGTCCATCATTGTCTAGGATGACCCCAGATCTCTTCTTCCAGGAGCCATGCCTCCCATTACTTTTCTTTCAAAAACCACTATGGTGTTAAATATGGCCCGAGTATGTCAGTTATTGAAACACTATGCTCCTTCTGCATCACTTTCTTCAATGCTTTGTCCAATCTTGTGGAATGTCAGTACTTTTCCTCTTGAACTTTTCTGTAATATTTTAATTTTGCAATTGTGATTTTCTCTATTACTGTTGGTTGTTCACAATTCTCATCCAGACAAGATGCAGATTCTCAAAATGATTCAGCTTTATTTGTTTGCTAGTGTCATAAGCTCTCGATACTGTTTACCATCTGCACTGCTAGGTTAGATCTCCTCCTGACTTCTTTTGAACCCTCCCCATTATTACGATGAACAATTTAACAACTGTTTTCATTATCAGCGAATTCTTTAAATGTTAGTGATTTCTTATTAAAATTCCTGTTACATGTTAGTTTCTATTTTAGCCTAGCAACTATATCACATAAACAGTTTTGTCTGTAATCTTGTTATTGGTTTAATCTGGAATGATTTCCACATCTGCTGTGTTGAATGTCACTCAGAGGAAATAGTAGAAGCGTTCCCTAGGTTTACAATCAATACCACAGTTCTTCATTGAAGCTTGTACTTTTAGGCTGTCTTTGTACCTCTATTTTATTTTGTCCACTGCAAGCTTGCTTACCTGAATTAAGTTAAACTTAAATTTCATTGAAAAGCTTAATGAACACACCCTATTACACAATCAATTACATGATCAACCATACATCAATCATATAATCATACATATTCTCATAACATATAAAAGCACTATTACCTTCACACGGCTTTCTGCGCTTAAACCTAGCTCTGTGCATCATAGACTCTATCATGAGAAAAAAACAAAAAGCAGAGATAAAGATGATCTGCAATTAGATGTCTGCCCTATCTTTTTGTTAACTGGAGTATTAACACTCCACATATCTCATGCCAAGGTATTCAAACTTTCACATCCACTCACCCACATTAATCTATGTCAACTCACAATATATAATGTATTATATAATGTGTAATGTAGGTTTATAAGTAACATTAAATAATATTTTATCTCCATGAAATGAGGTAATGGTTAATTCAGAATTAATATAGCATTCTGGACAAAAATACAGGTGTTTCATCTTCTTCAGCAAATGCTGAAATTTACACATGCCTATCACTCAACACACTTGTTGCAAACATTTTGTTTTTGTCCTCTCACACATTCCTCCTTGGTAGGATTGCACACCTATTTATGTAGCAATGTAGACAAAGATAGGGAAACAGTTGCAGATGTTACATTAAAACATACAAATGGTAAGAGGAACCTTCACTATGAACTTTGTGAAAGTCAACATAAATTTAAACAGTACCAATCTTAGCATATTAAACACTAAATCAGCGCTGCTGTATTTATCAGAAACATTGAGGATGACTAAAACAATTATTAATAAAGTAGAAATATTATTAAATGGTGGCTGCACAGAATGGAAGGTCTAACATGGTATCACAGAATCACTCACACAGAAGAAGTAAGAGGAAAAGAAGTAGACAACAACTCACAAAGGGCATTTGGGAGAAAACTAGATAGTTTCCAGCGAATCAAGAGTTCAGGGAAAGAAGCTAACATTAGAAATGACACACATTAATAACATAACTAGAAAATCCTTCCACTGGAGCCCATGGGGCATTTAGGGAGGAAGCGAATCAGAGACAGAAATGAATATTATGGGGAGGACATGGAGTGAACTGCAAGAATTAGTAAAAGATGGGAGGGCTTCTTGTGATCTGGTTGAGAGCATATGCTCCAACAGGAGATAACAGGCAGAAGGAAGAGAGAGTACAGCTCTGCAGTCAACCCAGGAAAGACTATTCAACTGTCACTAGAATAAATGTGTTGTAACTTGACAAACTGCAACTGAATTTATAAACACATATTTGGTTGAAAAGGTACATCAATTATGTTATAGCGTGCTTTTAAATCATTGCTAATGTGTTCATAATTCTTATATAATTGTTTTAAATATAAATGTTACAAACAAATTCTTAGATTTAGAAGAATAAAATATTTACATTCCACCAGATCTGAACATTGAAGAAAGCTGGCTCATAAACATCATGTCTGGGGAAGTGGAATACTTTGGCCACATTAAGCACCTCGACAGAACAGGTAACAGAAGATATGGTTTAGTTTAGTTTAGTCGTTGGATCAACATCACGGCACACGGTTTAACCCATAAGTGCTCCGTTTTCCTCCTAACTCAAACCTGAGTCTGGAGAAACTCAGCTCAATGCACGAACTCCGTTGCATCGGCGAGGATCCTGAAATACTTTAGGTATATTTTTAACTCGAAATTTTGCCCGGGCAGCGCCGTTAGGCTACTCTTTTTCGATTTCCAACTGCCAAGGGATTTTTTACGTGCACAACAATACACACGGGCGTCCGATCTCACTACCCAGAGACCAGGGGAAATTTTATTACTGGAAGTCCAGGTGGATTTTTTAAATAAATCCCGGTCCTCACCGGGGCCTGAACCCGGGACCTCCAGCACTCGAGGCGGACACTATACCTCAAGACCAGGCATCCCCCGTGGTGCCTGCAAGAACTAACATAATTATTGATCAAGTAGAAACATTATTAAATGGTGCCTGTGCAGAATGGAAGGACTAAAAGGGTATCACAGAATCACTCACACAGAAAAAGGAGGAGGAAGAGAAGAAGAGGATGACTCACAGAGAGCTTAGTGGGAAAACTAAAGAGTTTTAAGTGAATCAAGAATTCAGGGAAAGATGCTGGCAATGGGAACGATATACATTGAGAAAACCTGATAAATAGAAAGACCTTACACTAGAGCCTACAGGGCATTTAGGGAGGCCTAAAAATACACAGAGAAGAGAATCAGAAACAGATGTGAATATTATGAGGAGGAAATGAAGTGAATTGAATGAATTAGCAAAAGATAGGAGGGCTTCACGTGATTTGGTTGAGGGCCATTGCTCGAATAGGAGATAACTGGCACAAGACATGGTGCCTGGAAGAACAGGCAGGGACTGACCAACTTGATGGCGGACACAGGACATTGGAAACACATGAATATGCATGAGGCAGAGAAACTGACAGAGTATCGAGAATCTTTTTGCCAAACTGTGAGGAGAGTGGCATTCTACAATGGACCTGCTACATGATAAGATCTAGATGATGGATAGGATGATAAGAATATAAAATAGGAAACATTCTGGTGACGTATATAAGATAGGACACTCTGGTGATGTATATAAGATAGGACACATTCTCGTGACGTATACAAGACAGGACACATTATGGTGACGTATATAAGACAGGACACATTTTGGTGTATTTTATCAGTAATTTGTTCATTATTTTCAAATAGAAATAGAGGAGGTAGTATGATGCCAAATTTTAGCTTTTCCTCTCAGAAGTTCCTGTACAGGACATCTGAAGGTCAGTGGAATTAAGATTCTAGAGGTTAAAGCAAGGTGACATCACTGAAAGCAGTGCTTCCCAACCGTTCCCAAGCTGGACCCAATTTTAGAATAGCCAAGTAACCCACAACCCCATTTATTATAGCTGAAGACCCATGACCCCATTTATTACAGCCAAGGACCCATGATCCCATGTTATAATAGCTAAGTAACACATAATCCATGTTATAATAGCTAAGTAACACATAATCCTTGTTATAATAGCTAAGTAACACATAATCCTTGTTATAATAGCTAAGTAACACATAATCCTTGTTATAATAGCTAAGTAACACATAATCCTTGTTATAATAGCTAAGTAACACATAATCCTTGTTATAATAGCTAAGTAACACATAATCCTTGTTATAATAGCTAAGTAACACATAATCCTTGTTATAATAGCTAAGTAACACATAATCCTTGTTATAATAGCTAAGTAACACATAATCCTTGTTATAATAGCTAAGTAACACATAATCCTTGTTATAATAGCTAAGTAACACATAATCCTTGTTATAATAGCTAAGTAACACATAATCCTTGTTATAATAGCTAAGTAACTGAAACCCTCTGACATTGATATATTTCAGGACCTTTTGGGCACCAGGGGTCCATAAGCTGTGAACCGCTGACATAAACTGAAACTGTTATGAAAAATCTTTTAAAAATAATGCAATTAAACTTATGATATAAACAAAACATGATATTAAACAAAACTGATGATATAAACAAAACTGATGATATAAACAAAACGTATCAACATTATGTCACAACTTAACATAATTTTCATAAATGTTCTTGAGGAAACAGAACACAACTATTCAATTACGCAAAAAAGTTGATTGTGTTGTTTGTTAAGTTTGTTGTGTGAATGACCTAAATAAAAAAAAACAATTTATAAAAGAGCTCTCCAATTAGAAAAGATTTTCAGATCTAGTTATTTTGTAGTCTTTCTACTAAAATCTTTTTAAACTGAGTTACTTGTTTCTAGTATTCAGGAAATGATCTGTCCATTGCTGTCAAATATTTTTAATTCTTATCTATTTTGGCTACTTGCAAAGATAAAAAAAAAATAATTACATCAATGTTGCTATGTGAATATCCCTTTATTTGTACTAATTAATATGAAACCTACAATGAAAATCCGTTCTTGCTTCTTGACATTCGCATATGTGTATGTATGTCTGAAAGCAATGTTTATACAAAAGTACACCAGATGGGAAATGCATTACATAATCCCAGCTGCTACGTACACAACATGAAAATGTTCATTAAAATAATTCTTTTACCAAAATAGGTTTGGGGGACCACTTCACCCTCACCTGGAGGAAAGAAGGATAATATGTAAAGACATGTACTGTCATTTCTGATGTATCATTCACAAGAAACGTACAGAATTCAGTTGTATGTCATACATGTTCGTGCAAATAAATAATGAGAGGCAGTTTCATGCAAACAGCTGCAATTGTGACATATTAAAATTATAAAATGTGATATGTGATATGAACAATGAAAGCACTTATTGTGTGGTCTCATACTGACACTATAAAATGTTATAAAGTTATACATATATTGGGCAAATACAATGTGACTTCATTATCATCATCATGCTCTTTATCAGTGTTAGCATACATGCAACACCACAGATCTCGATCAAATTCACTGATGAAACTCCTCCATGCAGCGTCAGTCTATCTGGCATAATTTCTCTGCCTGCCCTTGCCTCTTCTACCAGTCATCACAATGTCTCACAAAGTGCGACATAGCAAGCCAAAACAATGTACAAAAGAAAAGTAAAATCTACCTGAAAGAACAGCTGTTATTAATATTGTTGTATGGACAGCGGATTGGGTGACTCAGAATTGTAACAAAGTAAATGAATACACAATATAGTAATGTAACAACTAGGGAGAGTAACATAGCATGACTATATACAATAAATATGACAATTTAAATTGCAGGTCCACATGGTCAAATGGGTAAGAACGTGTGTTCTTAAACATCCAGTGTGCTGATGCTGAGGTTAGCGGTTCAACCTCCTACACAGGACAGCTGGACTAAAATGTTGACCTGTCGTCCTTGACTTGCGGACATACATTACAAGTACCTCTGAAGTTGGAGTGGGTTCGCCTGATGGCGAGGGACACTGTTAATAGGGAAAGCTAATTCACACGCAAAATTCAGTCCATCACTACTATAAAGAGTGTGTATGGACTACGCTTGAGGTCAAAGCGAGCACACAAAAAAACCCCAAAAATTTACAATGTGTAAAAGAGGCGATGTAGGTTTAACATGGTATAATAATATAACAGATACACACCGCAGTGAATGTTTTACTTGGTTCATCACATTCCTTCTGCTTCTCATCTTATCCTAAGGAGGTCAGCATTACTGAATAGATAAGATCGCTAGCTCTTAAACATCTGGGGTGCTGATGCCAAGGTAGCTGGTTCAACTCCTACACCGAACAGTTGGACTAAAATGTTGACTTCTCATCCTTGACTTGGGGAAAGTAAATTACGATTACCCCTGAAGTCGGAGTGGGTTCACCTGATGGTGAGGGACACTGGTTATAGGCAATGCTAATCCACACACAAAAGTCATTCCAGTGCACTAGCAGTAGTAGTAGCACATGTATAGACTACGCTTGTGTTCAAAGCGAGCAAGCACAGACGAAATAAAAATCCTCCTTAATGTATATTTTTTAAAATATATTTTTGCAATTTTTTATATATTATTTTCTTGTATTGTGTAGTCATATATTTGAAACATTTTATGTTTTTTAAGTCCACATTGACAACTCCATCTGTTCTCATAATAACACCTAGTGTTTCCTAGCATTACTTTGTGTGTCGCTCAAGGCAGAATATTATTAACTTCCTCAAATTGTAAACAAACATTATTCTACATTTTTCTTCCTCTACCCTTTATTACAAAAAAGGAGCATAAATCCTCAGCTTGTGTTAAAGTGAGCACAAAGTGAACCCTAGTTGTTCAAAGTGAGAGTATGCCATGTCACCCAATTCTTTTTCTTTAATACCCTTTGCTATGTCTTGTAGTTCCATCCATGGTTTTCCTATATTACTCATTTGGTCTACACACATTTTGGTGCTTTAAATTTTATTGCTGTTCTTGGGTAATTTTGTATTGCTGATTCCAAAAATGTAATCAGATTTTTTCTATCATCTCTAGTTTTTGAAATAACTAAGAATAACCTTCTAAGTAGGGCAATTGTAATGTACAAGCCTATGGTTATGTGTCATTTTGACTGTAATCTGCATTCATATTATATATAATTACTTTACATTTATTGCCATCAAATAAAACAACAAACAATGTATTAAAACCTTATCACTAGAATGTTTTTATCTGTATTCAAAACACAAAAAGCTTCTTTTCCAGGACATCCTGGAAGGTGATATTCCCGGACAGCCATGCTTAAGGTTCCAACAGTAATCTGCCATCATGTGATCATCTCAAAGTCTCTAGTATCTCTCTTCCATTCCTTTTATATCTTGGTGAAATCTTTCACCTTGTTCCTCATTAAAGGTGCCAAGATTCTTAGGAAAGGATTTTAAATAGTTATAGAGGTTGTGAAATTTTAAGCTCATGTTGCATCCAAGCTTACAAAAACTAGACAGCATGTTTTAAACTAATTCAGAATAATTGTCTGCTTTAAAATTACTCAGAATGGTTTGCACATCTAAAACAAATATGACCAAACTGTGGATTCTGTTATGTTCATCAAATCAATAAAATTTGGATAGTTTATTAACTTTCTCATTTGAGGTCCATCAAAAATTCCAGCTTTAAATTTGTCTATGCTCAATTCCGAAAAGTTTCTGCATAAGTAATTTAAACAGGTACCATCTTTGTTCAGTGCCTGAACAAACTGCTTCATCAAGCCAAGCTTTATGTGTAATGATGGCAGTAGAGCTCTTTTTCGATCAATGGGAGGCTTGTTGACAATATTTTATTCTCCAACTCTAAATTCATCCCTAAACTGCCACTATTTTTTTTGTCCAGTGCGTATCTTTTGCCCTGCTGTCCCACAAACATATAAAGTATGGATATTTGGTGAATCCCTTTTGCTGGCTAAGTAAGAAGTTCATCATTTTAAGATCTACACAAACCATCCAGTTATGTTCCAAATACTTCAATGTTTTCAAGAACTGTGCTTATTTTAACATACTCCTTCACTGTAGTAGACTCATCATCATCATCAAGTGCCGTGCCGGCTGGCGTAGGCGTTCATGGCTCTCCATAGATCTCGGTCTTTGGTTTTCTGGATCAACTCTGCTGCTGATATTCCTCCATGCCACCGTCTCAATCCATCCAGCATCACTTCTCTTGGTCTACCTCTGCCTCTCTTCCCTTCGATCTTTCCAGTTGTTACGATGTTCTCCAATGCCTCTCTTCTCATCACGTGACCGAAGAAAGATGTTTGTCTCTGTCTTATTGTTGTATATAATGTTCTAGTTTCATTAGCCTGTTTCAGGCAGTCGTCGTTAGTTACTCTGGCAGTCCAAGGAATTCGCAACATTCGTCTCAGGAACCACATCTCTGTTGCTTCTAATTTCTTCTTAATTTGTTCATTTACGTTCCAAGATTCACTGCCATACAGCAAAACTGGTTCTACATAGCATTTCAGCACTCTCTTTCTTACATTCAGTGATAGTGACTTATTGCATAAGATACTCTTCATTTTCTGAAAAGCGGCTTTTGCCTGCCCTATTCTACTCCTAATCTCTGTTGTACATCTTCCATCTGATGTTATAAATGCCCCTAGGTATCTAAAATTATCAACTTGGTTAAGGATTTTCCCTTCTATTTCTATGTCACATTTTGGTGTCACCATTTTCTTTGATATTACCATTGTTACTGTTTTCTTGATATTCAAGGAGAGTCCTTTCCTTGCACTCTCTGTTACTACAACGTCTAATAATTGTTGTAGGTCTGTTGAATTATCCGCCACCAATACTGTGTCATCTGCATAGCGTATATTATTTATATTATAACCTCCAACTAGTATTCCTGGCATCTCTTTGATCTCTCTCATTATTACTTCGCTATACAGGGAGAAAAGATCTGGTGACAAGACACACCCTTGTCGTACTCCTAGCTTTATCTGTTCGTAACTACCCTCTTTATTTCCCATTTTAATTGCTGCTACTTGGTTCCAGTAAACATTCTTTATTATTCTTAAATCTTTTCCATCAATGTTGATATCTTCCAACATTTTAATCAGTTCATCATGTTTTACTTTATCAAATGCCTTAGTATAATCTATGAAGCACAAATATATGTCTCTCTGTTTCTCTATTGACCTTTCTATTAGTGTCCGTAATGTATAAATTGCATTGTTTGTGCCCTTTCCTTCCACAAATCCATACTGTTCTTCACTAATTTCCATTTTTATTTTCTTTTTGATTCTTCTCATTATGATTCTGAGTAGAAGCTTAGTGATATGGTTTATAAGGTTAATTGTACGAAAATCTTCACAATCAATTGCTCCTGGTCTTTTTGGTATAGCTATAAATAAAGATTTCAGCATATCACTGGGTAAATATCCACTGCTGTAAATATCATTCAACATTTTGGTTAATATATCTACTCCAAATTCTCCCAATACTTCTAATTCTTCTATTGTGATTTCATCTGGCCCAGCTGTTTTTCCTTTCTTCATACGTTTCATAGCGTCAGCGACTTCTTCTTTCAGAATAGGTGGACCTTCTAAGTTACTATCTTCTGTTAATTCTCCCCTTTCTCCTTCATATAATTCTCTTATATACTCATTCCACCTCTTCATTATAGCATCTTCCTCTAATATTATCTTTCCTGTTTTTGATTTCAAACACCCTGTATTTATTCTTATTTTTCTTCCTGTAAGCTCACTGATTTGTCTGTGCATATTTTTTGTATCTTTAATGGAATTTAATTCAATTTTTTTGCATTGCTCGTTTAACCAACTTTCTTTAGCCTTCCCACATTTATCTTTTATTTCTTTATTTATCTTAGCGTATTCTTGTTTGTCATTTTTACTCTGTTTTCTTTTGTCCATCAGTTTTAAGATATCTTCATTCATCCATTTTTTCTTAGCTATTTTGCCTCTCTCCGGTAATACTTCTTTGCTAGTTTGATGAATGGAGTCCCTTAACATTTCCCATTGTTCATCTATACTCTGTATTTTAGTTATTGCATTGTACCTATTTTTCACAGTCACTCTGTATTGTTCTTGCATTTCTTTATCTATTTTCAGAACCTCTTTATTAAGTCTCATGTTCTTAACCATTTTTTTCCCTCTCTTTAATCTTACTTTTATTTGTCCACATAGTGGTACATGATCACTATTACAGTCAGCACCAGGCATTGTCTTTACATTAATTAAAGCATTTCTAAATCTTTTATTAATTAGTATGTAGTCAATTTGGTTGCGTGTTTTCTTATCAGGGCTTATCCATGTGTACAGTCGTCTTTTATGGTGTTTAAACCATGTGTTTCCAATTATCATCTCATTGATATTTGCCCATTCTATTAGCTTTTCCCCTCTTTCATTTCTTGTACCTAAACCATAATTCCCCACTACATCCTCCATTTTTCCCTTTCCTACTTTTGCATTAAAATCACCAAGTATTATTTTTATTTCTTGTGATCCAATTTGAGCCATCGCCATTTCTATTTCGTCGTAAAAGTGTTGTATTTCTTCATCACTACTGCTTGCTGTTGGTGCATATACTTGTATAATATTTATGTCTATTGGTTTGCCTTTGATTTTTACCATAATAACTCTATCTGAAATACACCAGTATCCATTAATTGACTTGGCTGTTTTTTCGTCTAATATTATTCCTACACCTTTTTCATGTGTATCCCCTCCAGAATAAATTATTGTATGATTGTCAGCTATAATTTTGCCCGATCCCTTCCATCTCATCTCACTAACGCCTAGTATATTCATTTTCATGCTATCCATCTCTCCTAGAACATTGGTCAACTTTCCTAGCTCATTTAATGTCCTAACATTCCATGTTCCTACTCTAAATTTATTTATTTTAGTTATGATTTTGCCATCAGTAGCTGGATGACGGTCTGGTGTCACCTGTGGCTCATGACTGTCCCTACCGGACGAGGATGCCCTAAGACAGCCATTAACGTCCTTCACTAACTTTGATTTATGTTTTGCCATGAAGTCTTGGGAAGATAATGTGGTGGTTTCCCCTTGCCTTCCACATCCACATGGTGGTCTTTTACCTCTGCCTTTGACAGCCATTTCCGACTGTAAGGACAAGTGAGTGCCCTGCCCTGCTCAGCTGCAGAGTTGTCCACTTATTCCGGTGGATACTCGGTCCCCAGAGCTGTGTTAGCCACACCGTAGTGTGTTTCCATCCTCTACCGCGGGGAGGTGCAGTTGGGATTTTCCCTTCATAAAGTTATGGTCTCTGACCAAAACTCTCCAGTACTTTTTAGTAGTAGACTGGGCAACTGGAATTGAGCCATATTTGTTACCATTGTGTAAGAGAACACTTTTCAACCTTCTTTTAGAGCTGCCAATGAAAAGTTGCCACTCATCTGGTATATAACTTACACCCATTTCGTTTACAAGAACTCCTACATTAGTGCATAACAACAAGTTGTTTTCTTTACAATAGCATAGAAGAAAACCTTGCTCTCTGCTGCGATAAAATGTAACCTTTATTTCAACAGTCAGTAATTTTTCCCTTTCTATCGTGAAACCAAATGTTCTGAAGATTCCTTGGAGAGATGTAGATCCTGGATTAGATCATTCAGTTCACGCTGGTCAAAGCGTTGAGCAGCTGGAACAAAAATTGTTGTGTGTGCTTGCTTTGAACTCAAGCGTAGTCCATACACACTATTTTGATAGCAGTGATGGACTGAATTTTGTGTGTGGGTTAGGTTTCCCTATTAAAAGTTCCCCTGCCATCAAGCGAACCCACTCCAACTTCAGAGGTACTTGTAATGTATATCCCCAAGTCAAGGACGACAGGTCAACATTTTAGTCCAGCTGTCCGGTGTAGGGGATGAACCGCTAACCTCGGCATCAGCACACCGGATGTTTAAGAACACCATTCTTATCCATTTGGCCATGCAGACCTGCAGCTGGAAAATCATCTTCGAAGTCACTATCACTGTCACTTGTCATTCCACGTGCCGCTGCTATCTCATCTTCTAGCAGGGAATCCGAAATCTGACTAAAAGTTGGAATTGGTATGTCATCTCCGTGTGGAACATGTCGTCTAGCACATTCTAAATCTGGACATTTCCATTTTTTGTGATTTTTTCAAATTAATTCCCTTAATATTGACAACACAGAAATAACAGTCTTGTGTGAATAAGTAGTTCTTGGGCTCTCTCCAAACCATTGGAATTCCAAATTTTGTAAGGAAGACTAGACAGCAATAGATTTTTTTCCAGAGCCTTATATAGACAATACTGCAATAATATTAATTAAATACAAAAAAGCCTGTATCTCAAAAACTAGAGCTGCTGCAGACAAATAAATGTGATATTTGGATTTAGCAGGCCTCATTTATGCAAATTCAGGTGTAAAATGTTTGGCACCAAAATAAAAAAAATTTTTGAGTAGGGTTTTGTTATCTTCTTCATGAGGTGTTTTGGTCTCATATTTCAATTGCCTTCTGGACTCCACAAGAAGAACTGTCTTTTTATTTTTAAAGTTGCATATCTTTTACAGGATGTTGCAGTCAACACCAGCATTTTTCTGCTGTTGTTTATGTCTTGGCAAGTTTATGTTCAGTAGTTTGCCATTGCTTTCTGAATGACTAGCTCCCATACCAACACATTAAAACTTAGTGTGACACGGTCTGCAACCAAATCAGTCACAGCTGTGTTTCAAACTTGGGTAAGTGGGCTCATGAATCGCATTCGTAAGCCCTTAGCCATGGAGACAAACAAGAAATGTCTAGTTATACCACTGTGTCCTGTTCAGCTCCAGCATATTCTCATCCCCCTTGATTTCCTGAATTGTGTCTAATTCTTTCTATAAGCTCCACATTGGCAATTCTGTCATGCCATTTTACAGCTTCTATTATGTGCAGACGTGTTAATGAATTCTTGTTATTTATTAGTAATTGTTTTTATTTTCCCTATTCAGTTGACGTAGACTTTTAAAATGATATTGAGGGCATCATGAATCAAGTGAGTACCATGTCAGCAATGGATTTTATGAGACAATGGGGTCGGCTTGGCTGAGAATTTAACATGCTTAAACTTTCTTAATCGTACATCGGCCATGTACTCAGAATGGACAAGACAAGACTCCCCTACTCAACACCAGAAATATCATCTAGAATCGCACTGGCATCTAGTGCCTTCAATAAACTGTCAAACATCTGGAAGTCAAAGACACTCAGCAAACACACAAAACTTAAAATCTTCAACTCTTGTGTGATTCCAGTGTTAACGTATGGATGTGAAAGTTGGAAATCAACGGTAGCTTTAGATAAAAAATTAGACAATTTTGAGAACAAATGTCTTAGAAGACTTCTAAACATCCACTGGACAGACTTCAGAACCAATTCGCAAATAAGACAAGAGACTAAGCAAGATACAGTATCCAATTTCATAAGAAGGCGCCGTTGGAACTACATCGGCCATGTACTCAGAATGGACAAGACAAGACTCCCCTACCAAGCCCTCATATGGTCACCGGTAGGGAAAAGAAAACGGGGAAGACCAAGAGAGACCCTGCGTAGAACCATCATTAGAGAAGGCTCATTCAATGGCCAAGTAAATATCCAAGATCTACAACAGATAGCAGCGAACCGCCAGGCATGGAGAGACAGGACTTCTGCCCTATGCGCCGCCTTAGGCTCAAGAGGAAAGACTAACTAACTAAACTTTCTCTTCTAACTGCGAAATAGCGGATTCATACCACATGACAATCAGTTGACTTCTCTTCCTTGATTTGGGGAGGTAAATTACAAGTACCTCAGAAGTAAGAGAGGGTTTGCATGATGGCAAGGGAACACTAACTGTCACGCAAAATTAGTCCAGAGCATTCACTCAATCAGGCGCCATCTCCACAATGAAGGGTCTCTGCAATGGTTCTCCAACACTGTCTCTCGCCCTGACTGTACATTCTGTCAGACTGCTGTTCGTCCATCTTTTCATATCTTCCCACTTGAATCATTGTCTACCTCTTGCTGGCTTGCCTTCAACCTTACCCTCAAGTATGGAACTCACTAGTAGTGGCAACTACTAGCATATATGTGTACCAACTATGTCTGACTTCAAAGCAAGAGAACACATAAACAAGAGACAGACAATGAGTCACATGGTTCAGTCATATGACAAGACCACTCCTAATCAGCATACCACCAACATTGATTGACATTTAGATACAGCAAAAACTGAGAACGAGGCAGATCCCATAATATCAGTATTAACATCTAGAGAGATTAATAATACATTAAAAATGAGAATTGTCAAATGCTTCGCAAGTGAAATATTTTGGCCACATTAAAAGACATGATACTCTTATAAAAACCATACTGGAGGGCAAGGTTGAGAGCAAGCGAGCGAGAGGTAGACAATGATACAAGTGGGAAGATAACATCAAGAGATGGATGAACATCAGTCTGACAGAATGTAAAGTCAAGGCGAGAGACAGACAGTGTTGGAGATCCATTGCAGCCAACATTCATTGAGGAGACAGCGAGTGATGGATTGAGATAGAACAAACACTACTTTCTGCATAGATAAAACAACCGTCTTGTTCATAAACTCTTTCTAACTTGACACTGAAACAGAACCGTGGAATCAAGATGATTCCTGTTAAACTTATGGCGAAACCTAATATTGCCTGGGTTCAATTCAGATGCAAATTCCTGTTTTTAATAACACTACAAACTATGTGTAAATGAATAAGATTAAAACTGAAAGTTCCACTTACTTAGTTGTATTGTCCTCCTGCTTTGTGACAAACCTGCAGCTAAATATACAATGAAATTTGTAATTTTGACAGACATATTACCAATATAAAAATGATATCAAATGGCTATCAGGAATGTTGCATTTATTTTAGTGAAATGTAAGTGAAATAACATGCACAAAGCAGATCAATGTGCAACAGACAGACTTTAAAACCAACCATGCTTAATGCATTAAAATATGTGATCAAATGAGGAAAGTGTAATAAAACTTAAAAACAACAGCAATCATAAATTCACACAACAATCATAAATTCACACAAATGATATCTATAACATGTTCTGAGCAAAGAAAACTACTTTCAAAAATACATAATCTAAACACAAATACATTTATTTGTAAATAACTACACTCCTATTTAAGTAGGTTAGTCTCTAATAATTTATTGTAATGATATTCATCTTTCATGAGGGGGGTGAGGTAGCTCACAGGTTACAAAGCCTACTGGTTCTATTTACAGCATGGATTGTGCAGATTTTTACAAACAAGAAAGGGATATTGCATGTCCCCTGATCCGGGGATAGTGGAATGGACATCTGGCCTTCTCAGACAAGGACGAAACACTCTTAGAACTTGTGTGCAAACTAACAATCCATTATGTTATGGACCAATCAGTACTCGGTGTTTGATGTGGTCAGTATCACACCTGCCGCCTTTACTTCCCAGGGCATTCTAGGAAACATTTTAAGCTGGTTGACCTGGGAACCCAGCAACATGTTTAATTATCCAAATCAGCCCAGGTGCGGATTGAATCCAAGACCACCGGGTCTGCAGGTGAGCATCTAGACGCTACGCTAGCGCATCTGCCCTTACATGATCCAGCATGAAACAAGATAACCTCTCAAGCCTTACTTGACATTGCATGACACAACAATCTTTCAAACCTTACATGACATACCATCAAACAATACAATCTCTCAAACAATACAATCTCTCAAGTCTTACTTGGTATAGCAACAGACAATACAATCTCTCAAGTCTTACTTGGTATAGCAACAAACAATACAATCTCTCAAGTCTTACTTGACATTGCATGACACAACAATCTTTCAAATGTTACTTGACCTACCATCAAACAATACAATCTTTCAAACCTTACATGACCTATCATCAAACAATACAATCTCCCAAACTTTACATGACATACCATCAAACAATACAATCTCTCAAACAATACAATCTCCCAAACCTTACATGACATACGTCAAACAATACAATCTCTCAAACAATACAATCTCTCAAACAATACAATCTCTCAAACAATACAATCTCCCAAACCTTACATGACATATGTCAAACAATACAATCTTCCAAACCTTACATGACATAGTCAAACAATACAATCTCCCAAACCTTACATGACATACGTCAAACAATACAATCTCTCAAACAATACAATCTTCCAAACCTTACATGACATACCATCAAACAATACAGTCTCTCAAGTCTTACTTGACATTGCATGACACAACAATCTTTCAAACCTTACATGACCTACCATCAAACAATACAATCTCCCAAACTTTACATGGCATACCATCAAACAATGCAATCTCTCAAGTCTTACATGGTATAGCAACAAATAATACAATCTCTCAAGTCTTACTTGGTATAGCAACAAACAATACAATCTCTCAAGTCTTACTTGGTATAGCAACAAATAATACAATCTCTCAAGTCTTATATCACATACCATCAAACAATACAATCTCCCAAACCTTACAAGACCTACCATCAAACAATACAATCTCCCAAACCTTACATGGCATACCATCAAACAATACAATCACTCAAGTCTTACTTGGTATAGCAACAAACAATACAATCTCTCAAGTCTTACTTGGTATAGCAACAAATACAATCTCTCAGGTCTTATATGACATACCATCAAACAGTACAATCTCTCAAGTCTTACTTGGTATAGCAACAAACAATACAATCTCTCAAGTCTTACATGACATACAATCAAACAATACAATCTCTCAAGTCTTACATCGCATAGCATAAAACAATACAATCTCTCAAACCTTACTTGACCTAGCATAAAAGAATACAATCTCTCAAACCTTACTTGACCTAGCATCAAACAATACAATCTCTCAAACCTTACTTGACCTAGCATCAAACAATACAATCTCTCAAACCTTACTTGACCTAGCATCAAACAATACAATCTCTCAAACCTTACTTGACCTAGCATCAAACAATACAATCTCTCAAGTCTTACATCGCATAGCATAAAACAATACAATCTCTCAAACCTTACTTGACCTAGCATAAAAGAATACAATCTCTCAAACCTTACTTGACCTAGCATCAAACAATACAATCTTGCAAACCTTACTTGACCTAGCATCAAACAATGCAATCTCTCAAACCTTACTTGACCTAGCATCAAACAATACAATCTCTCAAACCTTACTTGACCTAGCATCAAACAATACAATCTCTCAAACCTTACTTGACCTAGCATCAAACAATACAATCTCTTAAACCTTACTTGACCTAGCATCAAACAATACAATCTCTCAAATCTTATATGACATACCATCAAACAGTACAATCTCTCAAGTCTTACTTGGTATAGCAACAAACAATACAATCTCTCAAATCGTATATAACATACCATCAAACAGTACAATCTCTCAAACCTTACATGTCATACCATCAAACAATACAATCTCTCAAACCTCACATGATATACCATCAAACAGTACAATCTCTCAAACCTTACATGACATACCATCAAGCAATACAATCTCTCAAACCTTACATGACCTAGCATCAAACAATACAATCTCTCAAACCTTACATGACATACCATGAAACAATACAATCTCTGAAACCTTACATGACATACCATCAAACAATGCAATGTCACATATTCTCTCAAGCCCTTCATGACAGTATCAAACACTACAACCAATCACAGGCTCTCAAGGCTTAAATGACATTGTATAAAACAATACAAGCCTACCTGCTTGAGCTCTCACAGGACCATAACTAGTTGCTGGTACATCTAAGATAAAGTAAGTGACATGTCAATAAGTTTCATCTCCTATTGTGAAAATGACAATTTAATTGACATTATAACAGGGCCCATAAGAGAAGCTAGTTTAGATTAGTTAAGTTTAGTCAATGGATCAACATCACAGCACACGGGTGTAACCCATAAGTGCACCGTTCTACTCCTAACTCAAGCTTGAGTCAGGAGAATCTTAGCTCAGTGCTCGAACTCCGTAGCACCGACGAGGATCCTGAAACACTTTTGGTAGATTTTTTAACTTGAAATTTTGCCCAGGCAGTGCCATTAGGCTACTCTTTTTCGATTTCCAACTGTCAAGGGATTTTTTATGTGCGCAACACATGGGCATCCGATCTCACTACCCAGAGACCAGGGGAAATTGTTTTACTAGAGGTCCACGTGAAAATATCCCAGCCCTCTCCAGGGCTTGAACCCAGGACCTCCAGCACTCGAAGCGGACACCATACCTCAAGACCAAGGGAAGCAAAGAACAGTAATCTAAATTTAGATACAATAAATAAAATATTGCACGATTTCTTGCCTGGCATATTTCGTTGCATCTCATTAGGTGCATACTGCAGAGGTATATATCATATGAAATGAACAACCAAAAAATATGTTGACTTAAATATTAAATAGATAATCACTGACACTGTTCGATTGTGGAGTACTTTATCCTCATGGAAGTCTCAGATTTAACAGGAAGCCCTTCAGTTTTCATAGCAAGGCTGAAAAGTAACATTGTAATCTACCATGTCTGAGGACGCTTTTAATGAAAACCTTAAATGTTTTTTGGGGTGAATATATCCTGAAAAAGGAAAGAACGAATGTAACATTTTCAGTTTAGTCACCGCTGTGTTCATTGCAAGTCCTCCAGTACCAATAAAGTGCTTGGGTTCCTTTAGAAAAAAATGATCTGGGGTCACTACTCAGTATGCCTGACCCGGTCGTGAACAGTCTGTTATAGAAGTCACACCGTTTTGAAACTTTCTACTCCACTCATACACTTGCTGGACTGGCAGGCATGCATCACCATACTGGACCTTCATTCGCCGATGAATTTCTATAGGTTTGACACCTTCACATATTAAAAAATGGATAACAGAACGCTGCTCCTCTGTGGTGCATGTCAAAGGTAAGGCAGTCATTTTTAAACAGTCCTTATGATATCATTGTATTCATCTACACCATGATGTCGTGTGCTGAACACTCTTGACATCCTTAATGACAATATTGACAAGTTAAAAGACAAAACCATGGTTATTGTAATTTATATCACACTTTTAAGGTTTTCATTTGAACTTGTATGTTGTTCCTGAATGTTTGCATGAGACTGACTACTTCATCCCATAGAAAACACTAGCTGCACAATCCAACCAATTATGAACAAGTCTAATAAGCACGTGCCATGAGCTGGCTGAGGGCCAATGCTTCATTGTGAGATGAATCTCATCCCACAGAAAACATTCAATGCAGAATCCAACCAATCACGGACAGGTCTACAAAGAGCTGGTTCTTGGCCAATGCTCCATTGTGAGATGAATCTTATCCTGCGGAAAATATTAAATGCAGAATCCAACCAATCACGGACATTCTAATATACACAGGCTGTAGATATTATTGAAAGGAGGTCAGTATGGCTGAATGGGTAAGAACACTCATTCTTAAACTTCCAATAGTTGAAGCAGAGATAATGGTTTCAACCACTACATGGTCAGTTGGACTAAAATGTTGACTTCTTGTCCCTGACTTCGGGACATAAATCATAAGTACCTCAGAAGTTGGAGTGGGCTCACCTGATGGTGAAGGACACTGGTAATAGGAAAACTAATCCACACATAAAAATCAGCCTGATGCACTAGAAGTAGTAGCAGATGTATAGTCCACACTTGAGATGTGTTCACTGGCAAGCAAACGCAACAACAAAAATATTATTGAAAGACATGTTCACTGTCTGCAGTATTCTCACAGCCCCGTCTTTAGGAAGTATTGTATACTGGTTGAATTAAGTATGATGTATGTACAAATGTATAAACCTTTTTTACAATTCTGACCTGAAAACCATTTTTATATTTAAATGACATGTTTAACATTTCTCTTGTATGAAAAGTCATTGCACATTTTCCAGATACTGGCTTTTAAATCATATTCTTCAGCATCAAGTATCATGCCGATAAGGGTGGGCAGTCATGGGTCAGCATCTCACATGATCAACATTCTTGGATCAGGTCTTGTTCGTGTCCCGATTATGCTGTATGTCAAGCCAGGTTATTTCTCTTTGTCATCCCCTTACTCTTCTCCTTTCAAGTTTGCCGGTTGTTACTAAGTTTTCACGTTAATTACGCCCTCTAAGGTGCCTAAAATATCTTTACTTTCTTAGTCTAATTTCCCTCATAAATTTAAGGTGTTCATTTGTTTCTTGAATGACGTTTTCATTCATTTTTCTGCCCGTCCATTACATTCTTTGCATTTTCCTCAAAAATTACATGAATACAGCCATTAGATGTGTCTCATCTCATCTGGATATTCTCCATGTTTCATATGCATTAAAAAAAAAGAATTATATGCACTGCATTTATCTCTTAAATCACATTAAAAACAATGATAAAAAAACCTCATTCCAACCACCATTTTACATCGTCTGATTCATGTTGTGTTACAAATTAAATGACCACAAATGTTGAAACTAGTTATTAAACAGCTGACATTGAAAGAAACAGAGATGCTCTCTCTCTCTCTCTCTCTCTCTCTCTCTCTCTATATATATATATATATATATATATATATATATATATAATATATATATATATATATATATATATATATATATATATATATATATATATTTCTTATAATGCCAAAAACATTTTATAATTATTATATTATTAAAATTGTAAAATTGTTTTTAAAATAAATATAACTATGCATTTTAATTTTACATAACATTTTTATATGTAAAAATGTCCTTTAAAGCTTTTTTCTCACACACACATGTGCATGCATGCGTGTGTGCTTGTGTGTGTGCATGTGTGTGTGTGTGTGTGTGTGAGAGAGAGAGAGAGAGAGAGAGAGAGAGAGAGAGAGAGAGAGAGAGAGAGAGAGAGAGAGAGAGAGAGAGAGAGAGAGAGAGAGAGAGAGAGAGACTTTAAAGGACATTTTTAAATATAAAAAATGTTATGTAGCATTAAAACGCATAATTAAATTTATTTTAAAACAACTTTACAATTTTAACAATATAATAATTCTAAAATATATACGGCATTGTAAGATATGCTTATAATGTTCCCATAATGGTCATTTCAGTTTCTACTTCTCTTCTCCATGAGTTTTTAGGTCTTCCTCTATTGTTTTTTGCCCTATGGATTCTAGACTAGACTTTTCCAGTTTTACCATTTTTGAGTTGTCTAAATGTATGGCCTATCCACGCCAGCATTGTTTCCTCACCTCTTGGTTCATTGGTACTTATCTAGTTCTCTCCATGAGCTCCACATTGGTGATTTTGTCATTCCATTGTCTTCCTTCTATTTTGCACAGGACAGTAATTAGTCAAGGTTTGTAGTTTAATTGTAATCGTTTTCATTGTTCTTCGTGTTTATAATCCATACAGCAGCTCTGATTTGAATATTCTAAGTTTTGTGCTACATTTAATTTCTTTTGCCTTAGACACATTTCCGAGTGTTATAAAAACTCATCTAGCCTTCGGTAGTTTTATTCTGATATCTTTTTCTGTTCCACACCCCTTTTTGGTGTGATGAACCAACTAACAAATATGAAAGATGTAGAGACAATCCTATAATATTGAAAGATAAAGTCTCAAAAACAAAGATTCACATTCCATCCAATGATAGCTATAATCATCTTCTTCTTCTCTTCTTCTTCTTCTTCTTCTTCTTCTTCTTCTTCTTCAGTATTCCGAGCCATTGAGGTTCTTTGCTGCAGATACAATCCGTTTCCATTCGTGATAGCTATAATACTAGTGACAAAAAGTGAAAGCAATGAAACTATGTGTGTCAATGTTTCATCTTGTACAAGCCTTATTTCTATGAGATACAAGGTTTTATAGCATATGCACACTAGATACACAAAGAACATTGAAGGCCATCAAATAAAACAAGGTAAACAAATATTAAGTGACTGCTTGGCATTCATAGAAAGGAAAGGCCTTTAATAATTAGACCTCACTGGCACAGTTCTTGTAGAACCAGATGATGTAATTCAAGTCTTACATGAGAACTCTAGAAATATAAAGGCTTAATATTTACCTAGTTTTCCAGTCACCTTTGGTACCACTGGTCCTAATTTTCCAGTCACCTGCGGCACACATGGTCGACTCATAACTAGATTTAAAAATAAATTAAGAACAAAATAGTGGTCAAGATATCTGTTTCAGTGATTGAACAAAAATGTCACAAAATAAATTTATTCAAGTCTGTTAATACTTTTAAATAATGTTTTAAATATATAGATGGGCATGACTGCCAAAATTGATAGCGAACTCCACTGGAAATGCACGGTGGGATGCAGGTTTGACATCTGGACTGACCGCTTGTCATAGTGAGGGAACGATTGGTCACCTCTTCCTCTTTGCTCTAGGCCTACAAATTATGATGATGACCACATCACAAACCTATTGCATAAACTGATATGGGATAATTTTTGAACTACAGACAGATAAAATTGCATGTCCTTTACAGGACACTGCAATTAATCCCAGCCCCTATTTTTGTTTGTAATTTACTAGGCAATTTAAATGCCTTCAGTAGCTTGCCATTCTGACCTGTTTTTCAAATACTGTACATCAAATTAGTTAAATCTGTATTTGGTCAGCTTTTGGTATCAAACTTCAGGATTTTCCTTTCATTTAACCAAATGAAAAATTGTGTGACTTTCATAAAACTTCTGTTTCTCCTTCTTTTGTCCTACTGCTTTTGCCTTGAAGCGTCACAGAGAGGAGGCAGATGTAATTTTCTGTCTTTCGCTTGTCTTTTTGCTTGTGCTAATTTGAATTTCTTCAAAGCTTATTTCACTCCATCTAACCACTCTTCCTGGTCATCCTCTCATTTTGTATCTCTATATTCTCATGCGGAATGCTCTAGTTGCTGGTTTATCTTGTACTATCCTAGATAAATGTCCAAACCATTTAATTGTTTGGTGTTCTATAAAGTCGATAATGGGTGTGATCTCTACATTTGTTCTTAGTTTCTCATATGTCTCTGTATCCTTTCTCATTTTTCCAGCTGCGTTTCTTATGCATCTAATCTCACATGATGATTTTACCCACGAATGTTTCAAGGACTATCCAATTTTCTGGTACTTAAAACTGACATTCATTTTTACACATATTTTATAAATAGTTGCTATAACATCATAGTATTTCCTGTGGCACTGAATGTTTAACACTGACCCTGTTGGAATAGGCTGAGTCAGATGAAGAGTTCAGGAAGATCAGGTTTATTACAGCCAAGCAAAGTTGATAACAGATATGGAAACCCTTTTACAGACATAAATAATAGCACCATACCATGCTGAAATATCCACTGGATTACAAGCTGTCAATCAACATATTGGATTCTTCACAATATCCACAGCATAACTAACAGTCACATCTATTATGTCTTGTCTTTGAAAAGATGTAACAAATTGATACAGAAGTAAAAATGTGGTCTGCTTCCTTGTTAATTATTAACAATTAAATTAGTATTGACTGACATATAGAAGTGGGATAGAAGACAATGAAGAGGAAGAGAAGAAGAAGTACATATTAGAAAACATAATGGATAACAGAAACAATTAAACGTTTAAGAGGCATCAGATCTAAACATGTTCCTAGTTCCATAATTTCTGCCCCAAATCCAACAAGGCGACAGGTTGGCCTCTCAATATTTTTTAATTCCTTGAGCAAATCTGTCTATATAGTTATATACTGTTGTCGCTACAAACACTTACACAAACTAGTAACATTGTCTTATCAATTTCCTTTGTAGGATGTACTTTGACAGGTTACTAATCATCTGATGAGAACTGGCCTCGAACACCTCGTCCAACCGCACTCTTGTCATTGTCAACATAACAATACAATATACAAATCAGGTCACTAACTAACCTTCTATTGTACAGTCAACGAGCACTGTCAACATTTGTACATGCTCTGCGCATGCGCTACCTAGCAACCTGCTACCTAAGCCAATCAAACAGCTAGATGATGTCTACAAAATGACACAGTCAGGTAGTACAAACTACCATTTTCAGCTTCCCCATATCAGTTTGAAACTTACAAATTGGCTGTCTCCTTGAAATAGACACCTTATTTCCCAATTACTTTGGCAGTACTTAATTAATAAAAACAAAAATAAACCGCTCACAAATATACATGACTTACCATCCTTACCAGTTGTCCTCTGTTCAGAAACTGGCACAGCATATGTTGAATCTTTGGATACATGTTACATAACAAATGTTAACCATTTCTGTCCCAGTAGTTGTTATAGCAAAATAGGAATACAGAGGCAGACAAGAGGTATAGTAACAGATGTAGGAGTTAAAGTAACAACTAAAACAGAAACATTTCCTGTCACAACTATGAGTGTGTAAAAGAAAAATAAGTGCATATGGGTATGTGTGTGTTTTTTATACACATGCACACACATGTATATACACATACACACACACACTTAAAAAGGGTTGCTTAAAAGTCGACTTCATTCCACCGGGTTTTTATCCCATATGGCTCAGTCTCTTTCCGCAGCGTGGAAAGTGTCACACAAAGCAAATCGAACCCACAACCTTCAGAGTCTGAGTCAGACAGCTTGACCACTACACCACGGAGACACACACTTGTATATGCAGGGAACGGCGGTAGCGTGGTGGCTTAATGCTTCCATCCACATCAAGAAGGATTCACATTTTTTAAATCCACCTGGGCTCCAGGATGACACAGCCTAAAATGGGTATCAGGAAATGTCTTGGGAAGCAAAGGCAGCCCTCATGTTACTGACCACTTCACACACTGACTGGCCTATACAAATATAGGTCTAGCAACATATGCTCAGTGTGACTTAAGGGTCCTTTATATATATATATATATATATATATATATATATATATATATATATATATATATATATATATATATATATATATATATATATATATATGTTTTTTTTTTTGCATATCATTTACAGGACATCGCTGTAAACAACAGCATTTTACCACTTTCATTGATTTCTTGGCAAGATTATGCTCAGTAGTTTGCCATTGCTTTCTGAGTGGCCGGCTCACTTATCCCGTAAGTTACCATTGCGGCGAGAACCGCTTCCAATTCTCGTGCGCTGCGTTACTCTATGTGGATAAACGGGATTACGGAGAAAGTCGTTTAACCCCTAGGCCCGGGAGACATATATATATATATATATATATGGAATAGACCTTTGACTTGCCCAGACTCTGTTTAATCTATGACACTAACTGTGGATTATTACAAATAAGTGAAAAATTGTATACTATACCCCTTGATCATGGGGTACTGAATCATATACATATATATATTGCCTTCTTGGACAAGGGAATACAACTCTGAGGGGCCTTGATTAAAGGCAAGGGGATCAATTCCACTGTACTTGTAGTACATCATCTGGCTCAGTTTCTCTCTACAGAACAGCAAACCATCTGCCCAGAGCATCGCACAAACTCTGTAGCTCCAACCATGACCTCCAGAGTTCTCCGGAAAAACTGCATTCGTGATCTGAACACAGAACAAAAACAAACTCATGACATCATAGCATGAGACAGACGGCTTGACCACTGTGCCAAGGAGGCCATTTATGTATGTTGCATACATTAAACATCCTTTGGCAGCTGGAAATTGAAAAGAGCAGGTCGAATAGGTTGCAGCCCTAAGTAAATTTTAAAATTAGACAGCCTACACACAATTGAATATTTCTAGCATGTGTGATTCAAGTATACACATATGTGGGTTCTTGATGGTACCACGGGGTTTATGATCTGTTCTGAGATTCTCCTTATTTGATCTTTGGGAGGAACTGGAGCACTTATGGAGATATCTGTGTTCAACAGAAGTGATCTATAACCAATCAACACTCATCCACATACAAATATATATATATATATATAATAGAAATAAACACACACTCACATTCATTGGCACCTTGCCGTCTTGACAGACGATAGTTTGTGCTTTAAGAAGGCATAATAACTTTTACCTATGGCGGTAGCGAATGAGACTGATAAGGCCAATTTTCACTGTAAATGTCCGTTCACACTGGGTGCATGTGAACACAGTGGTCATTTCCACCATCATGCACCATCTTACGTCTCAAACGCTCGGTGTGTGACTTATCTGCAATAATTTTCTCCTTTGTCTTTATTCCATTTCTGATGTTTGCCCTCCATGCAACACGTTCAGCAGCGACTTGCTCTCAATGTGCATTATCAATGCCTGTATCAATCATGTCCCGCTTACACACATCTTTGTATCGTAGTAGAGGCCGACCCTGAGATCTCTTACCCATCTGTAATTCACCAAAAAAGATGTCCTTTGGTATTCTACCATCATCCATCCTCCTAAGATGTCCTATCCATCTAAGTCTACGAAGACTGAGCATGGAATAAACTGTCACACAACCTGATCTTTCCAATAGTTCAGTATTTGTGATTTTGTCTTGCCACTTAATACCAAGAATTCTTCGCAGACACCGCATATGAAAGCTGTTTAAATGTTTCTCTTGGTGTGAGTAAGTTGTCCAAGTTTCACTGCCATAAAGAAGAGTACTAAGGACACAGGCTTGATAGACAAGGACTTTTATTTTTGCAGTAAGCTTCCTGTTCTCCCAGACTCTTTTTCTTCAGTTATCAGTTATCAGTTGGGGTATCTTCGTTGCACTCCGGACATGTCCATAGGTGCTCAGATCCTCCCCCCAGCATATGCATCAGCGTCCGGTGGCTAATAGTGCCAGTTCTGTGTTGGTTGACGAGGCTCTCTCTCGTCTCTCTCTCTCACTCTTTTTCTTAACCTGTTCATTGTTGTTGCTGCCTTACCAATCCGGATGTTGATTTCCTGATCTAGGGATAATTTGCTATTTACCACTGATCCTAGATATGTAAAATGGTCATTTTTCTTGCATTTGTCGCAATGAGAATATCATATCAATGGTAGACCGGTTCTGTCCGAAAGCCACACTGTGATTCGGGGTAGACTTGATCTCCTAGGACTTGAAGTCTGCGCAGAACAATTCTGGCAAATACTTTCCAGCAATACACAGAAGTGAGATACCTCTATAGTTGTTGCAGTCACTCCGATCGCCCTTGTTCTTGTACAGTGTTATGATGCTTGAATCTTTGAAATCCTGTGGGACTTGTCCTTCTCGCCAGCATAGCTATATTAGCTGGTGGATCTGTAGAGTGAGTGTGTCTTGCCCACTCCTGATAACCTCTGTTGGAATCCCATCCTTACCTGGAGCCTTGCCAGATGCAAGTTCATTTATAGCACACTTAACTTCTGTTATGATGGGAAGTGTGTCCAGGTGGTCAAGAGTTGGTAGAGCCTCTATGGCTGTTAAGGGCATCATCCGCTAGTTTGGTCTCACTTGAGTAAAGCTCCAAATAGTGCTCTACCCATCTGTCCATCTGCTGTTTCTTATCAGTGATGATTTCTCCAGTCAAGGTTTTCAATGGTGCACTTCTTTTGATCACTGGACCACAGGCTTTCTTTATTCCTTCATACATGCTTCTTATGTTTCCCTTATCACTTGCGATTTGAATGGACTCACATAACTTGATCCAATAATCATTTGCACACTGCTTTTTGCAGCCTTTTGCACATTCTTCCTAGCTTGCCTTAGCTCACTCAGAGTGTTACGCGTTGGTCTTTCCTTGTTTCTTAAGAGAGAACTCCATAGCACAAAGCCTGGGCTAAAATATAGAGATCATGTGTTGCCCATGCAGCATGATCCCTCTCTCGGCCTGCCTAGTTCACTCCAGAGGAAAGGTAACACCCCTACATCTGGAACAAGACAAGCTGCAGAAGCTGCCGGATCAGCAAAGCAATGCTCTAACTGTCCGCCTGTCGGAGCTTCGATCCTAGACCAGCCGCCAACCAAGGCTTAGGGCCTGGTCTGCCCTGCCATGACATTTTGTCTTTAGCTTGCATTTCCTCGCACCAGGGTAAGGCTTGTACCCTCCCAATTGCACTCTTCTGCCTGAAGCCGTTGGCACAATGTGGGGTGTCGGGTTTGGTAAGCGCCGCCCAACATTCGACGCTAACAGAAAGCAGGTAGTACCGTCTACTGTTATACGGTAGCTCAGTCATATCTCAACACTCACATATACATAAGGATTTTCACATATACACTCATAAGAAAAGTATGCAATAGAAAGTAATTAACATTTAAAAAAATTTAAAAAACTAAAATGTTACCCTCTAGTGATCCACCGAAGAAATGTGACAGTCTGGCAACCCATCTTGGCACTGTACCTAAACAAATAAATACATTATCATCATGTAGCAAATCCATACTTTATGAATGAAGAAAAATAGTTCCAATTTTAAAATGATGTGTAACTGAAAACACATTTACACCCAAACACAAAATGTGTGCATTAGCTGAAATATCACACTGGCTAGTAGAAGATGGACTATGGATGATATTCTACTAAAACTGCAGAACTACTATAATATTTACTAATACATTACAAAGATTCATTAAATGGTGTGTGTGCAGAATTGAATGACTGCAATTGTATGACATAATCACAAATGCAAAGTTTATGGAGGGAATGAAATCAACAAACTCTAGTGAATCAAAAAGTGAGGAATGCACGCTGATGCTAGATGGGACACACTGAGAAAACCTGGTAACTAAAGATCCTATTCTCTAGAACTCACAGCAAAAGAAAAAGATGGATACCTAAAAACTCATGGGGAAGAGAATTAGAGGCAGAACTTAATAATATGGGGAGGAAAAGGACGGAGTTGCAGGCAACAGATATGAGATCTTGGTGTGAGTTAGGTGAAGGGCCTATGTTCCATTGCAGGATTAAACAGCAGCAGCAGCAGAGGAAGACAGGTTGCTGCAGGCTGACAGAAATTTATGAATCAGCATAAATAAGCCTGTTGGCAGCAGTTGTGGCAATAGCAAGCCTGGTCACAAGCAGGAACAACATTGGTGCATTCACAATCAGTTCACATGGGAACAATGAGCATTCCTCCACTGCAGCATCTGCTACAGAGACAAAACACACTATATTGTATCCTTAGTGTTATGGTGTTCATTATGGTTAATTAATTGATTAATAAAACAGACATGTAATAAACAATGCCTGGTCTCCGTGGCCAAAGGCTTGCGAACGCGGTTCAGGAGCCGCTTACCAGGCGTTCGAAAAGATGCGATCAATTTGTGCAGCAGACCGTGTCGAGTTGTGTTATAACGTGTTGGTAAGGGAGCCGGTCGTTCAGAAAGCAATGGCAAACTACTGAACGTAAAATTTGCCTAGTACATCAACAGCAGCTGAAAAATGCTGGTGTTGACTGCAACGTCCTGCAAGGGATATGCAACATTAAAAAAAAAATAAATAAACAATATCAATAAACATATCAACATGGAAAACATTCAGAAACCGAGGTCAACTTGTATGTGTGTTACAGCTTATCTACACTTTATTCTTGTGTTTGTTACAACCTTTTCTTACAGGGCTAAACAAGCTACATGCCTAGAGTCAAACAGAGGCTCAAGTGAAGTGCTTGATCAGCACATTTACAGATCAATTTCATCATCATCATGTGTCATGTTGGTAAGCATGGGCGGTCATGTTTTGCCATCTCACTCCATTACCAGATCAATTAGTGCAAGCATAAATTTAATTGACCAACAAATGCATTTTGTCGACTAGAAATCAGTGAACTGAAGATCAGTTAGATGTCAGGGGGAGATAATATAACAGGGGAAAAATTCAATAACAATTACAAATTGGTGTCAATAACAATAACCAAGTTGTAGTACATGAGCACATTAACTACTATGATAGATCAGGTTTCAATCCTAGTAGTTGTCTCGCTGACCTTGCTTTGACAAACAAGAAAACGTATATGTTGCTATCTAAGTAAAAACAACAATCTAATTTATCATGACATCCTATTGTAGGAGAGGAAAGGCTACTGTTGTGATGCAAAATATAAAAGGGAAACATGAATTAATAACGTATTCTATAATACACAGATTAATATATGAGTTTTTCTTTAACACGTTACAAATCTAAATATTCAAATATTATTCACCTTCTGGCTCAGGACCTTTTGGAGGGCTACCACCTAGATTTAAGGAAAGAGACAATATCGTAGATTACTCAAGCTATTAAATTACTCAAGCTATGTATTTTAAAAACAGAACAGTTTGACCATGTCAGCAGTTGCATAACAAAACATCTCAAGTAGTATTTACAGTTGATGTCAACAGACCATGTATTTTATTTTTCATGAACAAGACTAAACACAAAGAACAATTAAGAGGCTCAATAAGCTCTTCCCCTGCTGCCCTGAAGGGTTTGTCTCCTTTGACAAAGGTTGACCATTACTATGTGCCCTGCCAGATGGCAAAGGCGTTGATGTATCTCCACTGATCTCGGTTCTTGATGTTCTGAATCAATTCTAATGATAGTATTCCCCCATGTCACCATTTTAGGCCATCCAGCTGTCGTTTCTTCTATTGCTAATCTTTCTATTCATAACAAAGTTTTTCAATGTCTGTCTTCTCATTACATGACCAAAGAACAGCTCGTTTCTTTCTTATGGTACTGCAGGTGTTCGCTGAATGGTGTATATGCGGGATGGAGAGTGGTATAGCATGACAGTCACCAGTGTAACGCTCCTGGAGAAGGCTAGATGGGTGCTGTGGGCCACCGATGAGGGGAGGACGCACGCTGGCACTGGATAGAACATGCACTGACATAACATGAGAGTAATGCAGCCAGAAGAGGTCTTTGTATGGAATCTACCGGGCAAAGGAGGTGGAGGAGGGTCTGAGGGTACATGGAGAGGGGGGCCTGGGGGAACATGGAGATGGCCTGGAAACATGGAGAGGGCCTGGGGAACATGGAGAGGGCCTGGGGAACATGGAGAGGAGAGTCTAGGGAACATGGAGAGGGCCTGGGGAACATGGAGAGGGCCTGGGGAACATGGAGAGGGCCTGGGGAACATGGAGAGGGCCTGAGGAACATTGAGAGGAGAGTCTGGGGAACATGGAGAGGTCTGGGGGAACATGGAGGGCCTGGGGAATATGGAGAGGGCCTGGAGAACATGGAGAGGGCCTGGGGAACATGGAGAGGAGAGTCTGAGGAACATGGAGAGGGCCTGAGGAACATGGAGAGGGCCTGAGGAACATGGAGAGGGCCTGAAGAACACAAAGAGGACCTGGAGAACATGGAGAGGAGAATGGAGGAACATGGAGAGAAGGTTCTGGGGGAACATGGAGAGGGTCTGGGGAACATGGAAAAGGTCTGGGGGAACATGGAGAGTAGGGTCTGGGGAACATGGAGAACACCTGGGGATCATGGAGAGGAGAGTCTGGGGGAACATGGAGAGGAGGGTCTGGGGGAACATGGAGAGGAGGGTCTGGGGGAACATGGAGAGGAGGGTCTGGGGGAACATGAGAGGAGGGCCTGAGGAACATGGAGAGGGCCTGGGGAACATGGAGAGAAGGGTCTGGGGGAACATGGAGAGAAGGGTCTGGGGGAAGATGGAGAGGGCCTGGGGATCATGGAGAGGAGTCTGTGGGAACATGAAGAGGAGAGTCCTGGGGAACATGGAGAGAAGAGTCTGGGGGGGACATGGAGGTCTGGGGGAACATGGAGAGAAGGGTCTGGCAGAACATGGAGAGGAGAGTCTGGAGGAACATGGAATGGGCATGGGGAACATGGAGAGGGCCTGGGAATTATGGAAAGGGCCTGAGGAACATAGAGAGGAGTCTGGGGGAACATGGAGAGGAGTCTGGGGGAACATGGAGAGAATGGTCTGAGGGAACATGGAGAGGAGGGCCTGAGGAACATGGAGAGGGCCTGGGAAACATGGAGAGGGTTTGGGGGAACATGGAGAGAAGGGTCTGGGGGAAGATGGAGAAGGCCTGAGGATCATGGAGAGGAGTCTGTGGGAACATGGAGAGGAGAGTCTGGGGGAACATGGAGAGAAGGGTCTGGGGGAACATGGAGAGGAGAGTCTGGGGGAACATGGAGAGAAGGGTCTGGCGGAACATGGAGAGGAGAGTCTGGACGAACATGGAGTGGGCCTGGGGAACATGGAGAGGGCCTGGGAAACATGGAAAGGGCCTGGGGAACATGGAGAGGAGTCTGGGGGAACATGGAGAGAAGGGTCTGAGGGAACATGGAGATGTGGATCTGATGGAACATGGAGAGGAGATGTTGAGGTGGTGATGAATGGCGTGGGGAGGACATAGATGGCGTGCATGGGATGACTGGGGTTGGAGAGGGCTTGGAAAGTGTTGGTTGGGGACCTGTGCCTCAGTGAGGGATAAAGGATGAAAGAAGAAGGAGGAGGAGTTGGAGGAGGAGGAGGAGGAATAGGAGGAGGAGAAGGAGGAAGAGGAGCAGGAGGAGGAGCAGGAGCAGAAGCAGGAGGGGGAGGAGGAGGAGGAGGAATGACAACTGATCAAGGTCAGTTCAATTTTATTTCAACTAGTGATGTGACATGAAAAATCTGTCAATACCAGAGTGAGTTCCTCTTGCACAATCCATGTCATTTACACCAACATCTGTAAACACAATTTCAAGTATTCTCATGGTACTGGTTTAGCAGCAGATAAATTAATCCAACATGTTCATGACATCAATACTAATGCTTAGAAGCCAGTTTACACACTTCAACAGCCCTTAATAATTGTGCACTCTCTGATATTTGGATCAATGCTTTACGTCATGTCAGTAGCAGGGTTCCGTCGCCCTGCTACTGAGTGAGTGCGTTGCGCGACACTGTGAGCTGTGAGTTTCGTGTGAAGTGCTTTTGAATCTGCCCCCGGGAAGGTTAACCCGGTCAACAAATGCCCGCAGAAATCGGATGTGTCGGCCTAACGGCGCAAGAACGCAGCTCTGCTGTAAACAGGCACAACGCAATCAAGTCCGGAAAAAAAAACTCCGGATGAACGCAGAAGAAGAAGAAGAATCTGCCCAAGTTTTTTTTTGGAACGTGACTGCATGTTCGGAGCGATGGCAGGTGGCTATGTCCCAGAGTTGACCGGTTTTTGCCTTATGCAGAAATGCGTGGCTGCTGGGCTTCTGGTTGACTGCCACTGCCGTCGGTGATGAACTGTATTTTCGTGGACTCTGTGGGTGAACATCTAGGAAACATCCAGATAGGAAAATGACTGCCGATTCCATCAGAGATGAATTGGGTGTTTTGTGGGGGACTGGTGTGTTGACATTCTGGCGGCGGCATTATGCACAGAGTATCTGTGTGGGCTGTTGTTTGTCGAGACTCCTGTCTTTTCCACTTTTCACATTGGGAGTGGGGAGCGTTTTGTGTGATATTCACTGGCACAGGAACGGAGCAAATGGGGACGACCCGTTGCTGTGAAGTTGGAACTGCAACTAACTAACTAACTAACTAACGTCATGTCAGACATAAGACTCCTGAAAAATTTCTTATTCTCTAAACAAGAATGAGTGAGAGTGCCTCTCACCACACTATTGTGATACCTAACATATCATTTAAACCTGTAGATCATTTCCAGTATTCTCATTTGTCTCCATTCATTCCCAGCCTTCAAGCATCCTTCCATTTATTAATCTGCCCTTTCTTCTCTTCTGCTGCACTATCATTTTCATCCTTTTTTCCCCCTGCAGCTATTGATTTTTTTTTCTTCATGCATTCATGCTACACCACTGTTAACATCTTTTCTTACTTCTCCATCTCCCTCTACATTACATCATATCCCATCACATCTCATCACAGGTGTAATGCCTAGACAGTTCTTGATGCACCCCCTCCCACACCACATTTTGCATGACTTGTTGTGACATGTGTCTGTCTCTTGCCATCAGTTCAATTTCTGCTAGAGATGTTGCTGTCCTTTTCTAAACAGTCCTCCATATCCAGCATACACTGTGTCCTCTCATTTTACTTTCCATGAAACTCTTTCAGTAAGCACGGTGTTGACCTATCTCATCTGATCGTGTCACATGATCATTGCTCTGGAATTTGCAAGTTTTTACAATTCTTGCGTGAAAAGGTCTTGGTGAGATGAACCAACAAATATGAAAGATGTAGAGACAGCTCTATAATGTATAATAATTATCAAAGCAAAAGATATTCACAATCCATTCAATAATAGCAATAATGCTAGTGATGGTACTACATGCTTTCTGTTAGTGTCAAATGTTGGGCAGCGCTCACTAAACCCAACACCCCACAGGCCGAGAGAGGGATCATGCTGCAAGGGCAACACATGGTCTCTACAATTCAGCCCAGGCTCTGTGCTATGGTGAGTTGTAACTTCATCCCTGGTCTCCGCCATGGCATGTAGTTATTATGCCTTTGTTTAAGCAAACTAGCATCTGTCAAGACAGCAAGGTGCCATTGAGTGAGCCAGTAATAAATAGTGATAGCAATGAAACTGTGTGTCAATGTTTCATCTTTTACATTCCTTATAAGTTTTACATCACGAACATACAAGTGCACATAGAACACTTAAGGCTGTCATACAAAAAATATAAACTATAATAAGGTACTGATTGGCACTCATAGAAAGGAAAACAAGAAATTAACAGCCTTTAATTATTAGATACCATTGGCACGAGATGATATAATTTAAGTCTTACTAGAGAACTCTGGAAAATTATAAGTCCAATATTTACCTAATTTTCCAGTCACTTGTGACACCCCTGGTCCTAATTTTCCAGTCACAAGTGATACATCTTGCTCTAATCTTCCAGTCACCTGTGACACACCTGGACCTATTTTTCCAGTCACCTGTGACACACCTGGTCGTCTCATAACTAGGTCTAAAACATAAATGAAGAATAAAATAATAGTTCAGATACCTGTTCCAACAATTGAATAATATCACAAAATCACAATTGCATTCAAGTCTGTTAACACTTTTAAATAATGTTTTAAATATATAAAGATAAAATTGTATGTCCTTTGCAGAATGTTGTAGTCAACCCCAGTCCCTATGTTCTGTTTGTGATTCACTAGGGAATTTAAGTTCCATCAGTAGTTTGCCATAGCTTTCTGAACGAGTCAACATTTAAGTCCAAATGACTGGCATGTGAAACAATTCCACAAAACTGCAGTCAGAAGAGAAAGTTTAAGTGTATTAACCTGTCAGCAAATTTGATCTTTGTTTTCAAAATTTGGTCAGCGGTGGTAATTTTAAGAGTTTTCCATTCATTTAACCATCCACAAAAATACTGCATGGTATTCTGACAACTGACATTGTTTGCACAATTTTTGCACACATTTTCTCAACACGGTCACTAATAACTTCATACGTCTTGTGGCTTTGAATGTTAAACACTGACCTTGTTGGCATTCACTGGGTTCAGGTCTCATGAAGAGTTCAGGAACATTAGGTTTCTTAAATGCTAAGTAAAGATGATAACAGATGTAACAACGCTCTTACAGACGCACAATGTCTGCACCACACCATTGGCAGTGGATTAGAAGCTGTCAGTCAACATGAGGGATTCCTTACAATATTCACAGCATGAACAACAATCACATCTATTGCTGTCAGTCAACATGAGGATTCTTTACAATGTCCACAGCATGACTAATAATCACATCTATTTTGTCTTGTCTTTGAAAACATGTAAAACAATTGATATTATTTGCAGTAAAAGTGCTGTCTGAGATACATGCTGACCAATTCCTGGTTATTGATTAATAACTGACTGAGTTTGCCAGCATACAAGTGGGATAGAAGACAATGAAGAGGAGGAGAAGAAGAAGTACATATTAGAAAACGCAATGGACAACAAAAACATCTGAAAGTTAAAGAGGCATCAGCTCTGAACAGGTCATTCCTAGTGCCATCATTTCTGCCGCAACTTCAACACTGTATTATATTCTCGAGAGAATCTATCTAACCAGTTTCTGCTACTTATCACTACAATCACATCTTACCACAAACTGGTCACATTTTCTTACCAATATCCTTTCCAGGATGTTCTTTAGCTCCTAAGAATATAACTAAAAATGTTTAAAAAGTTAGTTGCATGACCTTACAGGACATAGCAGTCAACCCCAGCATATTTTGGCTGTTTTTGATTCCTGGGTAAGTTAACGTTCAGTAGTTTGATAATGCTTTCTGAACGATCGGCACCCATTACCATTTCATAATAAATCAACATAGCTGTGTTTCAAACGCAGGTGTGCAAGATTACGAATTGCGTCTTTAACCCCTTCGCCACGGAGCCAGTAATAAAACATAAAACAAACAACTAAAATTAAAACACACAAGCCCCATCACAGGAATCTGCTGTGGGAATGTGAAGTGTTAGGACCATCAACATTTCTGTAGGCCTGAGTGCACGGAGATTTAGGTGGCCAGTCTCTCCCTCTCATTGCAAATGTAAGCTGGCCTCAAATCCTCATCCGACCACACTCACGTCATTGTCAGCAAAATAATATACACATCAGGTCACTAACCTTCAATGAGCACTGTCACCATTTGTATATGCTCTGCACATACTCCACCCAGCAGCCTACTACCTAAGCTAATCACAGAGCTGGATGATGCTGTCTGCAAAACGACACCATTAGGTACTACAAACTACTATTTTCTGCTCCCCATATCAGTTTGAAACTTACAACTGACTGTCTCCTGGTAACAGACACCATATTTCCTAGTTATCTCGGCAGTACTTATTTAATAACAACAAAAATAAACTGTTCACAAATATACATAACTTACCATCCTTAGCAATTGTCCTCTGTTCAAAAACTGGCACAGTATACGTTGAATCTTGGATAAATGTTACATAACAAATGTTAATTTCTGATCCCAGGTAGTTGTTATAGCAAAAAAGGAACACAAGAGGCAGACAAGAGGTATAGTAAAAGCTGTAGGAGTTAAAGTAACAACTAAGACAGAAACATTGCCTTTAACATCTAAGAGTGTGTAAAAAGATAATAACATCTGTGGGACTGAAGTGATAAAGCAAATTAAAGTGTTTTTTTTCTCAAATCGTGCGACCACACTCACGTCATTGTCAGCAAAATAATATACACATCAGGTCACTAACCTTCAATGAGCACTGTCACCATTTGTATATGCTCTGCACATACTCCACCCAGCTGCCTACTACCTAAGCTAATCACAGAGCTGGATGATGCTGTCTGCAAAACGACACCATTAGGTACTACAAACTACTATTTTCTGCTCCCCATATCAATTTGAAACTTACAAACTGACTGTCTCCTGGTAACAGACACCATATTTCCTAGTTATCTCGGCAGTACTTATTTAATAACAACAAAAATAAACTGTTCACAAATATACATAACTTACCATCCTTAGCAATTGTCCTCCGTTCAAAAACTGGCACAGTATACGTTGGATCTTTGGATAAATGTTACATAACAAATGTTAATTTCTGTCCCAGGTAGTTGTTATAGCAAAAAAGGAACACAAGAGGCAGACAAGAGGTATAGTAAAAGCTGTAGGAGTTAAAGTAACAACTAAGACAGAAACATTGCCTATAACATCTAAGAGTGTGTAAAAAGATAATAACTCTGTGGGACTGAAGTGATAAAGCAAATTAAAGTGTTTTTTTTTTCTCAAATCGTGCTCGCATGTGTGTGTGTGTGTAAAAACATACACATACATGCACACACTCACACATATATTAGGGTAGAAGTGATATCGTAGTGGCTATACGATCTCTTGTCAGCCCTGTGATCATGGGTTTGACCCACTTCTGGGTGGTTTTGAATGTTTAAAATTCACCTGGACACACAGGTCATTCAAGCCTAACATGGGTATCAGGAAATGTCTTCGAACGTCAAAGCAGCCGCCATGATACTGACCACAGTTAGTTAGTTAGTTAGTCGACAGATCACCCTCATTGCACATCAAACCATTCAGTCCATAAGTGCTCAGATCCCCTCCTCAGCAAATCCTGAAGCGTGTAGCGGCTAACGATGCCAGTTCTGTGTTGGTTTATCAATCTTCTTTCTCAATTGACCACATCAGCCGCCGAGTGCTGCTTGGTCTATAAACATGTGGGTTTAGCCCATGTGCCTTAAGACATGTACAAACATGGCCCTTTACTTTCACTAACATATATAAATATATATGGAATAGCCCAGAGGTTACTCTGTCCATCCCTGGGTTACACACCTGATTTGATTAGCTGTGTGGATTGTTTACAAATAAAAGAAAAATGGTAAACTCCATACCTTGATCATGGAGTGGTGAATCAATGTCTAGATTTCTCTGACACAGGCATAAAACTGTGTGGGTCCTTGTGTACAAAGGTTGAAGACAAGAGAATTGACTTCATTTCCCTGGTTTCTACATCATCTGGCTCAGTCTCTCCTTGTAGAACAGGCAAGCCATCCGCCGAGAGCAATCTCATAGAGCTCAAACTCTGTAGTTACAGCCATGACCTCCAGGAAAGCATCTCATACAGCTCAAACTCTGTAGTTAAAGCCATGACCTCCAGGAGAGCATCTCATACAGCTCAAACTCTGTAGTTACAGCCATGACCTCCAGGAAAACATCTCATACAGCTCAAACTCTGCAATTACAGCCATGACCTCCAGAGTTATCTGGAAAAATGCACTCGTGGTCTAAACACAGAACAAAACTAACTCATGACCATCACAGCACTAGACAGATGACTTGACCACTGTGTCATGAACACCTGGTATGTATGTTGCACACATTAAACATCCTCTGGCAGCTAGAAATTGAAAAGAGCAGACCAAATAGGGCCGCTGCCCGAAATACATTTTAAATTAGACAACCTAGACACAATTTAAATAATTACAGGATGTGTGATTTTAGTATACACAGTTGGCTCCTTGCATGCTCTGTGCTGAGACTGTCCTTGTGTGATCTATGGAGGAGAGTGAGACACTTATAGAGATATCTATGTGCAATAAAAGTGATCTTTAACCAATCCCAATTCCCTCTTTTCCTAAATAATTACAACAGAATTAAATATACATTTACAAAATAGAAAACACACACAGTCACCAATGTGTGCGCACACAAACACATATAAGAAATACAAGCAAAATTAGAAGTCATCACATAAAAAATACACACAAACACACACATCTAAAAAGTTACCCTCTGGTGTTCCACCGAAGAAACGTGACAGCTGGTAACCCATCCTGGCACTGTACCTAAACAAACAATTAATCATCAGCATATGGCACATCCTGGCAGAATGTCACTATCATCATAGCCAGCCAGAAAGACTCTCAATCCTTCACTAGTTCTCCTGTCTCATGTATTTTCTGTAATGTCATGTGTCCATCATCAAGTTGGTCATCCAACTGCCCCTTCTTGCTGGAACACTGCTTTCCTACATTGTTCTTTCTAAACACTGCCCCATCTTGCTGGAACACTGCTTTCCTACATTGTTCTTTCTAAACACTGCCCCATCTTGCTGGAACACTGCTTTCCTATATTGTTCTTTCTAAACACTGCCCCATCTTGCTGGAACACTGCTTTCCTATATTGTTCTTTCTAAACACTGCCCCATCTTGCTGGAACACTGCTTTCCTATATTGTTCTTTCTAAACACTGCCCCATCTTGCTGGAACACTGCTTTCCTATATTGTTCTTTCTAACACTGCCCCATCTTGCTGGAACACTGCTTTCCTATATTGTTCTTTCTAAACACTGCCCCATCTTGCTGGAACACTGCTTTCCTATATTGTTCTTTCTAACACTGCCCCATCTTGCTGGAACACTGCTTTCCTATATTGTTCTTTCTAAACACTGCCCCATCTTGCTGGAACACTGCTTTCCTATATTGTTCTTTCTAAACACTGCCCCATCTTGCTGGAACACTGCTTTCCTATATTGTTCTTTCTAAACACTGCCCCATCTTGCTGGAACACTGCTTTCCTACATTGTTCTTTCTAAACACTGCCCCATCTTGCTGGAACACTGCTTTCCTATATTGTTCTTTCTAAACACTGCCCCATCTTGCTGGAACACTGCTTTCCTATATTGTTCTTTCTAAACACTGCCCCATCTTGCTGGAACACTGCTTTCCTATATTGTTCTTTCTAAACACTGCCCCATCTTGCTGGAACACTGCTTTCCTATATTGTTCTTTCTAAACACTGCCCCATCTTGCTGGAACACTGCTTTCCTATATTGTTCTTTCTAAACACTGCCCCATCTTGCTGGAACACTGCTTTCCTATATTGTTCTTTCTAAACACTGCCCCATCTTGCTGGAACACTGCTTTCCTATATTGTTCTTTCTAAACACTGCCCCATCTTGCTGGAACACTGCTTTCCTATATTGTTCTTTCTAAACACTGCCCCATCTTGCTGGAACACTGCTTTCCTATATTGTTCTTTCTAAACACTGCCCCATCTTGCTGGAACACTGCTTTCCTATATTGTTCTTTCTAAACACTGCCCCATCTTGCTGGAACACTGCTTTCCTATATTGTTCTTTCTAAACACTGCCCCATCTTGCTGGAACACTGCTTTCCTATATTGTTCTTTCACAACCACAGTTGCTTGATGTGGCCAAAGTATTTAGGTTTCTGATATACGATACTGTTATGCTCCAGTTCTCTTTAATGTTAAGATCTTGTAGAAAGACAGCTTGTTTATTCTTCTTGCTCAACCATATTCTAAGACTTTTTCTGTAACATTTAATTCAAAATTCTAAATTTCCTTCATTAGCTGATAAATGGTTCATGATTCACAACTGTAAATTGACACAGGAAGGATGCATGTTCTCATGTAAAGCTGAATCAAGGTATTCTCAGTGTTAGTGTTTTCAAGAAAGAAATGTATAGGTATTATGTCCAGCATTAACTGCTGTATTTTCACATTCAAATACACAATTCAGCAAGATGACTGAGTGGTGAATGTGGTATTTTTTTATAAAACCAAGAAAACAGTCTCCCATTTTAAAATGCTGTACAACTGTGAAAACACATTTACAGCAACATAAAATATGTGTACTAGCTGAGATATCACAAATGGCAAGAAAATGTTGGTACATGGATGTTGTTATACTAGAAATGAAGAATACCTAAACATTTAATAATAAATTACAAATAAACCATTAACTGTGTGCAGAGTATACAAACTATAACTGTAATAACAGAGTTTATGGAGAAAACTAAACAAAACATCAGTGAATCAAGCAGTGAGGAACACACACTGCTGCTGGGTAGGACACACATTGAGAAAATCTGGTCACTAGAAATTATTTTCTCTGGAACCGAGAAAGGAAATAAACAGATGGATACATAAAGACTAGAAATCAATGAACTGAAGATCAGGGTAGATGTCAGCAGAGATCATATGAGAATTCAGAAACAATAGCCAAGTTGTGTAACACACACCCACAATTATGACAGACCAGGATTCAGCCCTCGTAGGGTGTCTCACTGACCTTGCTCTGACATATAGGAACAGGTACTTGTAATTATCTACAACCAAAAACAAGAATTAAAGATACCACGACATCCCAAGGGAGGAGAGGAGAGGCTTATTGTTGTGTAGCCAAATAAGGAAAAGCTTTAAATGAATGAAAATTGTATTATATTTACACAGATTTATATATATAAGTATTTTAACACATTACATGTGTATCAAAACTAATTACACAATATTATTCACCTTCTGACTGTGGACCTGTTGGAGGGCCACCACCTAGAGTTAAGGAAAGGAATGACATCATAGATTACTCAAGCTATTTAGTCAGAACTTTCAAACAGAACATGTTGACCATTTCAGTAGTTGCATAACAAAACATCGCAAGCAGTATAAAACATGTTATTTTATGTTTTTATAAACAAGACTACACATAAAACCACAGGGTCCGCTAAGGTCAGGCGGAGAGTCTGACGATAGTGCACGCTTTACACAGGTCCGGACACTTGTGATTGACAGATGTGCGTGCACTTACGGTCCAGGTGCGTACGAGGCCCTCACCTGTGGGACTTGGCTGAGCGCCTCTAAGCCGGGTCCCTTGGGTTCCAGAGTCTGGCCACCACTTGCCACCTGCTCATGGTGGCGAGGTCTTGGAGGGTTTGACGCTGTGCCACCAGCGTCTGCAGCCTACCTTATGCCAGACGTATTGGTTACCCATTCCTCTGGAAAACACAAGATTAGGCCGAGAGAGGGAACATGTCGTTTGGGCACCACATGTTTCTCTGAAGCTCTGCCCAGGCATTGTGATGGAATATTGGCCACATTCCAACTCACATACTTTTGTCTGTCAAGACTGCAAGGTGCCACTCACTCACACACATAAACAAACTGTCCCAGTTTTATATGCATTACATAAATTATACTCATAATGTGTCAAGCCAACATGCATGGGTGGTCATGGTTTGCCATCTCACATGATCACCAGGTCTGAATAGTCTTATCCCTTTTCTGTCATGTGGCCAAGCCATTCAGGTATACATCTCTTTGCTTTCCCTTTGCTTATCTCCCACCAAGCTTCCCAGTTATCACTAAGTTTTCAAGTTTATTTCTCGTGAAATGTCCCAAAAATGTTTACTGTCTACAACAATGGTTCTCAACCTTTTTTGGCCCATGCACCCCTTCACCATATGTTCAAAATGTCTTCCCCCCCCCCCTTTTCATATTTGCTCCCTCTATAAATCCCCCTCCCCCCACACAGTATACGTATAAATGGTAGCTAAATTTGATAACACATACTAGAAACAAGTCTAGACATCTACATAAAACGTGATTTGTAGGTCTACTTACATTATAAAAATGAATTTCAGAAGGGTGACAAGCACAGAACCGTAAAGTATGCAGGGAAGACAGTATCAAGTAATCGGCTCTTGTATTCATGTGATCTTGATATAATTTTAATTCCCCCCTCCCTTTTTTTTTTTTTTTAAGCATATCCTTTTTACAGGACTTAGCTGTCAACACCAGCATCTTTCAGCTGTATGTTGATGCTCAGTAGTTTTGCCATTGCTTTCTGAGCGGACCGGCTCAGTATCCCGCAAGTCACGAGCCCCCCCCCCCCCTTAGAAACCTTAAAATTGGATGTGGGAAGGGGGGTCCCACCGGTTGAGAACCACTGGTCTACAACCTTGAAAGCACTAGAGGTCCTCAGTACAGACTGTCATTGAGCATTTTGCTAAGAAGAACCATGAAAATGAAAGCGATTAGTAGTAGATACAAATGAAAAGATCAGTATATTTGTTACATGTGCATAAATATAACGCTGTAAAGTATAGATTCTGTCATCCTTCTGTGACATACTAACCATTAAAAGTCAGTTCAAACTTTAATATACACAAGTCATGCAAGGTCAAGTGAGAAACAAGGATATATGTTCTTCGCATTTGAAAGTATCCAGACTCCCTATCACCAAATGACTCTGTCACATGTACATGTGAAAAGTAGCAAACATTATCAGTGCAGAAAATCTAGTGTACGTTTTAACATGTTTCTAACAGGATAAAATTTACAGATGTGGATGATTGTGTAAACACTAAGAGATCTGACCAAGAATTAGATGTCAGAGTAGATGTGTTCAGTAACAGATTCTCAGTATTCATTGTCAAGGACTATATTCTCAGTGCAGATTGAGTGAAGTCTATACCTGTGTAGCGTCTGACATTTAGAACACAGCTCTAAACTTGTGCCTACCATATGACAGACACCCAAGACCCCAGAAAATTGTCATTGTATCAAAATAGAGTGCCTTTCACTAAACAATTTCAATACTCAACTTCATTAAATTCTCAGGATAATTTCCAGTTTTCTGATCTTTCTCCATTCCCACTTTTCCATCATCCCTCCTGTTTATCTTGTCTTTCTTCCTCTGGTACTGCACTATCATTTTCAACTTTGCTTTATCTCTGTGCTTCTCTCACCCTATCCCCTTTGAGTTTCTCTGTTAATGCTTACACCTATGTATCTCTGATCTCCTTAGTTTATCCTTCAGCCATAGTCAGAAATTGTAACCCAACACCAATGTCACAGCAATCAGTACATGCCCATTTGTGCTTCTTCTTCCTCAGAACATGTTGACGAGTAATGATATTTATAGTTCCATTAGCCACTTGGTTACGCACCTCTTTGTAGTTGTACTGTCCTCTACCATGATCCTTCCTGCTAGGCCGTTTTGAATTCTTAATCTCATCAGGGATAGTCACATGTGGTCACTTTTGTGTCTCCTGGTGCAACAGGCCATCATGTATAGATATTATCATGTCTCCCTGGCTCAACCTCAGTGTTCCCCCTGGCTCAACCTCAGTGTTCCCCCTGGCTCAACCTCAGTGCTCCCCCTGGCTCAACCTCAGTGTTCCCCCTGGCTCAACCTCAGTGTTCCCCCTGGCTCAACCTCAGTGTTCCCCCTGCCTCAACCTTAGTGTTCCCCCTGGCTCAACCTCAGTGTTTCCCTGGCTCAACCTGTGTTCCCCTTCTCAACCTCAGTGTTCCCCCTGGCTTAACCTCAGTGTTCCCCTGGCTCAACCTCAGTGTTCCCCTAGCTCAACCTCTGTGTTCCCCCTGGCTCAACCTGTGTTCCCCTGGCTCAACCTCAGTGTTCCCCTAGCTCAACCTCAGTGTTCCCTCTGGCTCAACCTCAGTGTTCCCCATGGCTCAACCTCAGTGTTCCCTCTGGCTCAACCTCAGTGTTCCCCATGGCTCAACCTCAGTGTTCCCCTGGCTCAACCTCAGTGTTCTCCCTGGCTCAAACTCGTATTCCCCTGGCTCAACCTCAGTGTTCACCCTGGCTCAACCTGTGTTCCCCTGGCTCAACCTCAGTATTCACCCTGGCTCAACCTCAGTGTTCCCCTGGCTCAACCTCAGTGTTCTGGCTCAACCTCAGTGTTCCCCTGGCTCAACCTCAGTGTTCCCCCTGGCTCAACCTGTGTTCCCCCTAGAGGCTAGCCAATCAGCCCTTTCACTTCCCCATGCATGGCTGGACAGTAGATCTACTTCAGCTCTTACAGTCTGTGTCAGCCATTTATACCAGAAATGTCCACACAGAACCTTCCTGAGCATTGATTGAGTCATTTATTATGACTGTCTTATTGAAGAGGCTCCCAAAGAGCCATCTCTGAGCTGCAATTGACCGCATCTACTTCCATGCTCATGCTAGATTTCATGTTTTATTATGCTTCAAACTGCTCTGTGATGATTTTGCTCTACCATCTAGCTGTGAAGCACCAATCCTGATCTCTCATCTTGAGGCATTGATCCGTCAGTATATATTATTAAATAATTCTCCCTTGAATTATCCTTTCATCATCATCATCAAGTGCCGTGCCGGCTGGCGTAGGCATTCATGGCTCTCCACAATCTCGGTCCTTGGTGTTCTGGATCAACTCTGCTGATGATATTCCTCCATGCCACCATCTCAGTCCGTCCAGCATCATTTCTCTTGGTCTGCCTCTGCCTCTCTTCCCCTCGATCTTTCCAGTTGTCACGATGTTCTCTAATGCATCTCTTCTCATCATATGACCAAAGAAAGATGTTTGTCTCTTTCTTATTGTTGTATATAGTGTTCTAGTTTCATTAGCCTCTTTCAGGCAATCGTTGTTAGTTACTCTGGCAGTCCAAGGAATTCGCAACATTCGTCTTAAAAACCACATCTCTGTTGCTTCTAAGTTCTTCCTAATTTGTTCATTTACATTCCAAGATTCGCTGCCATACAGCAAAACTGGTTCTATATAGCATTTTAGCACTCTCTTTCTTACATTCATTGATAGCGACTTATTGCATAAGATACTCTTCATTTTCTGAAATGCTGTCTTTGCCTGCCCTATTCTGCTCTTAATCTCTTTTGTACATCTTCCATCTGATGTTATAAGTGCCTCTAGGTATTTAAAATTATCCACTTGGTTGAGAATGTCCCCTTCTATTTCTATGTCACATTTTGGTGTCCCCATTTTCTTTGATATCACCATTTTCTTTGATATCACCATTGTTACTGTTTTCTTGATATTCAAGGACAGTCCTTTCTGTGCACTCTCTGTTACTACACTGTCCAACAATTGTTGTAGGTCTGTTGCATTATCTGCCACCAATGTTGTTGTTGTTGTTTGTCCATCAAGAATGATGATGACCATTCATTTCATCCAGTGGGGTTGAAGGTGTGGAGCCGTGGGTTCTAAGATGGCTGATAAGGCCTATTTTGGCTCGAAATGTTCTTTGACAATGTGGGCAAAGAATGCTTGACGTCTCTGGAGGAGGATTTCCTGCAGTGGTTTTTCTGTCCTGCCTTTTCTTCACAGCTCTTGCAGTCCTGGTTGCCTCACATATGACTGCACCTTTGCGTAATGATGCACGCCACGAATTTCGGTCTCTGGCTGCAGCCTCCCAGGTGTCATGATGAATTCCAAAAGCATTCAGTGAAATTTTCAGAGTGTCTTTAAAGCGTTTCCTCTGGCCACCTTGGGAGCGTTTACCACAACGCAGTTCGCTGTAAAAAATTCGTTTAGGGAGCCTGTGATCTGGCATGCGAGTCAAGTGACCAGCCCAACGAATCTGATTCTTCATCAGTATAGTGTGGATACTGGGCATGGATGCTCTTTCTAGGACTTCAGTGTCTGGAATCTTGTCTTGCCATTTAATCTTCAGTAGCTTCCTTAGGCAGACTGTGTGGAAGTGGTTTAATTTCCTAGCGTGTCGCTGATAAACAGTCCAGGTTTCACAAGCATATAGCAGTGTGGATAATACAACTGCTTTGTAGACTTTTAGCTTTGTTTGCAGGCTTATTCCAGTTCTGTCCCATACATTCTTGTACAGTCTGCCAAAGGCCGCACTGGCCTTGGAGATTCTTGCATTCACTTCGTCATCAATTGTGGCAGCTTGTGACACAGTGCTGCCAAGATAGGTGAATTTGTCCACAACACTTAGTCTATGATCATTCACTTTGATATTCGGCACAGTGTGATTATTCCCTGGAGCTGGCTGGTACATAACTACAGTCTTCTCCAAGTTGATATTGAGCCCAAAGTTGGCACAGGCATGTGAGAAAGCTGAAACATTATGTTGCATGTCCGCCTCTGAGTTGGCGTATAGAGCGCAATCATCAGCAAACAGGAGCTCTCTGACGGTGTCGCTGTTAATTTTGGTTTTAGCTTTCAGCCTTCTGAGATTGAATAACTTTCCATCCATACGGTAGTTGATGTCTATTCCAATGTCATCGTTCTCGAAGGCATTCATCAACATGGCTGAAAACATGAGGCTGAACAGTGTTGGTGCCAGGACACATCCTTGCTTCACTCCATTGGTGACAGGAAAGGGTTCAGACAGTTCACCATTTTCCTGTACTCTTGCCTGCATGCCGTCATGAAATAGCCGCACTATTTGGACAAACTTTCGTGGACAGCCATATTTTGCCATAATCTTCCACAGTCCTTCTCTGCTGACTGTATCAAAAGCCTTGGTAAGGTCAATGAAAGTGGAGAACATTTCGCAGTTCTGTTCCTGACATTTCTCTTGCAGCTGCCTTGCAGCGAAAATCATGTCAACAGTTCCACGTTCTTTTCTGAAGCCACATTGACTCTCAGGAAGAAGACCTTGATCGAGATGGGCTGTGAGGCGATTGAGAAGAATTCTGGCGAGTATCTTCCTGCAATTGAAAGCAAGGAGATGCCTCGGTGGTTGTCACAGGATTGGCGGTTTCCTTTACGTTTGTAAAGGTGGACTATTGACGCATCCTTGAAATCTTGTGGCATGGTCTCGTTCACCCATATGTTTGTAAAGACTTGGTGAAGCTGCTCTGTTAGGACCGGCCCACCTGCCTTGTATATCTCTGCTGGGATGGAGTCAGGACCAGGTGCCTTGCCGCTGGAGAGTTGCTGGATGGCTTTGTTTACTTCCACTATGGTTGGCAGGTCATCAAGTGTCTCATTGGTGGGAACTTGAGGAAGGCAGTTGATGGTTTCATCATCGAAGAAGGAAGTTGCATTTAAGATTTTGCTGAAATGCTCTGCCCAGCGTTGAAGGATTTCTTTCTTATCGGTGACCAATGTTCCCCCATCTGCACTGAGGAGGGGAACTATGCCTGGTGATGTAGGACCATAGACCGCTTTCAGTGAGTCAGTAGAAGTTTTTCATATCATGTCTGTCAGCAAAGCCCTGAATTTCATCAGCTTTGCTGCTCAGCCAGGAGTCCCGCATGTGCCGAAGTTTCTGCTGCACTACTCTCTGAATGTTCTTGAAAGCATCTTTTTTTATGTTGACTTTGGGTCATTCAAATGTGCCTTGAGGAGAAGATGTTTCTCGGCCAGCAATTGGTTGATGTCTTCGGAATTTTCATCAAACCAGTCTTTATGCTTTCGGGGGGATTTCCATAGCAGTGTTGTAAATTATGTCCTTTAGGGATCTCCATTCTGTTTCTGTATCCTGTTTAGCTGCAGCATTGGGCTTGAGGCGGTCTTCCAGCATATTTTCAAACGACTGCTGCATTTTCTTGCTGTTTAGGCGGGTGACATTTAGCTTTTTTTGCATTGTCGCTCCTTGAGGGCGACGTGGTGGCCTGAAGTGAATGTTTATTTTCGAGACAATGAGACGATGGTCTGTCCAACATTCGGCACCACACATGGATTTTGTCACTCGAACGTCTTGTCTGTCACTCCTCCTGACGATGACATAGTCAATGAGGTGCCAGTGTTTCGAGCGAGGGTGCATCCACGATGTCCTATTTCTCATGGGGAGACGGAAAATTGTGTTCGTAATCAGGAGATCATGTTCGGCACATGTCTGAAGGAGGCTGAGTCCATTGCTGTTACAATTTCCAACTCCATGCTTTCCAATAAGGTGTCCGTGCCTACTCTGGCATTGAAATCCCCAAGGAGTATAAGTTCGTCTCCTTTGGGAACAGATGTTAATACATTTTGCAGGTCCTCATAGAACTTGTTCTTGACATCATCTTCGTTGGTCATAGTTGGTGCGTAGACACTCACAATGGTTGCATGCTTCCTTCCATTCAGCAGGGGCAACTTCATGGTCATGAGCCTGTCGTTTATAGCCTTTGGGAATCCAGCTAATTTGCCGACCAGGGCCGACTTAATGGCAAATCCCACACCGGATTGGCGTCTTTCCTCGTTTTTCCTTCCACTCCAGAAAAATGTGTAGCCGGCACCTATTTCACAGATTTGGCCTTCTTCTGCAAGTCGTGTCTCGCTCAAGGCTGCAATGTCGACGTTATACCTGCCCAGCTCTCTCCCAATCAGTGCTGTTCGTCTCTCTGGACCTGACGCGCCGTCTCTGTCAAGTAGGGTGCGTACATTCCAAGTTCCAATTGTTAAGGGAATATGGTTTACTCTTTTAGTTTTGCTTGTTTTATCTTTCTTTATATGTCGACCGCAGTTAGGGTACCCACCAACCGCGGCTAGCTGGTTAGGTAGTGATGGAGCAGACAATGTTTAGGGCACCTTTTCTAGCCCCTCCCTCATGCTATGGAGGTGAGCAGTGTGTTCCTATAGAGGGCTGCTCAGTCGCTCAGGGGGCTGCCGAATCCCACTGCTGCTCCGGTCAGTAGAAGACAACCATATGGCCTGAGCCGCCTAATGCAGGTCTGCGACTACGGCTGCCAGCATATCTGCCACCAATACTGTGTCATCTGCATAGCGTATATTGTTTATATTATATCCTCCGATTAGTATTCCTGGCTTCTCTTTGATCTCTCTCATTATTACTTCGCTATACAGGGAGAAGAGATCAGGTGACAAGACACACCCCTGTCGTACTCCTAGCTTTATCTGTTCGTAACTATCCTCTTTATTTCCCATTTTAATTGCTGCTACTTGGTTCCAGTATATATTCTTTATTATTCTTAAATCTTTCCCATCAATGTTGATATCTTCCAACATTTTTAATCAGCTCATCATGTTTTACTTTTTCTTTACGTTTTTCACACGAAACTCTAATGCAGAGAAACTCAGCCCATTAACTGAATATCAGGGGAAGAAACCGCGACACCGAGGAGGGACGATTGTTACGCCCGACTTTGAAGCAGGAAAGCGCCAGTTGAATTTATATCATGGGACCATGATGTGTAACATTATTCCTTTTAAAAGGAAGCTATTGATGGATCTGTTAAGGATCTTTAAAGGATGGAGGAATATCATGGAGACAAGCTTTGCTGTGGCCAGCTTATGCGAGACTTCACTACGGGTACACCCTCGGCTGAAAGGAGTAAATCACGTGAGTGAATGGTGTAAAACAATCGCTGCCCAGAGGCGTAGAAGAATCCCGTTGATTGTGATCTTTCCCAGAGGGGTAATATTACAACCTCCTGACAATTACCGGATTTTACCAAGCTATTGCATGGAATCCCGGCCGAAAACCAGGTACAAGGATCTATCCAGAGTATCTTTGGGTTATGGAAATGGGACGTCTTTATGCAGGACAACCCATTGCCACAAGGAATATTGGAAACCTTTAGGCAGATACAGAACGGAGAGTGCTTAGGCATTATTCTGGGAGGTACGGCGTGCTTTGACAAAAGATTTCTGGCAGAAACTTTTTTTTTAAGGGGAAAGCTCTGTCACGAATTGGCAGCCTTTACTTCCCAGAACAATTTTCGGTTCACTTTTGATAGGCCATGTAGAGAATCAACAGACGAACAAAACTGTTTTCTCTATATTCAAGGCTATACCGTCTTGACGTAAGCTTGCAAAACCTGCAAGTAAACAAACCACCAGGAATGGCTTTCTATTTGGGAAGTTAATTTGACACCAGTACCAGTCACCCCCATTTGTTATCAATCCAGCCAGACGGGAGGGCAGACTCAAGGGACTGAATAGTAATTAAAACCAACTAGCCATGACGTAAGCTTGCAGATGGCAAGTAAAATGGCAACTAGATAATTAGTATACACCTTGGGAAACTGCTGACCCAGACATGCTGAATCAACAATGAACTGGGCCATGGACTGTGTAATTAAAACCTGGTTTACCCACAGAGTTGTAAACTGGCTGTTGACCATGAGAACCTAATTGTTCCCTTGACATGACACCTGATAAGAATAGCTAGGAAATCACCCAACCGCGATGGCTGACCCCATCTGGTAGAGACTAGAGGCGCAAGGTGTGAAATCACTGATAAGACTCAGTGGGCTAATAATGGTCAGACCCACAGGTGTGAAGGCTAGTGTGCATGCAGAAAGAATTTTATGACTGGACAGACTTGGAGTTAATTGCAATTACTGTCAGGAGGAGATAAGAAGAATTTATGACGGGAATGCCAAGGAGATAATACGGTCTGCTTGACTCAGCTTAAATAAGGGTCCCTAGCCTGTTTTATGTTAGATTAAGTTTGACTTCAGAACAGGTAGGCAGCCAGCTCAATGTCTGTAGTCATATGCATGAATATTATGTTGGCTTCTAGGAATTATTTCTTAGTAACTAGTCCCGTAGTAAGTCTCTTAGTTTCTTAGATGGATGGACCGATTTTCAGTCTATATCTGATCTAGGTTATTGCAAGAACTATCATTGTCATAGGTTACTTGAGTGTTCTTTCTAAGTTCTGTGTTCAATATCATTGTGCTGTAAGTGCTACTCTTCTGAGAAGTAGAAACTTATGGAAGGCAGGTCTTGTCTAGATATACTTGAGGTGTCGTAGCAGATGCTTGCCATCTCTTTCTAAACTAGACTAGTTGCTTTTTTGGTGTGTGCATTTGTTGTACAGAATATAGTCAACTGACTATTTATTTAATTCTTACAACAGCAGGTGATTAAACCGGGCAGCTCAGCAAATATAGCTGGTCTGTGTGGTAACTTCAATTAAGACCTGTTGTATATCTCATTTTGTAGCTATACAATATTAGTACTCATTAATAATGACTGATGCTATTATATTGAGTATCATTATATGTCCATCTTGAAGTAATATAATGTTTACGGATGTTGGATGTATGTAGGTGTAATTTCATAAACTAACTAGTGCATTATGCTATGATGTTAAAGTATCATATGTCTAGTTTAATCAATAGGTTTATGTGTATTGGATGTTTGGTATATTGATTTGTCATATGCAAGCCTACCAATATGAAGTGTTATATTATGGTGTGCGCATTGGCACACTAACCATCGATTGCATTTGTAGCAGAGGTGTAATGGTACAGACATTACCCACAAGTGTTATGGGGTATATGGTGCTAAACTTTCTCAGTGTATTGTGGGCGTGCGTCCACGGTAATGCATGGAAACCTGGCATAGCTACGGGTCACGGCTTGTAAGCCCGGATGACTCCGGCTATTATTATAATACCATTACCGACCCGGTGAGCTGCTAAACTAACATTGGACGGAGCGGCTGTACGACACAGAATTTCTGTATTAGCGACATGGACATGGGGCGGCAGAAATGTAATCATTACAGGCGTGTGAGACAATTGAAAAGCCCGTCCCAGACTAAAGACAGTAGGGAGAAGGAGGATGGTGAACACAGTAGAGCTGGAAGATAAACTTGGCCAGACTGGTCATTGTATATGTTTGTGTTATGATATGTTTTAATTAGGATTGCGCTGATGTAGAACTGATATAACACATTCTTGACTTTCTTTCAAGCTCTCACAAGGAGCACCTATGTTATAGATCTCAAGACTAGAGACTACTGACTAGGTAGAGCCAGGACTGGCAGGATCGTCAGAATACCGGCAAGCTGTTTCTTTTGTTGAGTCTACTGGAGAGTGGGGATCTGGACCACAGTTCCAGATAGATGAAGTAACAAGTAAAGTTACGTAATGTTTCTCATCACAATATGTTATATGATTTTATCATCCTCATATTGACAATCATCCGATGTCTATTGTTATGATTAGCAAATAAATGTTGTAGTATTGTAACTCATAGTTCTGTCATTATATTTTTTTCCAATTGTGCATACGTGTTGTTATGTACATTGGTGGGGGTTCACTTACACACCAAGGAAAGGAGCAGTCAGGGAGAAAACCTGGACTGAGATAGTCGTCTATACTAATATATTTAGACTTAAAACATCTATCTTAAGCTAACCTTCTCTTTCCTATACCTTGGCGAATATTCAGCACAGTTCATTTCATTTTGTAACGAGCCACTTGGAGCTGTACGTTGGATATTCATGGGCTTAATCTGTAGTTCAGCCATATAGATTTTGTCCCTAGTCAGTTTCTGACTATTAGGGGTTGCTCGCCAGTGAAAAATACTTTCATCTAGCCGGTGGGGCACCCCGACTTCTGACACCGGTAGATAGTAGGACAATCAGCATCACTTCTAGTTAGAAGTTTAGAGTAGGACGGGGAAGTGTAAAACCTAATTTATGTCAGGGAGAATCCAGTGGATCTCCTGGAGTGTGTAATCAAATAAATCTAAGTGTTGATCTAGAAGTACAAACAAATTAGTCCAATATTGTAATAACTCAGATTGGTATAAGTAGAGTGTGAGAAGATATGAAAGAATGTAACTTTATATATATATATATTAATCTGTCTTTCTCCTTGTCGGTGAGAGTGAATCAGATTTGAGGGGCTTGAGCTTTTATTTCAGGCAAAGTAGTGGGAAAACCTTGGCAGACAGACTTGTTCCTAGTACTGTTGTAAACCATTCCTTTCATGCCTGACACTGTCAGAAAACTAGATCTGTTCTGGGACCTTTAATCCTTCTAGAATTACGAGCTTATTGGTCTCGTCTTCTCCAGTGACTTATCTTTCTAGTCATAGGAAGTCTATCTGCATCTACTTTGATATATTCTCTTTCATCGTAACAGACACTATGCTACAGCAACTGATGCTGTACCACTAAGCCACTCTGGTCTTCTGTCCAGTTAAACACTAATACAACTGTACAGTTTAAATGCATCTGCAACAACGTGCTGTTTCTATATCAACTCTCTAGATCAGCCCGCCTTCAATGCCTCATGAGCTGAAAAACCAACTTGTACCAAGTGTGGGCAATGCTAACCACTTTTTTCAGGTTGGTTATAAGCAATCAAACTCTGAAAACATTGCAGGTCCTCAAACAGACTGTCATGGAATATATTGCTAGCAAAGATCCAGAACAGAAAATGACAGACTAGTGGTGGATACTGTCATAGAATGCCGCGACTGCACCAGACTGTCTCTCGTTCCACAAACACAAGGGAGGAACCAACATAAGAATAGGCAGTATTCTCTACATCAAGAAGCTGATACAATGTTACGCGCCATTCTACAAGACCACCCTCCTCCGAGCCAGGACGCAAGATCACACACGAAGTAATCAAAACGACCACGGTCTGCTTGCTATGTGGGAACAAGTTTGATTTGACGCCAGTACTTTTCACAAGCAGAATACAGGTAGAAGTTGATGAGACCCCCGGGTGAACATGTTAGATGGAAGGCCGACCATGCAGACTGAATGGAGTATGAACTGGACCGGTGGATGGATAGAGGCATTTACCCGTAGGAGGTATGGAAAATGTTCCTAATATCTAGGAGGTATATAGAAAGAATGGAAGACAATAGGGAAACAAAACTCGCTTACACTCAGGAAATAAATGACCGTAGACCCCGAGGTAGACCAAGAAGACGGTGGAGAGATAATATATATTCAAGCACTTGGAATCAACGACTGGCAAGAGAAAGTCAACCAGAGAGACGAATGGAGATGGATTGTATCTGCAGCAAAGAACCTCAATGGCTCGGAACACTGAAGAAGAAGAAGAAGAAGAAGAAGAAGAAGAAGAAGAAGAAGAAGAAGAAGAAGAAGAAGAAGAAGAAGAAGAAGAAGAAGAAGAAGAAGAAGAAGAAGAAGAAGATATGGAGTGTCAGACTGATAATGAAACCACACCAACGGGCAGATGTATAGCTGATTGCGCAGACTGAATGGAGTGTGAAACGGACCACAGCTGGAAATTAAAACCATGAATTGCGAATTGAAGGAAGCGCAGAATTTAGAAAGTAAAAGATGACAAGGAGATAAGGAACGTTATATATGCTAGGAGATTCTGCTGTTCGCATCAGATTCGTCAGATATTAGGAACAGGTATGAACGATCTCAATGTATACTTTCTTTATAGATGGGTCTGACTGTTATGCTGATAGAAGTGTCTAGGAATGGTAGTTTCTAGTCCCTATTGAAGCCTGAAAATTCAGGGCCTTCATTGGTCGGCCTGTCATTGGCTATTTCTTTGAGACTATCAGTGTCTCTTGTTACTGATCTGCAAACTATCAGTTTACTGTCTATAGCACATTTGCTATAAGTTTGTTCTTCTTACTATACACATAGAAATATGCGATGCTAGGACCATGCTCCTTGCATATTTTTTTTATGTTTATATGTCTCATTTTGTTGTCATGAAATGCAGCCTTTACAGCCCAGAACAATTTTCGGTTCACTTTTGATGGACTGCTTTCTCTATAAGCATGTAAAAGACCACTGAACCGTGAAGCAAGTGGGCTTACAATGGCTCTACAAGCAAATAAAACCGCCCAGGCATGACGCAAATAACCTGGTTTATCACCAGAATTGGAAACTGGTCTACCCCAGAGCCTAATTGCTCATTTGACATGACACATGATAAGCAGGGCTAGGAAAATCGCTCAACCGTTAAGGCTGACCACCTTGTGCAACAGACCAGAGACCCAAGGTGTGAAACCACTATTTGATAAGGTTCCCAGGGGGGAAACTGTCAGACTGACAGGGGCCTCTCAGCCACACACAGTGTGAAAGGCAAGCTGAACTAGAGACTGTCCATGGCCCCAGGTGTGAAGGCCAACCATTCAGAAAGAATTTATGATGGACATGCTGGGAGATAATGTGTCTGCCCTGTAGGAATGTGTGAAACAGATCTGATAAGGCAATTAGAGCAATTCTGGGGAAATGCGACTGGTGGCATGTAAACCAGACAGAAAGGCGCCAATGAAATGATAGTGTCTGGGGGACTCAGCATAAAATAGGCTGTTAGCTCTGGTCATGTTAGAAATGAAAAATCTCTGAACAGGTAGGCAACCAGCTCGTTTTGTAGTCATATGTATGATTCTGATGTTGCTAGACTTTACTAGGAAAGTTATTTCTTAGCAACTATCTAAGTCTTTTAGGAGACTGACTTTCTGTCGGCAAGTGGTAGGCTAGTTCAGGGAGCCCATCAGTTTCTCTTATTGCTTATCTGTGAACTATTCATTCTTCAGTTCTGTGTACAATAGCATATTGCTATAAGGATTATTCTTACTATACAAGTAGATAGATAACTTTTGGGTGAGGCAGACTTTTAACTTTCATTTATCATGTTAGATATCTGTTACTCTATGGAAACTATTAATTTCTCAGTCGTTGTAGATAATCATGTTACTACAACTTGTTTGCATTTTCATACTATGTATGTAGGAATACTTTCACAGGCCTAATGTTTAAGTATAGGTGGAATGAATGTATTTGTAACTTCATATGAATATACGATGCTAGGACTATGCTTCATAATATTCTTTTTATGTGTATACGTCTCATTTTGTATGCATACAAATTAACTTTGTATAATGCTATTATGTTAAAGTATTATAATATGTATCGTTTAATTAATATATTGTATGGGTATTTCATGTTTGGTATATTGATTTGTCACATGCAAACCTACCAATATGAAGTGTTATGCTATTGTGCGCGCATTGGCACCTCGCCTATTGGTCACATGTGTAGCAGAGGTGTAATGGTACAGACATTATCCACAATTGGTATAGAGTATATGGTGCGTAGCCTCTTCAGTGTATTATGGATGAGCGTCCACGGTAATGCATGGAAACCTGGCACAGATGCTGGTCACGGCTCGTAAGCCCTGATGACCCGGTACTATTATAATACCATTACCGACCCTGTGAGCTGCTAAACCAACTTTGGATGGAGCGGCTGTACGACTCAGAATTTCGGTATTAGCGACATGGATATAGGAACGGCAGAAATTTAATAATTACAGGCGTGTGAGACAATTGATAAGCCTGTCCCTGACTAAGACCGTAGGACAGAGATATGGAGGGAGAAGGAGGATGGTGAACGCAGTAGAGCTGGAAGATAAACTTGGTCAAACTGGTCATTGTATATGTGTGTGCTAGGATATGTTTTACTTAGTATTTCACTGATGTAGAACTAGATATAACACATTCTTGACTTTCTTTCAAGCTCTCACAAAGAGCGCCTATGTTTAGATCTCAAGAACTCGAGACTACTAGGTAGTGCCAGGACTGACAGGCGTCAGAATACCAGCAAGCTGTTTTGTTTCTACTGGAGAGTGGGGATCTGGACCACAGATCCTGATAGTTCAAGTAACATTGAAGTTATGTAATGTTTGTCATCACTATCAATATGTTATATGATTTCATCATCATCATCATCTTGAAAAACATCAGATGTATAATAATAATGATAGGCAATAATTGTTGTAGTTTGTTGTAACTCATAGTTCTGTCGTTATATTTTAATTCCAATTGTGCATACGTGTTAGTGTGTGTACATTGGTGGGGGTTCACTTAAACACCAAGGAAGGGAGCAGTCAGGGAGAAAAACCTGTACTGGGATAGTTGTCAATTACACTTCAATTTAGACTTAAAAATCTATCCTAGCTAACCTTCTCTTTCCTATTCTTGGCGAATATTCAGCACAGTCCATTTCAATTTTGTAACGAGCCACTTGGAGCTGTATGTTGGATATTCAGGGCTTAATCTGTAGTTCAGCCATATAGATTTTGTCCCTAGTCAATTTCTGACTATTTGGGGTTGCACGCCAGTGAATAATACTTTCATCTAGGCGGTGGCGCACCCCGACTTCTGACAGATGGGTCTGACTGTTATGCTGATAGAAGTGTCTAGGAATGGTAGTTTCTAGTCCCTATTGAAGCCTGAAAATTCAGGGCCTTCATTGGTCGGCCTGTCATTGGCTATTTCTTTGAGACTATCAGTGTCTCTTGTTACTGATCTGCGAACTAGTATTTCTCAGTTTACTGTCTATAGCAAATTGCTATAAGTTTGTTCTTCTTACTATACACATAGAAATATGCGATGCTAGGACCATGCTCCTTGCATATTTTTTTTATGTTTATATTTCTCATTTTCGATGTATATAACTTGTTATGAGATTATTAGGAATATCATTATGTGCCTAATCTGAATTGTTAATATGCATGTTTTGATGCCGACATGCATAGTGTTTATTTGATGTTTGAGATGCAAATTCTATATGGTAACTCACCAGGAGGAATTTGATGTTATGCTATTTTGTTCTTATGCTATACACCATATACTTACAATATACACTTACAATATTCACCATGATTAAGTCAGAATAAAGGACATATAACATACCTGTTTTTCTCATTATAATGTAGTCAGGAATCCCTCCATCATGTGACTCTATCATGTGGGTATATGAAAAGTGATAAAAAGTTATCAGTGTAGAAACCATATTGTGGAAAATCTACTGTCTATTTTAACATTTCCAGTAGGGTACAACATAATAAAGGATCATGATGTAAACAGTTTAGTTTAGTTTAGTCGATGGATCAACATCACGGTACACCGGTGCAACCCATAACAACCCATAAATGCTCCGTTCTCCTCCTAACCCAAATCTGAGTCTGGAGAAACTCAGCTCAGTGCACGAACTCCGTAGCACCGGCGAGGATCCTGAAAATACTTCGGTAGATTTTTAACTCAAAATTTTGCCCGGGCAGGCACCGTTAGGCTACTCTTTTTTCCAACTGCCAAGGGATTTTTTACGTGCGCAACAATACACACGGGCGTCCAATCTCACTACCCAGAGACCAGGGGAAATTTTATTACTCATTTACTCATTGTTCATTTATTACTCACAGATCATGATGTAAACAATAGGATATCAGTTATCAGTTGGGATATCTTCATTGCACTCCGGACAGGTCCATAGGTGCTCAGATCCTCCCCCCAGCATATGCATCAGCGTCTGGTGGCTAATAGTGCCAGTTCTGTGTTGGTTGACGAGGCACCTCGTTTTCCCGATGTACCTCTCGCGTCTGGCAGTGCCAATTCTTACTCCCAAGTCTTTCATCCTGGACAGCGATGTGGATTCACTGACGTCAAAGTCCTCTGTTCTCGACATATCTTTAAGGACATTAATAACATCGGCACGATCCATGGGCTGGCCATCTACAGGGGGTGCAGAGCCAGCCAGTTTATCAGCTCGTTCATTTCCCTCGACTCCCGCATGTCCCAGGACGAAGATGAAGGTGACTTTACGGACAACAGACTTCCGCAGCGACTCAGTCCACTGTCTACGTACAGATCCAGCTTCGACCTTCCGAATCATGCTCATTGAATCACTTAGTACACACACGTTGGTATAATGCTGTGATTCCAGCCATATGAAAGCCTGTGTAACTGCCATCACCTCCATCGTCATGCTGCTCGTGGTCATAGAGTGGGCACCACTGGATTCTTGAACGGTTCGGCCCGCTGAACGGGCTGTAAATGCCCACGCACTTCTCTGCTGCTTTACAACAGATCCATCTGTATAGATGAGCACTTCGGGGCTATCTGAGTGTTCATAGATGAGCGCGTTGACCTCTGCATTGACAGCGGCAGGGTTCTGCTCTCTGCACCGTCTGTCGAGTGTGATAATGCAGGAGAAAGTGCACTTAAAAGCTGGAGGCACCGGCACCCATTCCTTGCCGGGGTTGATACTGGTAAGACTGCAGACCTGTCTGACGACATCTTCCGCCCGACCCATCCATGATTTGCCCCTCTTTAGCCTGTCAGCCCTTTTCTCTGAATATAGCGTCATGCAGAGGGTGCTGCTCATCTGCACTTATTTTTAAGTATGCACGAGCTCTCCAGATCTTGATCCTGTGTTCCATTGTCGGGAAGTCAAGGAGGTATCTCATTGCTACACAGCTGGTGTCTCTCGTGCAGCCCAAAATGATGCGCATGGCTTCGTTTTGTACCTTTTCAAGTCTTCCAATCTGTGTAGGGCTGACAGTGAGGATGGCCAGGGCATACTCGATGGGTGAAAGCACCAGTCCTTGGAACAGAAGTATTAGCAGTCTTTGCTCGATATTGGCAGTCGCCATGACTCTCATTGCTGACAAACCTTTTCGAGCTTTCGTTATGACATAATCGACATGATCTCTGAAAGACAGGCTACGATCAAGCCTCACTGCCAAGATATGTCATTGACTGGGTTCTACTCAAAATGCTCCCATCCATTCTTACTGCCGGCAGGTCTGTTTTCACAATATGGTTGTTTAGTGAGAACCATGTAACCGATGCCTTTGCAGGGTTGACAAGGGCAGCCGGCATCAGCACACCATGAGGAAATTCGATCTAGTTCGCTCTGCATATCATTGGCAACCGCCTGTCTATCTCGACCCTGTCGATACACGAGAATGTCATCAGCAAATGACAGAGTCCTACCCCTCCCGTCCAAATGTTGTTCAGTGATCGGCACCTGTATACGCGTTGAATAGTACTGGTGACAGTGGTGAATCCTGCGGCAATCCTGGACATATCGTTATCAGCTCAGACGACCAACTCCCGCATCTTAGCACCACCTTCCTTTGGAGCAGAACTGCAGCTATCCATCGTACACGGTGAGGATGCACTTTCAGTCTGAGGAGGGTTTGCATCAAGTGCTCGAAAGGATACTCTATTGTATGCGTCCTCTAAGTCTATGGCACATGTCTCTTCTCTGACCTGAAATTCTTCGTAAACATCTTGAGCAAAGACTGCCGCATTCAGCCATGACTCTTTGCTACTTCTGATCCTACAATTGTGGGCGGGAAGTAGGATAACACCAAGAGAATTCAAGAATTAGATGTCAATGTAGAATGTCAAGGTACAGGTTCTCTGTACAGACGGTCAAGGAACAGGTTTTCGGTACAGACTGTCAAGGTACAGGTTCTCAGTACAGAGTGTCAAGGTACAGGTTCTCAGTACAGACTGTAAAGGTACAGGTTCTCAGAATAGACTGTCAAGGTACAGGTTCTCAGTACAGACTGTCAAGGAACAGGTTGTCAGTACAGACTGTCAAGGAACAGGTTCTCAGTACAGACTGTCAAGGTACAGGTTCTCAGTACAGACTGTCAAGGGAAGGGGGAGTGTGTTTTCAGTTTAGCCTAAAATTGGTATCAGGAAATGTTCTGGGAAGTATATTAAGATCTTCTCTGACACACTAAATGTCCAGTCATTTCAAACTTATAATATACACCAAGATTCAGTCAGAATAAAGGACATGTAACATACCTGTTTTTCTCATTGTAATGTAGTCAGGCATCCCTCCATCAGGTGACCCTATCATGTGGGTATATGAAAAGTGATAAAAATGATCAGTGTAGGAATCATAGTGTGGAAAATCTACTGTGTATTTTATCATTTCCAATAAGGGAAAACATATAGAGAAAACATAAACAGGTTCTCAGTATAAACTATCAAGGTACAGGTTCTCAGAATAGATTGACAAGGTACAGGTTCTTAGTACAGACTGTCAATGAACAGGTTCTCAGTACAGACTCTGTATAGAAACAAGTTCTCAGTACAAACTGTCAAGGTACAAGTTCTCAGTACAGAATGTCAAGGTGCAAGTTCTCAGTACAGAATGTCAAGGTACCATGGTAAAGGTGCCAAGGTTTGTGGTATAGACTGTCAAGGAAAACACTCTCAGTATAGACCAACAAGGAACAGACTCTCAGTAAAGATTGTCAGGGAACAGACACTGTATAGATTATCAGGGAACAGACACAGTATAGATTGTCAAGGAATACATTCTAAGAGTATATTGTCAAGGAACAGGCTCAGTGTAGATTGCCAAGGAAGAGATCTCCAGTGTAGATTGCCACGAAACAGATTCTCAGTACAAACTGTCAATGAAAAGGTTCCATGTGTAGATTTGTCAAGAAATAGGTTCTCCGTGTAGTTTGTTCAAGAATAAGTTGTTAGCATCCAGCTAATATATAATGCAGAGAAAAACAAAAGATTATGCATAACAGACATACACTTAGAAAACAACATCTCACTGTCGCAACGTTTTGCTCAAACTAGTCAAACTTACTGTACAATAAGTAAGAACTAATCTAAATACAAACTGACCTTATGTAAATTAACTTTTATTTAGGAAGGCTGTTCATGCGATCCACTACCGTGTGTCCAGGGAAAAATAGAATATCCTCAAGTTCTTTACTATGTCAAAACTGACTGTCACAGAACGCCGCTTTACCATCCCATAATATTTTCCCGGTCTACAAATTTGAGGGGCCAATCAGAGAAATAACGATTTAATCACACTTCTCAATGGCTATCTAGCCTTGACGTAAGATTACTCACAATGACGGCAAGTAAACAAAATGGTCTGCTTGAAACGCAGCCTATTGTTAGACAAGCAGTCGGTGTTACCCCAGAGTTGTAAATCTCACAGTCTAATCGCTCAATGGACACGGTCTGGTTGCTACGTGAGAACATACTGGCTCAGGCGGAGACAATGGTCAGCCCAGGGCTGATAAGATGCCAGTCCAGCGATTCAAGGTGTTAAGTGACAAACTGATACTAAAACTCACAACATGGCTAGACGGATTAGCGCCTTCTGGCCAAGAACGAATCGGGCTACGGTCAACAGTGTGAACTGAAACTAAGTGCGTGAATGGAGATGGGGAGTGACACGAGGTGCCACTCAGGGCCAGGAAAAAACACATGGCCCTGACACCCACCATCAGATCAGCAAAATCTGGAATTACTTAATAGATCAAGAAAAGTATAAGTAGACTGGGCCTGAAAGTTTCCAAGGTAGACTGGGCCTGAAAGTTTCCAATCATATACTTCAAATGTTTGAAACAGGTATGAATGAATTATGTCTAAACTTCAAATGTCTTAGTCTTGTACAGATAGAAGCTTATAGGAATATTAGTTCTAGCTTGTAGATTCGGGAGCCTTCATTTCTTGTTACTGATCTATGAACTAATTTTCTTCAGTTTACTGTCTATAGCTTACTGATATAAGTTTGTTATTCTTACTTATTTCTTTAAAGGTTTATATGCATCATGTGTGTTTACTCTGGACATGCATTCGGCAGACTTTTAATTGGTATTGTCAGCTGTCTGTCATGTCTATGGAAACTATTAGTTTCTCAGTTTGTTGTAGACAATTATATTACTACATTGTTTGCACCGTACTACTTATGTAGAAATATCTTCATATGCCTAATGTTTAAATATATGTTGGATATATTTATGTGTTATATGGTTACTCCAATGAGACCTGTTTATATGTCTCATTTTGTATGTATACCATATTGTTACTAACTAATGCATTATGCTACTATGTTGAATATCATTACATTCCTATTTAGAATTTCCTTACTTTATGTATATTTGATGTTTGAGATGCAATTTGTTATATGGTACTCACTAGGAGGAATTGGGTGTTGTGCTATGGTGCTCTTATGCGCAGCACACAGTGGCATATTGTTTATTGATTGTGTGTGAAGCAGAGGTGTAGTAGTGTGGACCTTACCCACAATTGGTACTGGGTGTAGGGTGCAGTTAGCCCTTTCAGTGTGTGGTGAACAAGCATTCATGGTAACTCACGAAGGCCTATCACAGACTGATCACGGCACGTAAGCCTAGAGATCAGATACTATTATGATATCACTACCGATCCTTTGACCTGCTAAACCAAATGGAGGGGCTGTAAAGAATCAGGTGTCTGAATTAGTGACATGAACTAAGGACAAATTCATTCCTCATGATGGGACGTTATAAGGGATGGCAAGATTTGTAATTACACGCATGTGAGACGATAGAAAAGTCCTTCCCAGACTAGACAGTAGGAGAGGGAGATAGAGTGAAGAGGAGAGTGAATGCAGTAAAGCTGGAAGAGACACTCGGCCAGACTGGTCATTGTATATGGGGGTGATACAATGTATGTATTATTTAGGATAGTACTGACGTAGAACTAGATAATACCCATTCTTGATTATTTCTTACAAGTAAGTCCTCAAAGGAGCCCAGGTTTTCCCATGCTGTGACAACCGAGAAACCTGGTGGCGTCAGGATGGACTGTTGTTCCGAACATCAACCGGCTGTGCTGATCTGAACATAGCTGCTGTTTGCGTATCTCACTTGTAACCCCAGCCATAATCCAGACAGGAAACAGGGAACTTTCGAGTTATGTATTAACTTTTCATCATATAACTTATGATTGTTGCAATTCATGAACCAATATGCTTCCATCATCATCATCGTAATAACCATTCAACGACATTGATAGTAATTAAAGTTGTTTGTTTTAAAGTCATAGTTAATTGTTATTTTCCAATTGTGCATACATGTTTGTGTGGGGGATTACTTTTACACCAGGGAGAGGAAACAGTAAGTGGAGAAAAACCTGCACTGGCTAGTAGTCCATTTGTAGATGTAAACCTAGTCATCTAACCTTCACCATTCCACTCCTTGGTGGGATATCAAGACAGCTAATTTCATCGTTGTTTGCGAGCCACTCTCAGCTGTATCTTGAATATCCACAGGTGCAATCTGTAGTTCAGCCATTTAGATTTTGTCTCGAGTCGATTTCTGACAAATTCTGGTCTCGGTCAGAGACGGACAATTGTCACTTCTGACAAACCGGGTCTGCTTGCCAGTGATAATACATCAACTTGACAGTGGAGCACACCCACTTTTGACATTGACTAGACCTCAGTCATTACCCCATACATCTCCAATTCTCTCTATGTGCAGCAAAGGCAGTAGCTAGCACACATGCCTGCTGGCCCAAAGGTCATGTGTTCAAATCCTCCTTCACGAGGGGGAAAGGGGGGGGGGGGGGGGGGGGGGGGGGGGTTCAGTTCAGGCTAAAATTGGTATCAGGAAATGTTCTGGGAAGTCTATTAAGATCTTCTCTGACACACTAAATGTCCAGTCATTTCAAACTTATAATATACACCAAGATTAAGTCAGAATAAAGGACATGTAACATACCTGTTTTTCTCATTTTAATGTAGTCAGCCATCCTTCCATCAGGTGACTCTATCATATGGGTATATGAAGAGTGGTAAAAATGATCAGTGTAGAAATCATAGTGTGGAAAATCTACTGTGTATTTTAACATTTCCAATAGGGAAAAACATATAGTAAAGGATCATCATGTAAACAACAGGATAATACCAAGAGAATTCAAGAATTAGATGTCCATGTAGAATTTCAAGGTACAGGTTCTCAGTACAGACTCAAGGAACAAGTTCTCAGAATAGTTTGTCAAGGTAGATTCTCGGTACAGAGTGTCAAGGTACAGGTTCTCAGTCATGGCTCCATAGCCCTGGTATTGAGTGAGTGCATGGCATGACACTGTGAGCTGTGAGATTCGTGTGGAATGCTTTTACATCTGCCAGCTGTTGTTTGCACAGTGCATTGCATGTTCGGAACAATGGCCGGTAGTCGTTGAATTTATTGGTTTGCCTTTTTGCTTCATGAATGCATTTTTCAGGAGACTCCTGGGAGTCGGCGCTGGAGCTATGGAGTTCGTGGTTTGTGTGGACTTTCCGCGGGTCGCCCTGCGTATTGTGGGATAAAACCCGGGTCAATTAAGTCTTTCTGGTGACTGCCGATTCCATCAATGATGAACTGTATTTCTCGTGGAGGACTTTAGTGTTGGCATTCTGGCGGCGGCATTATGCACAGTGAACCTGTGCAGGCTGTTGGCTTGCCGAGGCTCCTGTCTGTTCCTTTATTCACACAGGGCAGTGAGGAGCATTTTGTGTGATATTCACTGCACAGGAACGTAGGATAATGGGGACGACCCATTGCCGTGAAGTTGGAACTTCACAGTACAAACTGTCAGGGTACAGGTTATCAGAATAGATGTCAAGGTACAGGTTCTCAGTACAGACTGTCAGGGTACAGGTTCTCAGCACAGACTGTCAGGGTACAGGTTCTCAGGTTAGATGTCAAGGTAAAGGTTCTCGGTACAGAATGTCAAGGTAGAGGTTCATGGTATAGACAGTCAAGGAACAGACTCTCAATATAGAATATCAGGGAACAGACTCAGTATAGATTGTCAAGGAACAGATTCAGCTTAGACTGTCAAGAAACAGACTTAGTATAGATTGCCAAGGAAGAGATTTCCAGTGTAGATTGCCAAGAAACAGATTCTCAGTACAAATTGTCAAAGAAAAGGTTATACATGTAGATTGTCAAGAAATATGATCTCCATGTAGTTTGTTACAGAATAAAGTGTTAGCATCCAGATAAGATATAATGCAGAGAAAAACAAAAGATTATTCACAACAGACATAAACTAAGAAACCAACATCTCATTGTCGCAACATGTTTTGCTCAAACTTACTATACAATCAATAAGAACTAACCTGAAAACAAACTGTCTTTATGTAATTTAACTTTAATTTAGGAAGGCTGTGCATGAGATCCACTACCGTGTGTCCAGGGGAAAATAGAGTATCCTCAAGGTCTTTACTTTGTCTAAGCTGACTAGAACTGAAACATTATCCCAGACATCTAAATACTTCCTAGCTGCAGTAGAGGCAAAGGTCATGTGTTCAAATCCCCCGGGGGGGGGGGGGGGGGGGGGGGGGGGGGGGGGGGGGGGGGGGGGGGGGGGGTTGTTGTTTCAGTTCAGGCTAGAATTGGTATCAGGAAATGTTCTTGGAAGTATATTAAGATCTACCCTGACACACTAAATGTCCAAAGTCATTTCAGACTTACAATATACACCAAGATTAAATCAGAATAAAGGACATGTAACATACCTGTTTTTTCTCATTTTAATGTAGTCAGCCGTCCCTCCATCTGGTGACCCTATCATGTGGGTATATGAAGAGTGGTAAAAATGATCAGGTTGGGGGGGGGGGGGGGGGTTGTTTCAGTTCAGGCTAGAATTGGTATCAGGAAATGTTCTTGGAAGTCTATTAAGATCTACTCTGACACCTAAATGTCCAAAGTCATTTCAGACTTACAATATACACCAAGATTAAATCAGAATAAAGGACATGTAACATACCTGTTTTTCTCATTTTAATGTAGTCAGCCGTCCCTCCATCTGGTGACCCTATCATGTGGGTATATGAAGAGTGGTAAAAATGATCAGTGTAGAAATCATAGTGTGGAAAATCTGCTGTGTATTTTAACATTTCCAATAGGCAAAAACCTATAGTAAAGGATCATGATGTAAACAATAGGATAATACCAAGAGAATTCAAGAATTAGATGTCCATGTAGAATTTCAAGGTATAGGTTTTCAGTACAGGCTGTCAAGGAATAGGTTCTCGGAATAGTTTGTCAAGGTACAGATTCTCGGTACAAATGTCAAGGAACAGGTTCTCAATACAGGCTGTCAAGATACACATTCTCAGTACAGACTTTACAGGTGCTCAGAATAAATGGTCAAGGTACAGATTCTTGGTACAGAATGTCAAAGTACAGGTTCTCAGTCATGGTTCCATCGCCCTGCTATTGAGTGTGCGTGGCGCGACACTGTGAGCTGTGAGATTCGTGTGGAATGCTTTTACGTCTGTCAGCTGTTGTTTGCACAGTGCACTGCATGTTCGGAACAATCACCGGTGGTTCGCTGAATTTATTGGTTTGCCTTTTTGCTTCATGAATGAATTTTTCAGGAGACTCCTGGGAGTCAGCGCTGGAGCTACGGAGTTCATGGTTTGTTTAGACTTTAGGCGGGTCGCCCTGCAGAAGAGACAGAGTATTGAGGGATAAAACCCGGGTCAATTAAGTCTTTCTGGTGACTGCCGATTCCATCAATGATGAACTGTATTTCTAATGGAGGACTTTTGTGTTGGAATTCTGGCGTCAGCATTATGCACAGTGTACCTGTGCAGGTTGTTGGCTTGCCGAGGCTCCTGTCTGTTCCTTTATTCACACAGGGCAGTGAGGAGCATTTTGTGTGATATTCACTGGCACAGGAAAGGAGCATAATGAGGGACTGACTCGTTGCCGTGAAGTTAGAACTGGCGACTAACTAACTAGCAGGTTCTCAGTACAGACTGTCAAGGTACGTGTTCTCAGGAATAGATTTTCAAGGTACAGGTTCTCAGTACAGACTGAAAGGGTACAGGTTCTCAGGTTAGATGTCAAGGTAAAAGTTCTTGGTACAGAATGTCAAGGTACAGGTCTCTCAGAATAGTTTGTACAAGGTACAGATTCTCGGTACAGACCATCAAAGAACAGACTCTCAGTATAGATTATCAGGGAACAGACTCAATATAGATCGTCAAGGAACAGACTTAGTATAGATTGCCAAGGAAGAGATTTCCAGTGTAGATTGCCAAAAGACAGATTCTCAGTACAAATTGTCAATGAAAAGGTTATATGTGTTGACTGTCAAGAAACATTATCTCCATGTAGTTTGTTACAGAATAAAGTGTTAGCATCCATATAAGATATAATGCAGAGAAAAACAAAAGATTATTCACAACAGAGATACACTAAGAAACCAACATCTCATTGTTGCAACATGATTTGCTCACTCTTACTATACAATCAATAAGAACTAACCTGAATACAAACTGTCTTTATGTAATTTAACTTTAATTTAGGAAGGCTGTGCATGAGATCCACTATCGTGTGTCAGGGAAAATAGAGTATCCTCAAGGTCTTTACTTTGTCTAAACTGACTAGAACTGAAGCATTACCCCAGACATCTAAATACTTCCTAGCTGCAGTAGAGGCAGTAGCTAGCACACATGCCTGATGGCCCAAAGGTCATGTGCTCAAATCCTCGGTGAGGGGGGAAAAGGGAGGGGGGGGGGGGGGGGGGGGGGGTTCAGTTCAAACTAAAATTGGTATCAGGAAATGTTCTTTGAAGTCTGTTAAGATCTACCCTGACACACTAAATGTCCAAAGTCATTTCAGACTTACAATATACACCAAGATTAAGTCAGAATAAAGGACATGTAACATACCTGTTTTTCTCATTGTAATGTAGTCAGGCATCCCTCCATCAGATGACTCTATCATGTGGGTATATGAAAAGTGATAAAAATTATCAGTGTAGAAATCATAGTGAGGAAAATCTGCTGTGTGTTTTAACATTTCCAATAGGAAAAAAACATATAATAAAGGATCATGATGTAAACAATAGGATAATACCAAGAGAATTCAAGAATTAGATGTCAATGTAGAATATCAAGAAACAGGTTCTCAGTACAGATTGTCAAGGTACAGGTTCTCAGTATAGACTGTCAAGGAACAGGTTCTCAGTACAGACTGTTAATTAAGAGGTTCTCGGTACAGAATGTCAAGGAACAGGTTCTCAGTATAGACTCTCAAGTTACAGGCTCTCGGAATAGATTGTCTAGGTACAGGTTCTAGTACAGATTGTCTAGGAACAGGTTCATGGTATAGGCTGTCAAGGAACAGACACTCAGTATGGACCATAAAGGAACAGACTCTCAGTATAGATTGCCACGGAAGAGATTTCCAGTGTAGATTGCCAAGGAAGAGATTTCCAGTGTAGATTGCCTAAGAAACAGATTCTCAGAACAAACTGTCAATGAAAAGGTTATATGTGAAGATTGTCAAGAAACATATTCTCCATGTAGTTTGTTAAAGAATAAAGTGTTAGCATCCAGCTAAGACATAATGCAGAGAAAAACAAACGATTATGCACCACAGACATACACTAAGAAAACAACATCTCATTGTCCAACATGTTTTGCTCAAACTTACTATACAATCAATAAGAACTAACCTGAATACAAATTGTCTTTATGTAATTTAACTTTTATTTAGAAAGGCTGTGGATTAGATCCCACAACAGTGTGTCCAGGGCAAAATAGAATATCCTCAAGTTCTTTACTTTGTCAAAACTGACTAGAACTCAATCATTACCCCCATACATCTCCAATTCTTTCTAGCTGTAGTAGAGGCAGTACCTAGGACACATGCCTGATGGCCCAAAGGTCATGTGTTCAAATCCTCCTTGAGGGGGAAAAAAGGGGGGTGGGAGGGTGTTTCAGTTCAGTCTAAAATTGGTATCAGGAAATGTTCTGGGAAGTCTATTAAGATCTTCTGTGACACTCTAAATGTCCAAAGTCATTTCAGACTTATAATATTCACCAATATTAAGTCAGAATAAAGGACATGTAACATACCTGTTTTTCTCATTGTAATGTAATCAGCCATCCCTCCATCTGGTGACCCTATCATGGGGGTGTATGAAATGTTATAAACAATATCAGTGTAGAAATCATAGTGTGGAAAATCTGCTGTGTATTTTAACATTTCAAATCCATCTATCATGTGCCATGCCAATAAGTGTGGGCTGGTCATGTTTTGCCATCTCACTCGATCACCAGAGTCTAGATCAGCTCCGTGTTTCTGTCTCGACCATGCCACGAGGCCAAGCCATCCGGTGTTTGCTTCTAGGTCTTCCTCTTGATCTGTTCCCTTCGATCTTGCCAGTTGTCACCAAGTTCTCCAATTCATTTCTTCTCATAACATGCCCAAAAAATGTTGGCTGTCTGCGTCTAATGTCTCTAATCAGTTTACGATCTTCGTTTGTTTCTTGAAGGACCTGTTCATTGGTCTTTCTGGCTGTCCATAGTATTCTTTGCATTTTCCTCAGAAACCACATTTCTACAGCCATCAGATGTTTTTCAGCTTGACTGCTCATTGTCCAAGCTTCACATCCATATAAAAGTACAGGTTCTATGTAGCACCTCAACACTCTTTTTCTCGTTTCAATTGACATCTTTTTATTGGTCAGTATGTTTTTCATCTTGCTAAAGGCTACCTTTGCCATGGTGATTCTTGTTCTAATCTCTTCAAGGCATCTCCCATCAAGATGTTATTACTGTTCCGAGATAATTGTACCTATTCACTTGTTGAAGAATATTCCCATTTACTTGTATATTACATTGTGGTATTTCGTTCTTCCTAGTGACGACCATAATCTGTGTCTTTTTACAATTTAATTCTAACCCTCGTTGTTCACTGTGTGTAAACACTGCATCTACATTTCAAATATGAAAAAATATATAGTAAAGGATCATGATGTAAACAATAGGATAATACCAAGAGAATTCAAGAGTTAGATGTCAATGTAGAATGTCAAGGACCAGGTTCTCAGTACAGACTGTTAAGGAAGAGGTTCTCGGTACAGATTGTCAAGGTACAGGTTCTCAGAATACATTGTCAAAGTACAAGTTCTCAGAAAGAAATTTTCCCTTTTGTTTTGGGTTTGGAAAATCTTTTTTTTTGGGGTTTTTTTTTAACCTTTTTTTTTCAAACCCCCCCCCCCCCCCCCCCCCCCCCCCCCCCCCCCCCCCCCCCCCCCCCCCCCCCCCCCCCCCCCCCCCCCCCCCCCCCCCCCCCCCCCCCCCCCCCCCCCCCCCCCCCCCCCCCCCCCCCCCCCCCCCCCCCCCCCCCCCCCCCCCCCCCCCCCCCCCCCCCCCCCCCCCCCCAAAAAAAAAAAAAAAAAAAAAAAAAAAAAAAAAAAAAAAAAAAAAAAAAAAAAAAAAAAAAAAAAAAAAAAAAAAAAAAAAAAAAAAAAAAAAAAAAAAAAAAAAAAAAAAAAAAAAAAAAAAAAAAAAAAAAAAAAAAAAAAAAAAAAAAAAAAAAAAAAAAAAAAAAAAAAAAAAAAAAAAAAAAAAAAAAAAAAAAAAAAAAAAAAAAAAAAAAAAAAAAAAAAAAAAAAAAAAAAAAAAAAAAAAAAAAAAAAAAAAAAAAAAAAAAAAAAAAAAAAAAAAAAAAAAAAAAAAAAAAAAAAAAAAAAAAAATCTATCATGTTTTTGGGCCCCCTTTGCCAAAAAAAAAAAGTTTTGGGGTGGTCTGTTTTCCATTCATCATCACCGGGCTGCAGTGTTTTTCGTCTGTGCCACACCAACCACCGGGGGTTTTTTACTCCTTTTCTGCCCCTTCGACTGCCAGGCCCAAGCTCCTTTTTCTTCTTCTCCCTTTTGGGCGTTGCCAATTCTCAATCATTTCTTTTTTTTTTAAGGCCTTTTCTTGGTTTTTTGGGCTTATGTTTCTTTCATTTTCCTGAAACCCATTTCTCGCCTCAGTTTTTTCATTCCTCACCAATTCACACCAAAAAAATCGGGTTTATGTCATCCATTTTTTCTCTTTAATTACATTTTTTATTGGTCAATTTTTTCTCTTCAAGGCATTTTTGGGGGATTTTGTTTTCTCTTCAAGGCTCCCCTTGTTTTTTGCCAAATTTGTCCTATTCCTTTTAAGTTTTCCCCTTTTATTGTTATTACTTTGGGTATTTTTTTCTTCCTGTGAGAAAAATCTTTTTTTTTAAATTTAATTTAATGTTTTCCCTTTGGTGAAACATATCTCTTTAAATTTAAAAAAATAAATTGGTCATGTGTAAAAAATGGATAATCCAAAAATTAAATTAATGTAAGTAAAATGTAAGGGAATTTTTATACAGATTTAAGGAAGAGGTCCGGAAAGATTGTCAAGGCAGGTTCTCAGAAAATTGTAAAGAAAGTTCTCGAAAGATTGTCAAGGTAAAATTTTCAGAAATGTCAATTTACAGGTTCTGGGGATAGATTTTAAGGTCATTTCGTACAAAATGTAAAGGGTACAGGTCTCGAAAAATAGGGTGCAGGTTCTCAGAAAGATGTCAAGGTACAGATTAGAACAGAAGTAAAGGTCAGGTTCTGGATAGACTGCCAAGGACAGAATAAAAAATAAAGGAACAGTCTTATAAATTGAAAGGGAAACAGATTCATTAGATTTAAGGAACAGACTTAGTATAATGCAAGGAAAGTTTTAAATGTAGATTGCCAAGAAAAATTTTTTAGTAAAATGTAAAAAAAGGGTTTAATGTGAAATTTATAATGTCAAGAAAAGGTTTTATTTTGTTTTTAAAGAAAAAGGTTCCCCAGTGTTTAAGAAAAAAAAGTTAGCCCCAAGAATAATAAGAAAACAAATTTTTGCCAACTTTTTTGAAACTTATTCAACATGCAACTAAAAAATTTTCTTTAGTTTTTTAATTTTTAAAAAGGCTTATAAATCCCCCCTTTTTGAGGGAAAATGAAATCCCAAGTTTTTCGCAAAATGAAAAACTAAAATTTCCCCCTACTTCCCCAATTTTTTCTAGCTTAAAACATCCCTCAATCCTTCCCCAAAGGCATTTTTAAAAACCCCCTTTGAGGGGAAAAAAGGGGGGGGGGATTTTCTTAGAAAAGGTTGGTGTTGGGGAAGTCTAAAATTTTGTACAAAATGCCCAAAGTCTTTTAGACTTTTACACCAAATTAAGTCAAAAAAAAGGACTTAAATACCTTTTTTTCATTTAAGAATACCATCCCTTTTCCCTTCGGGGGGTTATGAAAGGGATCAATTTTTAAAATCATGGGGGAAAATTTGGGGTTAAAATTTTCAAAATCATATGTGACCGTGTTTTTTCTTTTTTCCATCTCATCATCAAAGTTGGGGGGCGCCCCGTTTTCTTCTCACCACCCCACGGGAAAGCTCCGGGGGTTTTTTCGGCTGCCCCACTTCCTTTGTACCGTTTCCTTCATTTCTTTCAAAATCCCAAAAAAATTTTCTTCTCTTAATGCCAAAGTTTCGTCTTTTTTTTCTTAAGGACCTTTCATTGGTTTTTGGCTTCATGGTTTCTTTCTTTTTCCCTGCCAATTTCTCAGACAATTTTTTCAGCTTGATGTTTTCCCAAGCTTACTCCTATGTCAGGTTCATTCATAAATCTTTTTCTTTTTAAATTACATCTTTTTTTGGTCATATTTTTTATTTGAAAAAGGTATTTCCATTTTTTTTGCAAACTTTCAAGGCACCCCCTTTCAATTTTTAGTTCCAAAAAATTTGTTATTATTTGTTGAAAATTTCCCTTTTACTTGTATATTCATTTGGTATTTCTTTTATCGCCTTCTGTGCACTTTTAATTTCTTCTTTTCATTTTAAAAACCCTGTTCATTTAAAAAAAAAAAATAATAGAAAAATATATGTAAAAATAGGATTAAAAAATTTAAGATTAATTTCAAGAGAATTCAAGGGGGTTTCATAAGATTTTAAGGAAAGGTTCTCGGTACAGATTGTAAGGAAGGGTTTCTCGAAAATTGTAAAAGTAAAAGTTCTCAGAATAATTGTCAAGGTACAATTTTCAGAAGATGTCAAGTTACATTTGGGGGAAGATTTTAAGGGTCAGGTTCTCAAAAAATTAAGGTCAGGTCTCAGTACAGAAGTCAGGGTCAGGTTCTCAGAAAGACGTAAAGGTCAGTTTTAGAAAAAATGTCAAGGTACAGGTTTGGAAGATGCCAAGGACAGCCTGTATAGCCCAAAAGGGAAACAGACCTCAATAAATTTAAGGAACAGATCATTAATTGTCAAGGAACAAACTTAGTATAGACTGCAAAGGAAGAGGTTTTCAATGTAGATTGCCAAGAAAAAGATTTTCAGTACAAACTGTCAATGAAAAGGTTATATGTGTATATATATTATAATGTCAAGAATAAGGTTCTTCATGTTGTTTGTTAAAGAATAAAGTGTTAGCATCCAGATAAGATATAATTGCAGAGAAAAACAAACGATTATGCACCACAGACATACACTAAGAAAACAACATCTCATGTGTCCACACATGTTTTGCTCAAACTTACTATACAATCAATAAGAACTAACCTGAATACAAATTTGTCTTTATGTAATTTAACTTTTATTTAGGAAAGGCTGTGGATTAGATCCACAACAGTGTGTCCAGGGCAAAATAGAATATCCTCAAGATTCTTTACTTTGTCAAAACTGACTAGAACTCAATCATTACCCCATACATCTCCAATTCTTTTCTAGCCTGTAGTAGAGGCAGTACCTAGGACACATGCCTGATGGCCCAAAGGTCATGTGTTCAAATCCTCCTTGAGGGGGAAAAAAGGGGGGTGGGAGGGTTGTTTCAGTTCAGTCTAAAATTGGTATCAGGAAATGTTCTGGGAAGTCTATTAAGATCTTCTGTGACACTCTAAATGTCCCAAGTCATTTCAGACTTATAATATTCACCAATATTAAGTCAGAATAAAGGACATGTACATACCTGTTTTTCTCATTGTAATGTAATCAGCCATCCCTCCATCTGGTGACCACTATCATGGGGGTGTATGAAAATGTGATAAACAATATCAGTGTAGAAATCATTAGTGTGGAAAATCTGCTGTGTATTTTAACATTTCAAATCCATCTATCATGTGCCATGCCAGTAAGTGTGGGCGTCATGTTTTGCCATCTCACTCGATCACCAGAGTCTGGATCAGCTCGTGTTTCTGTCTCGACCATGCCACGAGGCCAAGCCATCCGGTGTTTGCTTCTAGGGTCTTCCTCTTGATCTGTTCCCTTCGATCTTGCCAGTTGTCACCAAGTTCTCCAATTCATTTCTTCTCATAACATGCCCAAAAAATGTTGGCTGTCTGCGTCTAATGTCTCTAATCAGTTTACGATCTTCAGTTTGTTTCTTGAAGGACCTGTTCATTGGTCTTTCTGGCTGTCCATGGTATTCTTTGCATTTTCCTCAGAAACCACATTTCTACAGCCATCAGATGTTTTTCAGCTTGACTGCTCATTGTCCAAGCTTCACATCCATATAAAAGTACAGGTTCTATGTAGCACCTCAACACTCTTTTTCTCGTTTCAATTGACATCTTTTTATTGGTCAGTATGTTTTTCATCTTGCTAAAGGCTATGGCGGGTTCTTTTCTAATCTCTTAAAGGGATCCCCATAATGTTATTACTGTTAAGAAATTTCCATTACTTGTTAAAAATTTTTTTATTTCTTTTTTACATTTTTTTCTTTTCCATAACCCTAACTTGTTTTTTAAAATTTTTTAACCCTCTTTTCATTTGAAAATATTAATTTAAAATATGAAAAAATAAATAAAACAGAGAAAAAAAGGGTAATCCAAAGAATTCAAGAAGTTAAATTAAAATGTAAGGAAGGTTCTCGTACAGATTTTAAGGAAAGGTTCTCGGAAATTGTCAAGGTACAGGTTCTCAGAATAATTGTAAAAGTACAATTTCAGAAAGATTGTAAAGGGTAAAATTTTCGAAGATTAAGTTCAGGTTCGGGGGAAGATTTTAAGGTCAGGTTCTCAGTACAGAAGTAAAGGTCAGGTCTCAGAAGACGTCAGGGTCAGGTTTAGAAAGATGTCAAGGTACAGTTTTGAAAAAATGCAAGGACGGGCTGGTATAGCCCCAAGGACAGACCTCATATAAATAAAGGAAAAACTTAAATTAATTGTCAAGGAACAGATTAGTTAGATTGTAAGGAAAGTTATTAGATGCAAGGGAAAGGGGTTTTAAATTAATTGCCAAAAAAAGTTTTATAAAATGTCAAAAAAGGTTTATGTGTTTTTAAAGAAAAAAAGGTTTTTCAGTTGTTTGAAAAAAAAGGTTAGCACCAGAAAGAATAATAAAAAAAACAAAAATTTCCCAACATTTTGCAAACTATTTCCAACATTTTTTGAAACTTAAAAATCAAAAAGAAAAACCCTAAAAAAGCTTTATGAATTTTAACTTTTTTAAAGGCAAAAAACCCCAAAAAGTTTCCGGGCAAAATAAAATACCTCAATTCTTTTTTTTAAAAAACTCTAGCTAATAACCCCCCCATACTTAAATTTCCTGGGGAAAGGCAGTTAAACTCCTGAGGAAAGGGGTTTTCCCCCTTGGGGGGAAAAGGGGGGTGGGATTTTTCGAGTCTAAAATTGGTACAAAATTTTCAAGTCATTAAGATTTTTTTCCCTTGAAAGGTTTTAAAACAGGTTCTCCGGGATGGGGGAAAATTTTTTTTTGAAGGTGAAAAGGTTTTTTTTTCCCCCAAAAGGGGGTAAAAAAACCCCAAAAAAAAATTTTTGTCAAGGTACAGGAATTTCCCTTTTCCGGGGGGTTTTAAAACCAAAAAAAACAGTAAAAAGGGTTTTTGGGAAAAAAAGGGTTTTTCGGGGAATTTTTTTTTTTTTTTTTTTTTTTTTTTTTTTTTTTTTTTTTTTTTTTTTTTTTTTTTTTTTTTTTTTTTTTTTTTTTTTTTTTTTTTTTTTTTTTTTTTTTTTTTTTTTTTTTTTTTTTTTTTTTTTTTTTTTTTTTTTTTTTTTTTTTTTTTTTTTTTTTTTTTTTTTTTTTTTTTTTTTTTTTTTTTTTTTTTTTTTTTTTTTTTTTTTTTTTTTTTTTTTTTTTTTTTTTTTTTTTTTTTTTTTTTTTTTTTTTTTTTTTTTTTTTTTTTTTTTTTTTTTTTTTTTTTTTTTTTTTTTTTTTTTTTTTTTTTTTTTTTTTTTTTTTTTTTTTTTTTTTTTTTTTTTTTTTTTTTTTTTTAAAAAAAAAAAAAAAAAAAAAAAAAAAAAAAAAAAAAAAAAAAAAAAAAAAAAAAAAAAAAAAAAAAAAAAAAAAAAAAAAAAAAAAAAAAAAAAAAAAAAAAAAAAAAAAAAAAAAAAAAAAAAAAAAAAAAAAAAAAAAAAAAAAAAAAAAAAAAAAAAAAAAAAAAAAAAAAAAAAAAAAAAAAAAAAAAAAAAAAAAAAAAAAAAAAAAAAAAAAAAAAAAAAAAAAAAAAAAAAAAAAAAAAAAAAAAAAAAAAAAAAAAAAAAAAAAAAAAAAAAAAAAAAAAAAAAAAAAAAAAAAAAAAAAAAAAAAAAAAAAACTTTGTCAAAGGGTAAAATTGTTATTTTAAAAAACCAAGGAATTTTTTCAAAGGGTACAGGTTCATGGTATAGACTGCCAAGGAGCAGACACTCAGTATAGACCATAAAGGAACAGACTCTCAATATAAATTGTCAAGGAACAGATTCAGTGTAGATTGTCAAGGAACAGACTTAGTATAGACTGCTAAGGAAGAGGTTTTCAATGTAGATTGCCAAGAAAAAGATTTTCAGTACAAACTGTCAATGAAAAGGTTATATGTGTATATTTATAATGTCAAGAAAAAGGTTCTTCATGTTGTTTGTTAAAGAATAAAGTGTTAGCATCCAGATAAGATATAATGCAGAGAAAAACAAAAGATTATGCACAGCAGACATACATTAAGAAAACAACATCTCATTGTCGCAACATGTTTTGTTCAAACTTACTATACAATCAGTAAGAACTAACCTGAAAACAAATTGTCTTTATGTAATTTAACTTTAATTTAGGAAGGCTGTGCATGAGATCCACTACCGTGTGTCCAGGGCAAAATAGAATATCCTCAAGTTCTTTACTTTGTCAAAACTGACTAGAACTCAATCATTACCCCATACATCTCCAATTCTTTCTAGCTGTAGTAGAGGCAGTACCTAGGACACATGCCTGATGGCCCAAAGGTCATGTGTTCAAATCCTCCTTGAGGGGAAAAAAGGGGGGTGGGAGGGTGTTTCAGTTCAGTCTAAAATTGGTATCAGGAAATGTTCTGGGAAGTCTATTAAGATCTTCTGTGACACTCTAAATGTCCAAAGTCATTTCAGACTTATAATATTCACCAATATTAAGTCAGAATAAAGGACATGTAACATACCTGTTTTTCTCATTGTAATGTAATCAGCCATCCCTCCATCTGGTGACCCTATCATGGGGGTGTATGAAATGTGATAAACAATATCAGTATAGAAATCATAGTGTGGAAAATCTGCTGTGTATTTTAACATTTCAAATCCATCTATCATGTGCCATGCCAGTAAGTGTGGGCGGTCATGTTTTGCCATCTCACTCGATCACCAGAGTCGTGGATCAGCTCCGTGTTTCTGTCTCGACCATGCCACGAGGCCAAGCCATCCGGTGTTTGCTTCTAGGTCTTCCTCTTGGTCTGTTCCCTTCGATCTTGCCAGTTGTCACCAAGTTCTCCAATTCATTTCTTCTCATAACATGCCCAAAAAATGTTGGCTGTCTGCGTCTAATGTCTCTAATCAGTTTACGATCTTCGTTTGTTTCTTGAAGGACCTGTTCATTGGTCTTTCTGGCTGTCCATGGTATTCTTTGCATTTTCCTCAGAAACCACATTTCTACAGCCATCAGATGTTTTTCAGCTTGACTGCTCATTGTCCAAGCTTCACATCCATATAAAAGTACAGGTTCTATGTAGCACCTCAACACTCTTTTTCTCGTTTCAATTGACATCTTTTTATTGGTCAGTATGTTTTTCATCTTGCTAAAGGCTACCTTTGCCATGGCGATTCTTGTTCTAATCTCTTCAAGGCATCTCCCATCAGATGTTATTACTGTTCCGAGATAATTGTACCTATTCACTTGTTGAAGAATATTCCCATTTACTTGTATATTACATTGTGGTATTTCGTTCTTCCTAGTGACGACCATAATCTGTGTCTTTTTACAATTTAATTCTAACCCTCGTTGTTCACTGTGTGTAAACACTGCATCTACATTTCAAATATGAAAAAATATATAGTAAAGGATCATGATGTAAACAATAGGATAATACCAAGAGAATTCAAGAGTTAGATGTCAATGTAGAATGTCAAGGACCAGGTTCTCAGTACAGACTGTTAAGGAAGAGGTTCTCGGTACAGATTGTCAAGGTACAGGTTCTCAGAATACATTGTCAAAGTACAAGTTCTCAGAATAGATTGTCAAGGTACACATTTTCAGTACAGACTGTCAAGTTACAGGTTCTCGGGATAGATTTTGAAGGTGCAGGTTCTCAGTACAGAATGTCAAGGTACAGGATCTCAGTACAGACAGTCAGGGTGCAGGTTCTCAGAATAGACTGTCAAGGTACATGTTATTAGAACAGAATGTCAAGGTACAGGTTCATGGTATAGACTGCCAAGGAGCAGACACTCAGTATAGACCATAAAGGAACAGACTCTCAATATAAATTGTCAAGGAACAGATTCAGTGTAGATTGTCAAGGAACAGACTTAGTATAGACTGCTAAGGAAGAGGTTTTCAATGTAGATTGCCAAGAAAAAGATTTTCAGTACAAACTGTCAATGAAAAGGTTATATGTGTATATTTATAATGTCAAGAAAAAGGTTCTTCATGTTGTTTGTTAAAGAATAAAGTGTTAGCATCCAGATAAGATATAATGCAGAGAAAAACAAAAGATTATGCACAGCAGACATACATTAAGAAAACAACATCTCATTGTCGCAACATGTTTTGTTCAAACTTACTATACAATCAGTAAGAACTAACCTGAAAACAAATTGTCTTTATGTAATTTAACTTTTAATTTAGGAAGGCTGTGCATGAGATCCACTACCAGTGTGTCCAGGGCAAAATAGAATATCCTCAAGTTCTTTACTTTGTCAAAACTGACTAGAACTCAATCATTACCCCATACATCTCCAATTCTTTCTAGCTGTAGTAGAGGCAGTACCTAGGACACATGCCTGATGGCCCAAAGGTCATGTGTTCAAATCCTCCTTGAGGGGAAAAAAGGGGGGTGGGAGGGTGTTTCAGTTCAGTCTAAAATTGGTATCAGGAAATGTTCTGGGAAGTCTATTAAGATCTTCTGTGACACTCTAAATGTCCAAAGTCATTTCAGACTTATAATATTCACCAATATTAAGTCAGAATAAAGGACATGTAACATACCTGTTTTTCTCATTGTAATGTAATCAGCCATCCCTCCATCTGGTGACCCTATCATGGGGGTGTATGAAATGTGATAAACAATATCAGTATAGAAATCATAGTGTGGAAAATCTGCTGTGTATTTTAACATTTCAAATCCATCTATCATGTGCCATGCCAGTAAGTGTGGGCGGTCATGTTTTGCCATCTCACTCGATCACCAGAGTCGTGGATCAGCTCCGTGTTTCTGTCTCGACCATGCCACGAGGCCAAGCCATCCGGTGTTGCTTCTAGGTCTTCCTCTTGGTCTGTTCCCTTCGATCTTGCCAGTTGTCACCAAGTTCTCCAATTCATTTCTTCTCATAACATGCCCAAAAAATGTTGGCTGTCTGCGTCTAATGTCTCTAATCAGTTTACGATCTTCAGTTTGTTTCTTGAAGGACCTGTTCATTGGTCTTTCTGGCTGTCCATGGTATTCTTTGCATTTTCCTCAGAAACCACATTTCTACAGCCATCAGATGTTTTTCAGCTTGACTGCTCATTGTCCAAGCTTCACATCCATATAAAAGTACAGGTTCTATGTAGCACCTCAACACTCTTTTTCTCGTTTCAATTGACATCTTTTTATTGGTCAGTATGTTTTTCATCTTGCTAAAGGCTACCTTTGCCATGGCGATTCTTGTTCTAATCTCTTCAAGGCATCTCCCATCAGATGTTATTACTGTTCCGAGATAATTGTACCTATTCACTTGTTGAAGAATATTCCCATTTACTTGTATATTACATTGTGGTATTTCGTTCTTCCTAGTGACGACCATAATCTGTGTCTTTTTACAATTTAATTCTAACCCTCGTTGTTCACTGTGTGTAAACACTGCATCTACATTTCAAATATGAAAAAATATATAGTAAAGGATCATGATGTAAACAATAGGATAATACCAAGAGAATTCAAGAGTTAGATGTCAATGTAGAATGTCAAGGACCAGGTTCTCAGTACAGACTGTTAAGGAAGAGGTTCTCGGTACAGATTGTCAAGGTACAGGTTCTCAGAATACATTGTCAAAGTACAAGTTCTCAGAATAGATTGTCAAGGTACACATTTTCAGTACAGACTGTCAAGTTACAGGTTCTCGGGATAGATTTTGAAGGTGCAGGTTCTCAGTACAGAATGTCAAGGTACAGGATCTCAGTACAGACAGTCAGGGTGCAGGTTCTCAGAATAGACTGTCAAGGTACATGTTATTAGAACAGAATGTCAAGGTACAGGTTCATGGTATAGACTGCCAAGGAGCAGACACTCAGTATAGACCATAAAGGAACAGACTCTCAATATAAATTGTCAAGGAACAGATTCAGTGTAGATTGTCAAGGAACAGACTTAGTATAGACTGCTAAGGAAGAGGTTTTCAATGTAGATTGCCAAGAAAAAGATTTTCAGTACAAACTGTCAATGAAAAGGTTATATGTGTATATTTATAATGTCAAGAAAAAGGTTCTTCATGTTGTTTGTTAAAGAATAAAGTGTTAGCATCCAGATAAGATATAATGCAGAGAAAAACAAAAGATTATGCACAGCAGACATACATTAAGAAAACAACATCTCATTGTCGCAACATGTTTTGTTCAAACTTACTATACAATCAGTAAGAACTAACCTGAAAACAAATTGTCTTTATGTAATTTAACTTTAATTTAGGAAGGCTGTGCATGAGATCCACTACCAGTGTGTCCAGGGCAAAATAGAATATCCTCAAGTTCTTTACTTTGTCAAAACTGACTAGAACTCAATCATTACCCCATACATCTCCAATTCTTTCTAGCTGTAGTAGAGGCAGTACCTAGGACACATGCCTGATGGCCCAAAGGTCATGTGTTCAAATCCTCCTTGAGGGGAAAAAAGGGGGGTGGGAGGGTGTTTCAGTTCAGTCTAAAATTGGTATCAGGAAATGTTCTGGGAAGTCTATTAAGATCTTCTGTGACACTCTAAATGTCCAAAGTCATTTCAGACTTATAATATTCACCAATATTAAGTCAGAATAAAGGACATGTAACATACCTGTTTTTCTCATTGTAATGTAATCAGCCATCCCTCCATCTGGTGACCCTATCATGGGGGTGTATGAAATGTGATAAACAATATCAGTATAGAAATCATAGTGTGGAAAATCTGCTGTGTATTTTAACATTTCAAATCCATCTATCATGTGCCATGCCAGTAAGTGTGGGCGGTCATGTTTTGCCATCTCACTCGATCACCAGAGTCGTGGATCAGCTCCGTGTTTCTGTCTCGACCATGCCACGAGGCCAAGCCATCCGGTGTTTGCTTCTAGGTCTTCCTCTTGGTCTGTTCCCTTCGATCTTGCCAGTTGTCACCAAGTTCTCCAATTCATTTCTTCTCATAACATGCCCAAAAAATGTTGGCTGTCTGCGTCTAATGTCTCTAATCAGTTTACGATCTTCAGTTTGTTTCTTGAAGGACCTGTTCATTGGTCTTTCTGGCTGTCCATGGTATTCTTTGCATTTTCCTCAGAAACCACATTTCTACAGCCATCAGATGTTTTTCAGCTTGACTGCTCATTGTCCAAGCTTCACATCCATATAAAAGTACAGGTTCTATGTAGCACCTCAACACTCTTTTTCTCGTTTCAATTGACATCTTTTTATTGGTCAGTATGTTTTTCATCTTGCTAAAGGCTACCTTTGCCATGGCGATTCTTGTTCTAATCTCTTCAAGGCATCTCCCATCAGATGTTATTACTGTTCCGAGATAATTGTACCTATTCACTTGTTGAAGAATATTCCCATTTACTTGTATATTACATTGTGGTATTTCGTTCTTCCTAGTGACGACCATAATCTGTGTCTTTTTACAATTTAATTCTAACCCTCGTTGTTCACTGTGTGTAAACACTGCATCTACATTTCAAATATGAAAAAATATATAGTAAAGGATCATGATGTAAACAATAGGATAATACCAAGAGAATTCAAGAGTTAGATGTCAATGTAGAATGTCAAGGACCAGGTTCTCAGTACAGACTGTTAAGGAAGAGGTTCTCGGTACAGATTGTCAAGGTACAGGTTCTCAGAATACATTGTCAAAGTACAAGTTCTCAGAATAGATTGTCAAGGTACACATTTTCAGTACAGACTGTCAAGTTACAGGTTCTCGGGATAGATTTTGAAGGTGCAGGTTCTCAGTACAGAATGTCAAGGTACAGGATCTCAGTACAGACAGTCAGGGTGCAGGTTCTCAGAATAGACTGTCAAGGTACATGTTATTAGAACAGAATGTCAAGGTACAGGTTCATGGTATAGACTGCCAAGGAGCAGACACTCAGTATAGACCATAAAGGAACAGACTCTCAATATAAATTGTCAAGGAACAGATTCAGTGTAGATTGTCAAGGAACAGACTTAGTATAGACTGCTAAGGAAGAGGTTTTCAATGTAGATTGCCAAGAAAAAGATTTTCAGTACAAACTGTCAATGAAAAGGTTATATGTGTATATTTATAATGTCAAGAAAAAGGTTCTTCATGTTGTTTGTTAAAGAATAAAGTGTTAGCATCCAGATAAGATATAATGCAGAGAAAAACAAAAGATTATGCACAGCAGACATACATTAAGAAAACAACATCTCATTGTCGCAACATGTTTTGTTCAAACTTACTATACAATCAGTAAGAACTAACCTGAAAACAAATTGTCTTTATGTAATTTAACTTTATTTAGGAAGGCTGTGCATGAGATCCACTACCGTGTGTCCAGGGCAAAATAGAATATCCTCAAGTTCTTTACTTTGTCAAAACTGACTAGAACTCAATCATTACCCCATACATCTCCAATTCTTTCTAGCTGTAGTAGAGGCAGTACCTAGGACACATGCCTGATGGCCCAAAGGTCATGTGTTCAAATCCTCCTTGAGGGGAAAAAAGGGGGGTGGGAGGGTGTTTCAGTTCAGTCTAAAATTGGTATCAGGAAATGTTCTGGGAAGTCTATTAAGATCTTCTGTGACACTCTAAATGTCCAAAGTCATTTCAGACTTATAATATTCACCAATATTAAGTCAGAATAAAGGACATGTAACATACCTGTTTTTCTCATTGTAATGTAATCAGCCATCCCTCCATCTGGTGACCCTATCATGGGGGTGTATGAAATGTGATAAACAATATCAGTGATAGAAATCATAGTGTGGAAAATCTGCTGTGTATTTTAACATTTCCAAGAGGGGAAAACAAATAGTAAAGGATCATGATGTAAACAACAGGATAATACCAAGAGAATTCAAGAGTTAGATGTCCATGTAGAATTTCAAGGTACAGGTTCTCAGTACAGACTGTTAAGGAAGAGGTTCTTGGTACAGATTGTCAAGGAACAGGTTCTCAGAATATATTGTCAAAGTACAAGTTCTCAGAATAGATTATCAAGGTACAGGTTTTCAGTACAGAATGTCAAGATACAGGTTCTCAGTATAGACTGTCAAGATGCAGGTTCTCAGAATAAATTGTCAAGGTACAGGTTCTCAGTACAGACTGTTAAGGAAGAGGTTCTTGGTACAGATTGTCAAGGTACAGGTTCTCAGAATAAATTGTCAAGGTACAGGTTCTCAGTATAGACTGTCAAGGTACAGGTTCTCAGTACAGACTGTTAAGGAAGAGGTTCTTGGTACAGATTGTCAAGGAACAGGTTCTCAGAATAAATTGTCAAGGTACAGGTTCTCAGTACAGACTGTTAAGGAAGAGGTTCTTGGTACAGATTGTCAAGGAACAGGTTCTCAAAATAAATTGTCAAGGTACAGGTTCTCAGTACAGAATGTCAAGGTACAGGTTCTCAGCACAGACTGTCAAGGTACAGGTTCTCAGCACAGACTGTCAAGGTACAGGTTCTCAGCACAGACTGTCAAGGTACAGGTTCGTGATATAGACTGCCAAGTGTTAGCATCCAGCTAAGGTATAAATAATGCAGAGAAAAACAAAAGATTATTCACAACAGACATACACTATTAAAACAATATCTAATTGTTGCAACATGTTTTGCTCAAACTTCCTATACAATCAGTAAGAACTAACCTGAATACAAATTGTCTTTATGTAATTGAACTTTAATTTAGGAAGGCTGTGAATGAGATCCACTACCATGTGCCAGGGGAAAATAGAGTATCCTCAAGGTCTTTACTTTGTCTAAACTGACTAGAACTCAATCAATACCCCATACATCTCCAATTTTCTTAGCTGCAGTAAAGGCAGTAGTTAGCACACATGTCTGCTGGCCCAAAGGTCATGTGTTCAAATCCTCCTTGAGGGGAAAAAAGGGAGCAGGGGGAAGGTGTTTTTAGTTCACCCTAAAAGTGGTATCAGGAAATGCTCTGGGAAGTCTACTAATATCTTCTGTGACACACTAAATTCATTTCAAACTTATAATTCACACCATGATTAAGTCAGAACAAAGGACATATAACATACCTGTTTTTCTCATTTTAATGTAGTCAGCCATCTCTCCATCAGGTGACTCTATCATGTGAGTATATAAAAAGTGATAAAAATTATCAGTGTAGAAATCCATCCATCCATCATGTGTCATGCAGATAAGCATGGGCGGTCATGTTTTGCCATCTCACTCAATCACCAGAGTCATGGATCAGCTCTGTGTTTCTGTCTCAATCATGCCACATGGCCAAGCCATCCAGGTATTTAATTCTTGGTCTTCCCTATGGTCTCCTCCCTTCGATCTTGCCAGTTGTCACCAAGTTCTCCAATTCATTTCTTCTCATAACATGTCCAAAAAATTGTGACTGTCTGCGTCTAATTTCTCTAATCAATTTAAGATTTTCATTTGTCTCCTGTAGTACTTGGTCATTGGTTTTTCTGTCTGTCCATGGTATTCTTTGCATTTTCCTCAGAAACCACATTTCCTACAGCCATCAGATGTTTTTCAGCTTGTCTGCTCATTGTCCACGCTTCACATCCATATAAAAGTACAGGTTCTATGTAGCACTTCTAACTCTTTTTCTCATTTCAATTGATATCTTTTTATTGGTCAGTATGTTTTTCATCTTGCAAAAGGCTACCTTCGCCATGGCAATTCTTGATTCTAATCTCTTCAAGGCATCTCCCATCAGATGTTATGACTAATTCTGAGATAGCTGTAACGATTCACTTGTTTAAGAATATGCCCATTTACTTGTATATTACATTGTGGTATTCTCATCCTTCCTAGTGACGACCATAATCTGTGTCTTCTCACAATTCAATTCTAACCCTAGTTGTTCACTGTGTGCAACAACCGCATCTACTAAATTCTGCAGGTCCTGTTCATTGTACTGCAATCAAGACTGTATCATCTTCATATCTAATGTTATTGATGTATCGTCCCCCAATGTTGATTCCCTTCCATATCTTCTATATTTCTGAAAATATTTTCACTGTACAGGGAAAAAAGATCTGGAGACAATACACATCCCTGTCTCACAGCCTCTCTTAATAGGCTGATATTGACCTACTTCATTATCAATTCGGATGGCAGCTTGTTGTTTCCAATATATGTTATTTTACAAGTCTAAGGTCTTTTCCATCAATTTGTAGATCTTCAAGCATCCTTGTCATGTCAACATGTCTCACTTTATAAAAAGCCTTTGTGTAGTCAATAAAGCAGAGGTGTGGTTCTTTGTTTACTTCTATAGAACGTTCAATTACTGTTCTCAGTATGTACACAGCATTTACTGTACCCTTACCTTCTACAAACCCACATTGTTCCCCTCCTGTTTCAGGTTGTATTTTCTTCCTAACTCTTTGCATGATAATTCTTAGCCAAATCTTCGTGATGTGACTCATTATACTAATTGTTCGATGTTGATCACATTCCAAGGCTACTGATTTCTTTGGGATTGCAATCTTTGTGTAGAAATCAGTGTGGAAAATCTACTGTGTATTTTAACATTTTGAATAGGGGAAAACCTATAGTAAAGGATCGTAATGTAAACAACAGGATAATACCAAGAATATTCAACAATTACTGTCAATGTAGAATTTCAAGGTACAGGTTCTCAGTACAGAATGTCAAGGTACAGGTTCTCAGTACAGAATGTCAAGGTACAGGTTCTCAGTACAGAATGCAAGGTACAGGTTCTCAGTACAGAATGTCAAGATACAGGTTCTCAGTACAGAATGTCAAGGTACAGGTTCTCAGTACAGAATGTCAAGGTACAGGTTCTCAGTACAGAATGTCAAGGTACAGGATCTCAGCACAGACTGTCAAGGTACAAGTTCGTGATATAGACTGCCAAGTGTTAGCATCCAGATAAGATATAATGCAGAGAAAAACAAAAAATTATTCACAACAGACATACACTAAGAAAACAACATCTCATTGTCCAACATGTTTTGCTCAAACTTCCTATACAATCAGTAAGAACTAACCTGAATACAAATTGTCTTTATGTAATTGAACTTTAATTAGGAAGGCTGTGAATGAGATCCACTACCATGTGCCAGGGGAAAATAGAGTATCCTCAAGGTCTTTACTTTGTCTAAACTGACTAGAACTCAATCAATACCCCATACATCTCCAATTTTCTTAGCTGCAGTAGAGGCAGTAGTTAGCACACATGCCTGCTGGCCCAAAGGTCATGTGTTCAAATCCTCCTTGAGGGGAAAAAAGGGAGCAGGGGGAAGGAGGGGGGGTGTTTTAGTTCACCCTAAAAGTGGTATCAGGAAATTCTCTGGGAAGTCTACTAATATCTTCTGTGACACACTAAATTCATTTCAAACTTATAATTCACACCATGATTAAGTCAGAACAAAGGACATATAACATACCTGTTTTTCTCATTTTAATGTAGTCAGCCATCTCTCCATCAGGTGACTCTATCATGTGAGTATATAAAAAGTGATAAAAATTATCAGTGTAGAAATCCATCCATCCATCATGTGTCATGCATATAAGCATGGCAGTCATGTTTTGCCATCTCACTCAATCACCAGAGTCATGGATCAGCTCTGTGTTTCTGTCTCAATCATGCCACATGGCCAAGCCATCTAGGTATTTAATTCTTGGTCTTCCCTATGGTCTCCTCCCTTCAATCTTGCCAGTTGTCACCAAGTTCTCCAATTCATTTCTTCTCATAACATGTCCAAATAATTTTGACTGTCTGCGTCTAATTTCTCTAATCAATTTATGATTTTCATTTGTCTCCTGTAGTATTTGGTCATTGGTTTTTCTGTCCGTTCATGGTATTCTTTGCATTTTCCTCAGAAACCACATTTCTACAGCCATCAGATGTTTTTCAGCTTGTCTGCTCGTTGTCCACGCTTCACATCCATATAAAAGTACAGGTTCTATGTAGCACTTCAACTCTTTTTCTCGTTTCAATTGATATCTTTTATTGGTCAGTATGTTTTCATCTTGCAAAAGGCTACCTTCGCCATGGCAATTCTTGTTCTAATCTCTTCAAGGCATCTCCCATCAGATGTTATGACTAATCTGAGATAGCTGTAAAGATTCACTTGTTTCAGAATATGCCCATTTACTTGTATATTACATTGTGGTATTTCTTCCTTCCTAGTGACGACCATAATCTGTGTCTTCTCACAATTCAATTCTAACCCTAGTTGTTCACTGTGTGCAACAACCGCATCTACTAATTCTCCAGGTCCTGTTCATTGACTGCAATCAAGACTGTATCATCAGCATATCTAATGTTATTATCATGAAATGCAGCCTTTACTTCCCAGAACAATTTTCAGTTCACTTTTGATGGGCCATTTAGAGTTACAGAAAGTTACAGAAGAACAAATGCTATTCTCTATAATAAAGAACAATCAGGCCTGCACACATAGAGGCATAAAAGGTAGCAAAGGAACCCATTCAACTGTGAAGTGTCAGAACAGAGGGCTGCTGAACTACTAAAACAGGATGGTGGGAATTGCAATAAACCCAGACTTAAATCACACAGACAGTCCTACTAGGGTTGTGAACCAGCCAGTCCAGCTTAAAGGTGTTACATGTCAAACTGATAATTACACCCACTGGAGGGCAGACTGTGAAACTGATCTGGGGCTGGCCACTCAAAATCGCCCAGGTGTGACTGCTATGGTGATGGTTAGTGGTTCAGAAAGAATTTACAACTGGACCAACTGGGAGATAATGTGTCTGCCCTGTAGGAATGTGTGAAACAGATCTGACAGAGGCAATTAACACTGGGCCTGTGGACTTTGTACCAGACAGAGAGGAGAAAGGTGTGATGGCCAGTTTTGAAGTGAGAATTGCAATTAACGTCAGGGGAAGATAAGAAGAATTTATGACTGGAATTTCTGGGAGATAATAGGTCTACCGGACTCAGTATATATATTAGGCTGTTAGTCCTGGTCGTGTTAGATACGAAATCAGTGGAAACAGGTAGGCAGCCAATTCAATGTCTGTAGTCTTATGTCTGCTAGATTTCACTAGGAAAGTTATTTCTTAGTAACTAGTCCAGTCTTTTAGATGTATGTACTGATTTTCAGTCATATCTGACCTAGGTTATTTCAAGAAATATCATTGTCTGTGTATACTTTTATGTGTCTTGGTAGAAGCTTGTCATTTCTTTGTACACTATTCTAGTTGCCTGTTGGTGTGTGCATTTGTTGTACAGAATATAGTCAACTGACTATTTCTTTAATTCTTACCACAGCAGTAACTCAGTGGTGACTAAACCGGGCAGATCAGCAGTATGGCTGGTCTGTGTGGTCACTTCAATTAGACTTCTTGTATATCGCATTTTGTAGGTATACAATATTATTACTCATTAATAATGCTTTATGCTATTATGTTGAGTATCATTATATGTCCATCTTGAAGTAATATAATGTATGTATATCGGAGGTTGATATAGTTGAATTGTCATATGCATAATTTTTGTTATAATTTGGACATACACTCGGCAGACATGTATGTAGTCTGTAACGTATATGGAAACTATGTTTCCGAGTTTGTTGTAGATAAGGATATTACTTACTTTTTTGCATTATACAATGTAGGTAAGAATAGCCGTATTTGCCATTTTGTATTCGCATACCTAAGGTTTATTTGATGTGATTTGTTATATGGTAACTCACTAAGAATAAATTGGTGTTATGCTATTGTGGGCGCATTGGCACATTGGCCATCGATTGTGTTGGAAGCAGAGGTGTAATGGTACAGACATTACCCACAATTTGTATAGGGTATATGGTGCTAAACATTTTCAGTGTATTGTGGGCGTGCGTTTACGGTAATTCACGAAAACCTGGCACAGGTACTGGTCACGGCTTGTAAGCCCGGATGATCAGGAACTATTATGATACCATTACCGACCCTGTGAGCTGCTAAACCAACTTTGGACGGAGTGGCTGTACGACTCAGAATGTCGGTATTAGCGACATGGACATGGGACGGCAGAAATGTAATAATTACAGGCGTGTGAGACAATTGAAAAGCCCGTCCCAGACTAAGACCTAGGACACAGATATGGAGGGAAAAGGAGGATGGTGAACGCAGTAGAGCTGGAAGATAAACTTGGCCAGACTGGTCATTGTATATGTGTGTGCTAGGATATGTTTTACTTAGGATTGCACTGATGTAGAACTAGATATAACACATTCTTGACTTTCTTTCAAGCTCTCACAAAGAGCGCCTGTGTATAGATCTCAAGGACGAGTGACAAACAGGTAGTGCCAGGACTGGCAGATGTCAGAATACCAGCAAGCTGTTTTGTTTCTACTGTAGAGAGGGGATCTGGACCACAGATCCAGATAGTTCAAGTAACAGTAAAGTTATGTAATGTTTCTCATCACAATATGTTATATGATTTCATCATCCTCATATTGAAAACCATCAGATGTCTATGATTATGATTAGTAAATAAATGTTGTAATATTGTAACTCATAGTTCTGTCATTATATTAATTCCAATTGTGCATACGTGTTGTGTGTGTGCATTGGTGGGGGTTCACTTAAACACCAAGGAAGGGTGAAGTCAGGGAGAAAAACCTGTACTGGGATAGTTGTCAAGTACATTTCAATTTAGACTTAAAAATCTATCCTAGCTAACCTTCTCTTTTCTATTCCTTGGCGAATATTCAGCACAGTTCATTTCAATTTTGTAACGAGCCACTTGGAGCTGTACGTTGGATATTCAGGGCTTAATCTATAGTTCAGCCATATAGGTTTTGTCCCTAGTCAGTTTCTGACTATTTGGGGTTGCTCGCCAGTGAATAATACTTTCATCTAGGCGGTGGGCACCCCGACTGTCTGACAGTTATTGATGTACTGTCCCCCAATGTTGATCCCTTCATATCTTCTATATTTCTGAAAATATTTTCAGTGTACAGGGAGAAAAGATCTGGAGACAATACACATCCCTGTCTCACGCCCTCTCTAATAGGCTGACTATTGACCTACTTCATTATCAATTCTTATGCAGCTTGTTGTTTCCAATATATGTTATTTTACAAGTCTAAGGTCTTTTCCATCAATTTGTAGATCTTCAAGCATCCTTGTCATGTCAACATGTCTCACTTTATCAAAAGCCTTTGTGTAGTCAATAAAGCAGAGGTTGGTTCTTTGTTTACTTCTATAGAACGTTCAATTACTGTTCTCAGTATGTACACAGCATTTACTGTACCCTTACCTTCTACAAACCCACATTGTTCCCCTCCTGTTTCAGGTTGTATTTTCTTCCTAACTCTTTGCATGATAATTCTTAGCCAAATCTTTCGTGATGTGACTCATTATACTAATTGTTCGATGTTGATCACATTCCAAGGCTACTGATTTCTTTGGGATTGCAATCTTTGTGTAGAAATCAGTGTGGAAAATCTACTGTGTATTTTAACATTTTGAATAGGGGAAAACCTATAGTAAAGGATCGTGAATGTAAACAACAGGATAATACCAAGAATATTCAACAATTACATGTCAAGTAGCATTTCAAGGTGCAGGTTCTCAGTACAGACTGTCAAGGTAAGGTTCTCAGTACAGAATGTCAAGCTACAGGTTTCCAGCACAGACTGTCAAGGTACAAGTTCGTGATATAGACTGCCAAGTGTTAGCATCCAGATAAGATATAATGCAGAGGAAAAGCAAAACATTATTCACAACAGCCATACACTATTAAAACAATCTCTAATTGATGCAACCTGTTTTGCTCAAACTTCCTATACAATCAGTAAGAACTAACCTGAATACACCACTTGTCTTTATGTAATTGAACTTTAATTTAGGAAGGCTGTAGGACTGAGATCCACTACCATGTGCCAGTGGAAACTAGAGTATCCTCAAGGTCTTTACTTTGTCTAACTGACTAGAACTCAATCAATACCCCATACATCTCCAATTTTCTTAGCTGCAGTAGAGGCAGTAGTTAGCACACATGCCTGCTGGCCCAAAGGTCATGTGTTCAAATCCTCCTTGAGGGGAAAAAAGGGAGCAGGGGGAAGGAGGGGGTGTTTTTAGTTCACCCTAAAGTGGTATCAGGAAATTCTCTGGGAAGTCTACTAATATCTTCTGTGACACACTAAATTCATTTCAAACTTATAATTCACACCATGATTAAGTCAGAACAAAGGACATATAACATACCTGTTTTTCTCATTTTAATGTAGTCAGCCATCTCTCCATCAGGTGACTCTATCATGTGAGTATATAAAAAGTTGATAAAAATTATCAGTGTAGAAATCCATCCATCCATCATGTGTCATGCATATAAGCATGGGCAGTCATGTTTTGCCATCTCACTCAATCACCAGAGTCATGGATCAGCTCTGTGTTTCTGTCTCAATCATGCCACATGGCCAAGCCATCTAGGTATTTAATTCTTGGTCTTCCCTATGGTCTCCTCCCTTCAATCTTGCCAGTTGTCACCAAGTTCTCCAATTCATTTCTTCTCATAACATGTCCAAATAATTTTGACTGTCTGCGTCTAATTTCTCTAATCAATTTACTGATTTTCATTTGTCTCCTGTAGTATTTGGTCATTGGTTTTTCTGTCCGTCCATGGTATTCTTTGCATTTTCCTCAGAAACCAAATTTCCTACAGCCATCAGATGTTTTTCAGCTTGTCTGCTCGTTGTCCACGCTTCACATCCATATAAAAGTACAGGTTCTATGTAGCACTTCAACTCTTTTTCTCGTTTCAATTGATATCTTTTATTTGTCAGTATGTTTTTCATCTTGCAAAAGGCTACCTTCGCCATGGCAATTCTTGTTCTAATCTCTTCAAGGCATCTCCCATCAGATGTTATGACTAATCTGAGATAGCTGTAAAGATTCACTTGTTTCAGAATATGCCCATTTACTTGTATATTACATTGTGGTATTTCTTCCTTCCTAGTGACGACCATAATCTGTGTCTTCTCACAATTCAATTCTAACCCTAGTTGTTCACTGTGTGCAACAACCGCATCTACTAAATTCTCCAGGTCCTGTTCATTGACTGCAATCAAGACTGTATCATCAGCATATCTAATGTTATTATCATGAAATGCAGCCTTTACTTCCCAGAACAATTTCAGTTCACTTTTGATGGGCCATGTAGAGTTACAGAAAGTTACAGAAGAACAAATGCTATTCTCTATAATAAAGAACAATCAGGCCTGCACACATAGAGGCATAAAATGTAGCAAAGGAACCCATTCAACTGTGAAGTGTCAGAACAGAGGGCTGCTGAATACTAAAACAGGATGGTGGGAATTGCAATAAACCCAGACTTAAATCACACAGACAGTCCTACTAGGGTTGTGAACCAGCCAGTCCAGCTTAAAGGTGTTACATGTCAAACTGATAATTACACCCACTGGAGGGCAGACTGTGAAACTGATCTGGGGCTGGCCACTCAAAATCGCCCAGGTGTGATGCTATGGTGATGGTTAGTGGTTCAGAAAGAATTTACAACTGGACCAACTGGGAGATAATGTGTCTGCCCTGTAGGAATGTGTGAAACAGATCTGACAGAGGCAATTAACACTGGGCCTGTGGACTTTGTACCAGACAGAGAGGAGAAAGGTGTGATGGCCAGTTTTGAAGTGAGAATTGCAATTAACGTCAGGGGAAGATAAGAAGAATTTATGACTGGAATTTCTGGGAGATAATAGGTCTACCGGACTCAGTATATATATTAGGCTGTTAGTCCTGGTCGTGTTAGATACGAAATCAGTGGAAACAGGTAGGCAGCCAATTCAATGTCTGTAGTCTTATGTCTGCTAGATTTCACTAGGAAAGTTATTTCTTAGTAACTAGTCCAGTCTTTTAGATGTATGTACTGATTTTCAGTCATATCTGACCTAGGTTATTTCAAGAAATATCATTGTCTGTGTATACTTTTATGTGTCTTGGTAGAAGCTTGTCATTTCTTTGTACACTATTCTAGTTGCCTGTTGGTGTGTGCATTTGTTGTACAGAATATAGTCAACTGACTATTTCTTTAATTCTTACCACAGCAGTAACTAAGTGGTGACTAAACCGGGCAGATCAGCAGTATGGCTGGTCTGTGTGGTCACTTCAATTAGACTTCTTGTATATCGCATTTTGTAGGTATACAATATTATTACTCATTAATAATGCTTTATGCTATTATGTTGAGTATCATTATATGTCCATCTTGAAGTAATATAATGTATGTATATCGGAGGTTGATATAGTTGAATTGTCATATGCATAATTTTTGTTATAATTTGGACATACACTCGGCAGACATGTATGTAGTCTGTAACGTATATGGAAACTATGTTTCCGAGTTTGTTGTAGATAAGGATATTACTTACTTTTTTGCATTATACAATGTAGGTAAGAATAGCCGTATATGCCATTTTGTATTCGCATACCTTAGGTTTATTTGATGTGATTTGTTATATGGTAACTCACTAAGAATAAATTGGTGTTATGCTATTGTGTGCGCATTGGCACATTGGCCATCGATTGTGTTGGAAGCAGAGGTGTAATGGTACAGACATTACCCACAATTTGTATAGGGTATATGGTGCTAAACATTTTCAGTGTATTGTGGGCGTGCGTTTACGGTAATTCACGAAAACCTGGCACAGGTACTGGTCACGGCTTGTAAGCCCGGATGATCAGGAACTATTATGATACCATTACCGACCCTGTGAGCTGCTAAACCAACTTTGGACGGAGTGGCTGTACGACTCAGAATGTCGGTATTAGCGACATGGACATGGGACGGCAGAAATGTAATAATTACAGGCGTGTGAGACAATTGAAAAGCCCGTCCCAGACTAAGACCTAGGACACAGATATGGAGGGAAAAGGAGGATGGTGAACGCAGTAGAGCTGGAAGATAAACTTGGCCAGACTGGTCATTGTATATGTGTGTGCTAGGATATGTTTTACTTAGGATTGCACTGATGTAGAACTAGATATAACACATTCTTGACTTTCTTTCAAGCTCTCACAAAGAGCGCCTGTGTATAGATCTCAAGGACGAGTGACAACCAGGTAGTGCCAGGACTGGCAGATGTCAGAATACCAGCAAGCTGTTTTGTTTCTACTGTAGAGAGGGGATCTGGACCACAGATCCAGATAGTTCAAGTAACAGTAAAGTTATGTAATGTTTCTCATCACAATATGTTATATGATTTCATCATCCTCATATTGAAAACCATCAGATGTCTATGATTATGATTAGTAAATAAATGTTGTAATATTGTAACTCATAGTTCTGTCATTATATTAATTCCAATTGTGCATACGTGTTGTGTGTGTGCATTGGTGGGGGTTCACTTAAACACCAAGGAAGGGTGAAGTCAGGGAGAAAAACCTGTACTGGGATAGTTGTCAAGTACATTTCAATTTAGACTTAAAAATCTATCCTAGCTAACCTTCTCTTTTCTATTCCTTGGCGAATATTCAGCACAGTTCATTTCAATTTTGTAACGAGCCACTTGGAGCTGTACGTTGGATATTCAGGGCTTAATCTATAGTTCAGCCATATAGGTTTTGTCCCTAGTCAGTTTCTGACTATTTGGGGTTGCTCGCCAGTGAATAATACTTTCATCTAGGCGGTGGGCACCCCGAATTGTCTGACAGTTATTGATGTACTGTCCCCCAATGTTGATCCCTTCCATATCTTCTATATTTCTGAAAATATTTTAAGTGTACAGGGAGAAAAGATCTTGAGACATTACACATCCCTGTCTCACGCCTCTCTTAATAGGCTGACATTGACCTACTTCATTATCAATTCTTATGGCAGCTTGTTGTTTCCAATATATATTTTTTTACAAGTCTAAGGTCTTTTCCATCAATTTGTAGATCTTCAAGCATCCTTGTCATGTCAACATGTCTCACTTTATCAAAAGCCTTTGTGTAGTCAATAAAGCAGAGGTGTAGATCTTTGTTTACTTCTATAGAACGTTCAATTACTGTTCTCAGTATGTACACAGCATTTACTGTACCCTTACCTTCTACAAACCCACATTGTTCCCCTCCTGTTTCAGGTTGTATTTTCTTCCTAACTCTTTGCATGATAATTCTTAGCCAAATCTTTGTGATGTGACTCATTATACTAATTGTTCGATGTTGATCACATTCCAAGGCTACTGATTTCTTTGGGATTGCAATCTTTGTGTTGAAATCAGTGTGGAAAATCTACTGTGTATTTTAACATTTTGAATAGGGGAAAACCTATAGTAAAGGATCGTGATGTAAACAATAGGATAATACCAAGAATATTCAACAATTACATGTCAATGTAGAATTTCAAGGTGCAGGTTCTCAGTACAGAATGTCAAGGTACAGGTTCTCAGTACAGAATGTCAAGCTACAGGTTCTCAGCACAGACTGTCAAGGTACAAGTTCGTGATATAGACTGCCAAGTGTTAGCATCCAGATAAGATATAATGCAGAGGAAAAGCAAAAAATTATTCACAACAGACATACACTATTAAAACAATATCTAATTGATGCAACATGTTTTGCTCAAACTTCCTATACAATCAGTAAGAACTAACCTGAATACAAATTGTCTTTATGTAATTGAACTTTAATTTAGGAAGGCTGTGAATGAGATCCACTACCATGTGCCAGGGGAAAATAGAGTATCCTCAAGGTCTTTACTTTGTCTAAACTGACTAGAACTCAATCAATACCCCATACATCTCCAATTTTCTTAGCTGCAGTAGAGGCAGTAGTTAGCACACATGCCTGCTGGCCCAAAGGTCGTGTGTTCAAATCCTCTTTGAGGGGAAAAAAGGGAGCAGGGGGAAGGTGTTTTTAGTTCACCCTAAAAGTGGTATCAGGAAATGCTCTGGGAAGTCTACTAATATCTTCTGTGACACACTAAATTCATTTCAAACTTATAATTCACACCATGATTAAGTCAGAAAAAAGGACATATAACATACCTGTTTTTCTCATTTTAATGTAGTCAGCCATCTCTCCATCAGGTGACTCTATCATGTGAGTATATAAAAAGTTATAAAAATTATCAGTGTAGAAATCCATCCATCCATCATGTGTCATGCAGATAAGCATGGGCGGTCATGTTTTGCCATCTCACTCGATCACCAGAGTCATGGATCAGCTCTGTGTTTCTGTCTCGATCATGCCATGTGGCCAAGCCATCCAGGTATTTAATTCTTGGTCTTCCCTTTGGTCTCCTCCCTTCAATCTTGCCAGTTGTCACCAAGTTCTCCAATTCATTTCTTCTCATAACATGTCCAAATAATTTTGACTGTCTGCGTCTAATTTCTCTAATCAATTTACGATTTTCATTTGTCTCCTGTAGTACTTGGTCATTGGTTTTTCTGTCCGTCCATGGTATTCTTTGCATTTTCCTCAGAAACCACATTTCCACAGCCATCAGATGTTTTTCAGCTTGTCTGCTCGTTGTCCACGCTTCACATCCATATAAAAGTACAGGTTCTATGTAGCACTTCAACTCTTTTTCTCGTTTCAATTTATATCTTTTTATTTGTCAGTATGTTTTTCATCTTGCAAAAGGCTACCTTCGCCATGGCAATTCTTGTTCTAATCTCTTCAAGACATCTCCCATCATATATGCTGCGAACAGTTATTGAACGTGCTATAGAAGTAAACAAGGATATACATCTTTGCTTTATTGACTATACAAAGGCTTTTCTGAAGCGGTCTCGGCTGGCAAAGATTAGTTTCATCTTCGTGCCAGGGCATGCGGGAGTACAAGGGAGTGAGCGGGCTGACAAGCTCGCAGGTAAGGCTACTGTGGAGGGCGGACGCGCCATGGACCAGGCTGACATTCTGAATGCTCTACGAGAAGTGAGACTTTTGCGAGAACCAAGTGATGACTGTGAATCTACAACAATGGCCAGACTGCGAGAGCAGCAAATTAAAAGAGGGGTGGCCAAACAAGAACACTACGCAGGAAGCCAAAGAAGATTGATAAACCAACACAGAACTGGCGTCGTTAGCCGCTACACGCTGCGGGATTTGCTGAGGAGGGGATCCGAGCACTTATGGACTGAATGGTTCGATGTGCAACGAGGATGATCTGTCGACTAACTAACAAAGGCTTTTGATAGAGTTAGACATGTCAACATGGTGGATATGCTTGCAGATCTACATATTGATGGGAATGACATTAGACTTATAAAAAACATATATTGGAAACAACAAGCTGCAATAAGGATTGATAATGAAGTGGGACAGTATCAGCCAATTAAGAGAGGTGTTAGGCAGGGATGTGTGATGTCTCCAGATCTTTTTTCCCTATACAGTGAAAATATTTTCAGAAATGTAGAGGATATAAATGGAATCAGCATTGGAGGACGAAACATCAATAACATTAGATATGCAGATGATACAGTATTAATTGCAGACAATGCGCAGGACCTGCAACAATTAGTAGATGCAGTTGTTGTACACAGTGAGCAACTGGGGTTAGAATTAAATTGTAAAAAGACTCAGGTTATGGTCGTCACTAGGAAGGAAGAAGTGCCACAATGTAATATACAAGTAAATGGAAATATTCTTCAACAAGTGAATCGGTACAATTATCTTGGAACAGTCATAACATCTGATGGGAGATGCCTTGAAGAGATTAGAACAAGAATCGCCATGGCAAGTAGCCTTTAGCAAGATGAAAACATTCTGACCAATAAAAGATGTCAATTGAAACGAGAAAAAGAGTGTTGAGGGGATACATAGAGCCTGTTCTTTTGTATGGATGTGAAACTTGGACAATGAGCAGTCAAGCTGAAAAGCATCTGATGGCTGCAGAAATGTGGTTTCTGAGGAAAATACAAAGAATACCATGGACAGACAGAAAAACCAATGACCAAGTACTACAGGAGACAAATGAACATCGTAAACTGATTAGAGAAGTTAGACGTAGACAGTCAAAATTTTTTGGAGAATGTTATGAGAAGAAATGGATTGGAGAACTTAGTGACAACTGGCAAGATCGAAGGGAACAGACCAAGGGGAAGACTGAGAGGAAAATACCTGGATGGCTTGGCCACATGGCATGGACGAGACAGGAACACTGAGCTGATCCACGACACTGGTGATCGAGTGAAATGGCGAGTCATGACCGCCCACGCTTTCCGGCATGGCACATGATTGATTGATTGAGATAGCTGTAAAGATTCACTTGTTTCAGAATATGCCCATTTACTTGTATATTACATTGTGGTATTTCTTCCTTCCTAGTGACGACCATAATCTGTGTCTTGTCACAATTCAATTCTAACCCTAGTTGTTCACTGTGTGCAACAACCGCATCTACTAAATTCTCCAGGTCCTGTTCATTGACTGCAATCAAGACTGTATCATCAGCATATCTAATGTTATTGATGTACCATCCCCCAATGTTGATCCCTTCCATATCTTCTATATTTCTGAAAATATTTTCAGTGTACAGGGAGAAAAGATCTGGAGACATTACACATCCCTGTCTCATGCCTCTCTTAATAGGCTGATATTGACCTACTTCATTATCAATTCGGATGGCAGCTTGTTGTTTCCAATATATGTTTTTTTACACGTCTAAGGTCTTTTCCATCAATTTGTAGATCTTCAAGTATCCTTGTAATGTCAACATGTCTCACTTTATCAAAAGCCTTTGTGTAGTCAATAAAGCAGAGGTGTAGATCTTTGTTTACTTCTATAGAACGTTCAATTACTGTTCTCAGTATGTACACAGCATTTACTGTACCCTTACCTTCTACAAACCCACATTGTTCCCCTCCTGTTTCAGGTTGTATTTTCTTCCTAACTCTTTGCATGATAATTCTTAACAAAATCTTCATGATGTGACTCATTATACTAATTGTTCGATGTTGATCACATTCCAAGGCTACTGATTTCTTTGGGATTGCAATCTTTGTGTAGAAATCATAGTGTGGAAAATCTACTGTGTATTTTAACATTTTGACTAGGGGAAAACCTATAGTAAAGGATCGTGATGTAAACAATAGGATAATACCAAGAATATTCAACAATTACATGTCAATGTAGAATGTCAATGTGCAGGTTCTCGGTACAGAATGTCAAGGCACAGGTTCTCAGTACAGAATGTCAAGACACAGGTTCTCAGTACAGAATGTCAAGGCACAGGTTCTCAGTACAGAATGTCAAGGCACAGGTTCTCAGTACAGACTGTCAAGTCACAGGTTCTCAGTACAGAATGTCAAGTCACAGGTTCTCAGTACAGAATGTCAAGGCACAGGTTCTCAGTACAGAATGTCAAGGTACAGGTTCTCAGTACAGAGAATGTAACATACCTTTTTTTCTCATTCTAATGTAGTCAGGCATCCCTCCATCAGGTGACTCTATCATGTGGGTATTTGAAAAGTGATAAAAATTATCAGTGTAGAAATCATAGTGTGGAAAATCTACTGTGTATGTTAACATTTCCAATAGGGGAAAATTTATAGTAGTTAGTTAGTTAGTTAGTCGTAGTTCCAACCTTCATAGCAACGGGTTGTCCCCATTATGCTCCGTTCCTGTGCCAGTGAATATCGCACAAAACGCTCCCCACTGCCAATGTGAAAAGTGGAAAAGACAGGAGTCTCGACAAACAACAGCCCGCACAGATACACTGTGCATAATGCCGCCACCAGAATGTCAACACAATAGTCCCCAACGAAACACCCAGTTCATCTCTGATGGAATCGGCAGTCATTTTCCCATCTGGATGTTTCCTAGATGTTCACCCACACAGTCCACGAAAATACAGTTCATCGTCGATGGCAGTAGCAGTCAACCAGAAGCCCAGCAGCCACGCATTTCTGCATAAGGCAAACATTTATAGTAAAGGATCATGATGTAAACAACAGGATAATACCAAAAGAATTCAAGAATTAGATGTCAATGTAGAATGTCAAGGTACAGGTTCTCAGAATACACTGTCAAGGTACAGGTTCTCAGTACATACTGTCAAGGTACAGGTTCTCAAAATAGATTGTCAAGGTACAGGTTCTCAGTACAAATGAACGAACGAACAAACAAACTTTATTTTCAAAGGGTAACAAACTGGGCATGCAGGCCCGTCTTATATTTGGCCCTTCCAATCACTCATCTTTCGTTATTACTGTCAGAGTCTTACTTGGACATACTTCTGGCTCGCATTTCAAGACAGAGGTGAAACAATTACATGCGTTCAATAATTACACTCTCACGCACGGCAACGATAGTTTTAGCCCGTTTATTCACAAAACGATTCACATGGGCAAACTCACAGAAGTTGCGCTCTCTGGCAACCCAGCAACTTATACAACATCATTATCACAGTGTTATAATCATTCATGAGAAATAATACAATATAATAGCATAACATAGCTCTCACACTGTCTCCGCTCAAACACAGCTCGCTTCACAACTCAATCACGCCATCAATATTACAATCATATCTCAACGCTCACGAAACACTATCACTGCCCTATGTCTGTCCGTCTCGCTGTCCTGAACCCGTCTGACCAACACAGGTACGTTTGGCCAGTTCACGGCTGCTCACAGTTCGTGAGACCCGTGCGGTGTGGTGTGGTGCGGTGACCACGGGCCTTAAGCCTGTTTGTCGGTTGACTCGCACTCGGTAACCCTGCTGCAGGACGCCAGGCTACCTGCCCTGTTCTCCTGTCTCCTGTTTGTCCCTGTCGTACAGGGTATTGGGTCCCTGACAATTACGTTATTAGACACATCTCCCACCTACACACACCTCCAGGCACACATACATGCCCCCACCCATACATCCCCCATCCACAAACACATCACCCCAGCCATCCCATAAACCACACACACTCACCCATCACATCCACACATCTCCTGCCAACCCACACATCCCACACCTACCCACACACACATCCTGCACCCACCCACACACATCCACAACAATCTACCCCCACCCACCCACACACATCCTGTATCCATCCCCAACCTACACACACTCACCCACCCACACATCCTCCACCCATCCACAGATCCCCCCACCAATCACCCATCCCCAAACCACACATCCCTTAACCACCGACACAAACATCCCCTGCCATACACACACACACACACACATCTCTACTCACACAGACATCTCCCCATCCATACACACATCGCCCATCCACACATCCCCTCCAACACACCCACACATACCTCATCCTCCCACACACATCTCCCACCCAAAAACACCCCACCACCCACACATACATCGACCATCCACTGCCAAGAGCCGAAATCACTGATCATGTCCAACATCTTGGTTTTGGTCTAGGGGTTAGGAGATTTAGAAATATCTCTACAGGCTCGTATAACCACTGTACGAATCTTTCGTGCACACCACACAACAAGTTCAACGCGTCCTTAGAGCACACGATCACTTTATTGTAGCACAGTTATCACCGTGATTGCCATCATACACCGCCGGCTTCCTGCCTTTCAGCGTTCTGTGTATGACCAACACACCTACTGTCTATCAATAGAGAATACATGGTACAACTAATAATCATTTGGACCTTGCTGTTGCTGCACAATATAGATTCTCACAATTCACTGGTAAATGTTAATAACTGTTCTATTTACTCACGCACATTACACTTGTGACCAACCAGTCGTTGTCACAGCGTGTGTCTCTCTCCGCCATTCTTGTCGACGTGTTCACAAACACGGGGTCAACTCTCTAACCACTGCTGGTCAGCATTTACTGGCCCATCGTCAGTCATACCTTCAGTGTACTGCTTCTGCAATCACAGCTTTCTTTAACAGGAACACTCTTTACTGTCGACTGCATCTTGAATAACTGCAACCATCACAAACCGCTTTCAACCTTCTCAAAATCTCTCCAAACCAACCTACTCCTTTCACGTCTCAGCTCGCTCTGCCTGAGCGCACCCTCTTCCGGCTTCTGACCTGGCGCAGTCATGTGACCACATAACTCCGCCCCTTCGTGTCCCGGTGTCGGGTTGGTTTCTCAACTCGTGTCTTAGTGACATAAGTTTACACACTTGCTCTATTTCCCGTATCCATCTCATGGCACCTACACATACTTCCCCGACCCATCCACACATCCCCTCCAACACACCCACACATACCTCATCCTCCCACACACATCTCCCACCCAAAAACACCCCACCACCCACACATACATCGACCATCCACTGCCAAGAGCCGGAATCACTGATCATGTCCGACATCTTGGTTTTGGTCTAGGGGTTAGAAGATTTAGAAATATCTCTACAGGCTCGTATAAACACTGTACGAATCTTTCGTGCACACAACACAACAAGTTCAACGCGTCCTTAGAGCACACGATCACTTTATTGTAGCACAGTTATCACCGTGGTTGCCATCATACACCGCCGGCTTCCTGCCTTTCAGCGTTCTGTGTATGACCAACACACCTACTGTCTATCAATAGAGAATACATGGTACAACTAATCGTCATTTGAACCTTGCTGTTGCTGCACAATATAGATTTCACAATTCACTGGTAAACTGTTAATAACACTGTTCTAGTTACTCACGCACATTACACTTGTGACCAACCAGTCGTTGTCACGGCGTGTCTCTCTCTCCGCCATTCTTGTCGACGTGTTCACAAACACGGGGTCAACTCTCTCACCACCGCTGGTCGGCATTTACTGGCCCATCGTCAGTCGTAGCTTCAGTGTACTGCTTCTGCAATCACAGCCTTCTTTAACAGGAACACTCTTTACTGTCGACTGCATCTTGAATAACTGCAACCATCGCAAACCGCTTTCAACCTTCTCAAAATCTCTCCGAACCAACCTTACTCCTTTCACGTCTCAGCTCGCTCTGCCTGAGCGCACCCTTTTCCGGCTTCTGACCTGGCGCAGTCATGTGACCACATAACTCCGCCCCTTCGTGTCCCGGTGTCGGGTTGGTTTCTCAACTCGTGTCTTAGTGACATAAGTTTACACACTTGCTCTATTTCCCGTATCCATCTCATGGCACCTACACATACTTCCCCGACCCACCCACACATCCCCACACACACATATCCCCCACCCACACACATCCCCCATCTATACACCCATCCACCACATCACCTACACACACTCACACAACCCCACCCACCCACACCTACACACCCCACTACCCATCAACACCCACACATCCCCACCCACCCAAACTCATATACCCACCCACACATTCCAACCCACACACACATCCTCCTGCCCACATATCCCTCATCCACACTCGCATACCACCCACCTGCACATTTTCCCACCTATCCTCACATTCCCACACACACACACACATCTCCCACCCACACATCCCCCACCCACGCACACATCCCCCACCCACAGATCCCTCACACACACACCCATCCCCTAACCCATAAACACATCTCCCCACACTCTGACACATACCCCCACCACACACACATCCCCCAAACACACACCCACACATGCTCATGTCTTGACACATACATGACACCTCACATAATCACTGAAACTAATATGAACAAACTCGCACACTTTACACACACATACACTGACAATTATCGTGAGCATCTCAAAAAATGTTTTAAAAATGGAGAAAAAAAATTTACATATACATTGTGTAATGTAAACAATAGTGACAGGTACACATATACAGATTCACTCACTCACTCTCTCTCATTCACACTCACTCTCTCACTCACTCTACAGTAAAGTGCTCATATTATACATGATAAAATCAAGTGGCATTCAAAATGATAATATGAAAGATGAGAACACACAATAAATATGGAATAGCATGTTACATGACATTCGTGTGCTCAGTTCTCTCTCTCTCTCACTTCTTTCATACACACACATGCGTGCATACACACATACTAACACATCTACTCTCTGCCAACCTACACATCCCGCACCTAACCACACATCCCCCAACCACACAATCCCCCACCAACCCACACAACCCCACCCACACAATCTCCCCACATACTTACACATCCCCCACCCATCTCCCTACCCACACACTCACCCATCCACACACCCATCCCCTAACCACACATCCCTCAACCAAAACAACCCCCACCCACACACACACATCTCCCCACTCATACACACATCCCCCACTCACCCACATCCCCCACTCACACACATCCCCCATTCAGTCACGCATAACTCCCACCTACACACACCCCACTACCCACACATACATCCCACACCCAACCACCCACACATCCCCCACACACATATACCAAACTCACACACATATCCCTCACCCACACCCTTACCCATGCACATTCCCCACACCCATCCACCACACCAACTACACACACCCCCACTCACACATCCACCCACACATCCCTACCCATCCACACCCACAAATCCCACTACCCACAAACACCCAGACACCTCCACCCACTCAAACACATACCTCACTCAGATCCCCACCCAAAACACACATCCCTCATCCACTCACATCCCCACCAACCCGCACATTCCCCCAGCCACGCTCACATAGCCCCACACCACACACATCCCTAACCCATACATCTCCCCACCAACCCACACATTCCCCACCCACAAACCCATCCCCAACCCCCACACACACATCCCACACCCACACACATCTCCCCAACCACACACACATCCCCCCACTGGCTCACCCATCCCCAACCCACACACACATCCCCTAACACCCCCACACATACCCCCCACCCCACACACACATACCCCCACCATACACACATTCCCCACACACATCCACCATTCACACACACACACCCACACATCCTTTCATCTAGACACATACATGATGCCTTACATAATCACTGAAACAAATATGAACACACTCCCACACTTTACACACACATACACTGACGATTGTCATGAGCATCTCACAAAAATGTAAACAACTGAGAAAAGTCTTTACATGTACATTATGTAACGTACAAAATAGTGATGCTCCCACACATCAAGACATGCGCGCGCACACACACACATTCACTCTCACACTCACTCACTCTACAGTAAGGTACATGTGTTCATATTATACATGATAAAGTCAAGTGGCATTCAACATATGAAATATGAGAATACACAAAAGATATGGAAAAGCATGTTACATCACTAGCGTGTGCTCAACTCGCTCTCCCTTCTTTCATACACACACTCACACACATGTGTGCACACATACACTCACACTAACACATCCACTATCCAACTTTCTCTCTCTCTCTCTCTCTCTCTTTCTCTCTCTCTCTCTCTCTCTCACTCGCACTCACTATTTCCTTAATTCACTCCCTCTCTCCATCTTCATTCACTCTATCTCTCACTCTTTTACTCTCAGGCTGTACAGAATGTCAAGGTACAGGTTCTCAGTACAGACTGTCAAGGTACAGGTTCTCAGAATAGATTATCAAGGTACAGGATCTTTGTACAGAATGTCAAGGTTCAGGTTGCCAGAATAGATTGTCAAGGTGAAGGTTCTCGATACAGATTTTTCTAGTTCAGCCTAAAACTAGTATCAGGAAATGATCTGGGAAGTCTATTAAGATCTTTTGTGGCACACTAAATGTCCAAAGTCATTCAAACTTATAATATACACCATGATTAAGTCAGAACACAGGACATGTAACATACCTTTTATTCTCATTGTAATGTAGTCAGCCATCTCTCCATCAGGTGACTCTGTCATGTGGGTATATGAAAAGTGATAAAAATTATCAAAGTAGAAATCATAGTGTGGAAAATCAACTGTGTATTTTAACATTTCCAATAGGGGAAAATATATAATAAAGAATCATGATGTAAACAATAGGATAATACCACGAGAATTCAAGAATTAGACGTCAATGTAGAATTCAAGGAACAGGTTTTCAGTAGACAGTCAAGGTACAGGTTTTCAGAATAGATTTTCTAGGTACAGGTTCTTGGTACAGAATGTCAAGGTTCAGGTTCATGATATAGACTGTCAAGGAAAAGACTCTCAGTATAGATTGTCAGGGTACAGTCTTCGTGTAGATTGCCAAGGAAGAAATTTCCAGTGTAGATTGCAAAGAATCAGATTCTCAGTACAAACTGTCAACGAAAAGGTTCCATATGTAGATCGTCAAGAAACAGGTTCTCCATGAAGTTTGTTACAGAATAAATTGTTAGCATCCAGATAAGATATAATACAGAGAAAAATAAAAGATTATACAAATAGACATACACTAAGAAACAACATCTCATCGTCGCAACATGTTTTCCTAAAACTTACTGTACAATAAATAAGAACTAGTCTGAATACAATCTGTCTTTATGTAATTTAACTTTTATTTAGGTAGGCTGTTCATGCGATCCACTGTGTGTTCAGGGGAAAATAAAATATCCTCAAGGTCTTTATTTTATCTAAACTGACTAGAACTCAATCATTACCCCATACATCTCCAATTCTTCCTAGATGCAGTAAAGGCCCGAAGGTCATGTGTTCAAATCCTCCTTGAGGGGAAAAAAGGGGGCACGGGAAGGGGGTGGGTGTTTTCAGTTCAGCCTAAAATTGGTATCAGGAAATGTTCTGGGAAGTCTATTAAGATCTTCTGTGGCACACTAAATGTCCAAAGTCATTTCAAATTTACAACATACACCATGATTAAGTCAGAATAAAGGACATGTAACATACCTGTTTTTCTCATTTTAAAGTAATCAAGTATCCCTCCATCATGTGACGCTATCATGTGGGTATATGAAAAGCGATACAAAATTATCAGTGTAGAAATCATAGTGCTGAAAATCTACTGTGTAAGTTTACATTTCCAATAGGTAAGACATATAGAAAAGGATCATGATGTAAACAATAGGATAATACCAAGAGATGTCAATGTAGAATCTCATGGTAAAGATTCTCAGTACAGACTGTCAAAGAACAGGTTTTCAGAATAGATTGTCAAGGTACAGGTTCTCAGAATAGATTGTCAAGGTACAGGTTCTCTTAATATATTGTCAAGGTACAGGTTCTCAGTACAGACTGTCAATGAACATGTTCTCAGTACAGACTGTATAGAAACAAGTTCTCAGTTCAAACTGTCACGGTACAGGTTCTCAGGATAGATTGTCAAGGTACAGGTTCTCAGTACAGAATGTCAAGGTACAGCTTCATGGTACACACTGTCAAGCAACAGACTCTCAGTATAGATGTGACATTTATAATGTTTACGCCACAACATCATTATGAATACAGAATCAGAATGGCTTCAACTTGGAAAAATATTACAGCAGGCCACAATGTCTTAACGCAACAAAACAACGGCTAAAAATAGAATTTGTTTCTACTTTTTTTCAAATTGGCAACTACAGAACACCTGCACGGGACTGAGGCAGGCCATTCCAAAATTACCCCCTCCCCTCCCACACAGACACACACAATTCCCAGAATATCAGCAGCTGCACCTGCCAGAATGACGATGTCTTTCACGCTAGGAGAACATCCAGCTCAGGAACTATTTTGATTGGTGTGAGGAAAGAAATTTACATAGGCTTAGTGAAATGAGCTAGGATGGGCAGATGCAACGTGGGAAAAGATTTCAGATCTCCGCAGCAGTCGGCCAAGATTCTTTGTCAAAAAAGGATGTGGTGTCAGTTCAGGAGAACTTTGTGTAGATAATTTAAAGTCCTGAAGACATTGGCAAGTTGGTGATCATAATAAATAGACTTAGATTAGTAGATAGAATAGAAAGGATCTTAATTTATAGCACATCTTTCTTTGTGATGATCTATAGTAATACTCAGAAGATATAGGTTATTCTTCTTTTGACTCAGAGAAATACTGAATGGATATCTTTCTGGTTTAGTTCATATCCTTTATGAAGGATGACCTTTCCATTCACTATTCATTCAGAGTCGTCATGTGTAGCTTAGGATTAGGAAAAGAACTACCATGATACTTTAATGGAATATCACTTGTATTCTTTATGGATGATATTTTTCTAAGCTATCTTTTATAATTTCTTTATATCTATCTGGAAAATAGAGTGAGTTTCTTTATATATGTATTGATGTATAAAGTACTTATGAATGGGTGTACTCTATAAATATATAAATATGATGTGATGCTACATTGCCATTTATCCTGGATAAAAGAGACAATGCCAGGAGTGTGCTGTGGTGTCATTCTTGCTCTGACAGCCGCCCAGATAATCTTGGTGACAGGGCTTTGAGAACCCGAGGATGATTCACATGCACAGCACAGGGGTAAAGGAGACATATTTTGTCATTATAAAAGGTGAAGGCCTGCATCAGAGGTTGATGTGAGAAGATGAGTCACATCTAATGGTGGAGTGATGGTATCCAACTGGGCAAGATCTGGATAGCCTGCCCTGTGTAATAATCCCATCACCTTACCTCTTTTTCTCTCTCTCTCCTTTTCATCACCCCCCCCCCCCCTTTATTTTCTGTAAGTATGGCTATATGTTTGGCACATGCTATCAATGGGGAATGGTGGTCCTTTTGGCTGACACGGGTAGAATTCTGAATGCTGAATAATGTCATCAGGAGAGTCAAAATCATCGATGAAAGATGAGGGGATTTGCCATGCTACTACTGGAAAAGCAAAATCCCATTTAACATCATTGACTCCTCCGATTACAAAGCACCCCGAGCACTGTGGAAGTCAGCTAAGTATTTTATGAATTCCCTATCTGATACCATGGCCAACAATAGTAGCAATACCAACAAGATTACCCACAACTTTAGGATCCTAATCTTATGGACATTTTTAAGATCGATTGTGTAGACCTTATGAACATTTTAAACAGGTTGTGTAGACCTTACTGACATTTTCAAGATAGGTTGTGTAGACCTTATAGACATTTTCAAGATAGGTTGTGTTAACCACATGAACAGTTTTAATAGATTTTGTGGAGATTTAATGGACTTTATAGTCTTATATTTTCTGTGAACACATGAACAATTTGAACAGTTTGCACAAATAGCTATGAAATCTTTTCTTAACTCCAAATTGATCGGATATTGAGCAGTTATGTCTGAATGTGTGGTCGTGAAGTGTCATTTCAGATAAAAAAATGATGTAACAGAAACACAAAATCTGCAGATTAAGCAAACTGGTTTACCACTGTGGCTAGGCATAAACATAAATTTCTGTCCAATCTTTGTTGAATTCACGACAAGCAACGTTTTCACATTTTACCATTGTTTGAGTTTAGATTTTCCACACTCATGTTTACAGGCTTTAACGGTAAAGTTTTATTTGAAAAAATCTAATCTCAACACAATACTACTGACTCTACTAAACAGTTGTAACAGACGACAACATGGCGCCTTGCGCACTCTGACTAGTCGACAAGGCTGGGATATGGGAACTTCATAATGTTTCATTCATTGCGAAACGCTGACGGGGCGAACCTAGTGCATTTTTGAAATTATTAAAATATATGAAATAACGAGGCCTTGCATGCCCCTTTCTGACAGCTAGCGACCCACAAGTGGCCCGTGGGACATGATTTTTGGAACCTCTGCACTACTGTGTGTCCAGGGGAAAATAGAATATCCTCAAGTTCTTTACTTTGTCAAAACTGACTAGAACTCAAGCATTACCCCATACATCTCCAATTCTGGCCCAAAGGTCATGTGTTCAAACCTCTGTGAAGAAGGGGGGGGGGGGGGGAGGATTTTTTAAGTTCAGCCTAAAATTGGTATCAGGAAATGATCTGGGAAGTCTATTAAGATCTGTAACACACTAACTGTCCACAGTCATTTTAAACATATAATATACACCATGAGTAGTCATAATGAAGGACATGTAACATACCTGTTTTTCTCATTGCAATGTAGTAAGGCATCCCTCCATCAGGTGACTCTATCATGTGGGTATATGAAAAGTCATAAAAATGATCAGTGTAGAAATCATAGTATGGAAAATCTACTGTGTATTTTAACATTTCCAATAGGGGAAAACATATAGTAAAGGCGACGTTTGAGAAATTCAAAACAATGTTTTCCCGTAGTGAATTTGAATAACGAAGACACAAACAATAGATTGCACGATTTATTGCCTGGCATATTTCGCTGCATCTCGTCAGGTACATACTGCAGAACTCACACAACTTACGTGAAATTAACTAGATAAATCCTTCAAGTTGAAATATACACAATTTCGCACAGTAATGTCGATTGTCTACCACGGTAATTTTAAGCTGACTAACATGTCTTTCTGTTTACACAATTCTGGCTTGCGTTGATAGATCATAATTGCTTCTGCAAATTTTAACAAGCGAGTATTCTGTGTTCTAAACAACACGCGAAATGCAGTCTCTCTGGACACAACATGGCGACTGGCAACAATGTGCCTGCCGATTGAAGACGCCGGGAGCTTCCGGTGTGTCGGCTCCTCGTGGCTATCATCTCCTGTGTGTTGTATCTTGTTGACCCATTGAGGTATGTGTTCTAACACCCGTTTGTTAAGCTGTCTCTCCGTTCGGCCAATGTAAACGGCCTGGCATCTACATGTGAATTGGTAAATACAATTGTTTGTGGCGTACAGAGGAACAGGCTCTTTGACTGTTGGTGTAGGAATGGGTACGGTTTTACATCTAATGACTGGAGTTGCCGCACAGAATGTTTGACCTACTGCTGTAGTAAGCCGGTCTTGTAGACGTTGCATTACGTCATCCCCTCGAAAGGTTAGCTGGATGAATACCTTGAGTTTAGGGACTGTAGTTACGTCTGCTTTGGGTTTGGGCTGTTGGCAATGGCGCTTTATAAATCCTGTGGAGTACCCATTCAGGTTTAAGACATTCTTCAGAGTTTCAAATTCCTCTGTCAGTGTGTCCTGGGTGCATATCTTTCTAGCACGGTCAAACAAGGTCCGTACTAAGCCCCGTTTGTACTGGACAGGTGTGAAGCTCTGAAAATTTAGGTATTGGCCAGTCCATGTTTCTTTGCGATACACCGATCTTTGAATTGTGCCGTCTGCTCTACGTCTCATTAGAATATCTAGGAACGGTAACGCTTCGTTGTGTTCGTGTTCCATAGATAGAGAGATGTTTTTATGCGTCTTGTTCATTGTGGCCTGAAACGATGTTGCTTGTAGCTCGTCTGTGGTGATGATTAGTATATCGTCCACATAACGCCGGTAAAAGGCCAAGTTGTTGATGTCTGAGGATCTCTTTTCTTCTAAGTGTGCCATGAAGATGTCCGCTAGAATAGGACCAAGAGGACTCCCCATGGCCACTCCGTCAATTTGGCGGTATGACTTAGTTTGAAAATTGAATTGGATGTTGGCGGTACATAGTAGTAGTAGCCTCTCCAGAATAGGTGTTGGTATGCCTAATTTTAGTTGTTTGTCTTCAATGCGTTCCCTTATTATTTTCACTGTCTCCTCTAATGGAACGTTAGTGAATAGGGAGGCTATATCCATGGATGCCATGTGTTTGTTATTTATGTCCATAGTATCCAATAATTCCACCAGTTGGAATGTATCTCTGAGTATTTTTGGATCGAAGGACTGTCGTACTGGTTTTAACATTTCGGCTAACCATCTCGCCATTCGGTGTTGTGCAGAGTTAACCATGGACAGGATAGGTCTTAGCGGGATGCCGGGCTTGTGAAGTTTGGGTAGACCGTACATCTGAGGAGTGTGCGAGCCGCGTGGTGTGAGCGTTTTTGCAGTGGCCTCACTGATGAGTCCCGCATTCACAAGTGACTGGATCTCTTTCCTCATTATAGCATCCAGGTCCTCCGACTTGTTTACTTTTTGATCTATCCTGAATTTGGATTCGTCTGACAATATTACATCCATTTTTCTCTGGTAATCTGACATGTCCATCAGTACTGTACCGCTCCCTTTGTCAGGTTTCAGTATGACGAGGGTTTTGTTAGCCTTTAACGCTTTTAAGGCAGTAAGGTGTTCGTTGGTCAGCGGACACGTCTGTTTAGAGGGTGTTGTGCGATACTGGTGTTCTAAATCTACCAGTTTGGCCTTCAGCCACCCGACCGAATCAGCAGAGGTAGGTGATAACTTGGAGACTTGATCAAACAACATTTCAAACTGTGCTTGCGACTCAACACGATTGATGTGTTTAGGCTTTATGCATAATTTTAATCCGTATGCAAGGGCCTCTGTTTCAATGTTGTTGAGTACGTATGACGATAAGTTCCTCACATACTTCTCTGGGTTGTCTAGTACTGACGTTGTTACCTTTTCAGTGCTCAGTGATTTGTTGAGGCGAGCATTCTCTGCGATTTTCACCTTGTACACTGCTTCTGTACAGAATTTCGTGAACTTCAAGTAGCCATACAAACTCAATTCTTGGGTGACGTAGTAGGCAGAACTGTGTGTGCGCTTCAAGTTGGCCAGCTTGGACTGGGTTTCTTCTATCTGGTTTTTTGTCAGTCGTCTCAGGTTTTTTCTTGTCGGACATATTCTGTCCGTCCTCAGAGATCTGAAATACCGGTGAGGAAATATCCCCGTCCTTAGGCATTCCTCGAGAAATCTCAATCGACAATCCTGTAGCGATATCTTACACTTCAGCTTGAGTAATCCATCTAATCGCTTCACAGTTGGTAATGGGAGGCGACGTTTGAGAAATTCAAAACAATGTTTTCCCGTAGTGAATTTGAATAACGAAGACACAAACAATAGATTGCACGATTTATTGCCTGGCATATTTCGCTGCATCTCGTCAGGTACATACTGCAGAACTCACACAACTTACGTGAAATTAACTAGATAAATCCTTCAAGTTTTTCAAGTTATTCAAATTCACTACGGGAAAACATTGTTTTGAATTTCTCAAACGTCGCCTCCCATTACCAACTGTGAAGCGATTAGATGGATTACTCAAGCTGAAGTGTAAGATATCGCTACAGGATTGTCGATTGAGATTTCTCGAGGAATGCCTAAGGACGGGGATATTTCCTCACCGGTATTTCAGATCTCTGAGGACGGACAGAATATGTCCGACAAGAAAAAACCTGAGACGACTGACAAAAAACCAGATAGAAGAAACCCAGTCCAAGCTGGCCAACTTGAAGCGCACACACAGTTCTGCCTACTACGTCACCCAAGAATTGAGTTTGTATGGCTACTTGAAGTTCACGAAATTCTGTACAGAAGCAGTGTACAAGGTGAAAATCGCAGAGAATGCTCGCCTCAACAAATCACTGAGCACTGAAAAGGTAACAACGTCAGTACTAGACAACCCAGAGAAGTATGTGAGGAACTTATCGTCATACGTACTCAACAACATTGAAACAGAGGCCCTTGCATACGGATTAAAATTATGCATAAAGCCTAAACACATCAATCGTGTTGAGTCGCAAGCACAGTTTGAAATGTTGTTTGATCAAGTCTCCAAGTTATCACCTACCTCTGCTGATTCGGTCGGGTGGCTGAAGGCCAAACTGGTAGATTTAGAACACCAGTATCGCACAACACCCTCTAAACAGACGTGTCCGCTGACCAACGAACACCTTACTGCCTTAAAAGCGTTAAAGGCTAACAAAACCCTCGTCATACTGAAACCTGACAAAGGGAGCGGTACAGTACTGATGGACATGTCAGATTACCAGAGAAAAATGGATGTAATATTGTCAGACGAATCCAAATTCAGGATAGATCAAAAAGTAAACAAGTCGGAGGACCTGGATGCTATAATGAGGAAAGAGATCCAGTCACTTGTGAATGCGGGACTCATCAGTGAGGCCACTGCAAAAACGCTCACACCACGCGGCTCGCACACTCCTCAGATGTACGGTCTACCCAAACTTCACAAGCCCGGCATCCCGCTAAGACCTATCCTGTCCATGGTTAACTCTGCACAACACCGAATGGCGAGATGGTTAGCCGAAATGTTAAAACCAGTACGACAGTCCTTCGATCCAAAAATACTCAGAGATACATTCCAACTGGTGGAATTATTGGATACTATGGACATAAATAACAAACACATGGCATCCATGGATATAGCCTCCCTATTCACTAACGTTCCATTAGAGGAGACAGTGAAAATAATAAGGGAACGCATTGAAGACAAACAACTAAAATTAGGCATACCAACACCTATTCTGGAGAGGCTACTACTACTATGTACCGCCAACATCCAATTCAATTTTCAAACTAAGTCATACCGCCAAATTGACGGAGTGGCCATGGGGAGTCCTCTTGGTCCTATTCTAGCGGACATCTTCATGGCACACTTAGAAGAAAAGAGATCCTCAGACATCAACAACTTGGCCTTTTACCGGCGTTATGTGGACGATATACTAATCATCACCACAGACGAGCTACAAGCAACATCGTTTCAGGCCACAATGAACAAGACGCATAAAAACATCTCTCTATCTATGGAACACGAACACAACGAAGCGTTACCGTTCCTAGATATTCTAATGAGACGTAGAGCAGACGGCACAATTCAAAGATCGGTGTATCGCAAAGAAACATGGACTGGCCAATACCTAAATTTTCAGAGCTTCACACCTGTCCAGTACAAACGGGGCTTAGTACGGACCTTGTTTGACCGTGCTAGAAAGATATGCACCCAGGACACACTGACAGAGGAATTTGAAACTCTGAAGAATGTCTTAAACCTGAATGGGTACTCCACAGGATTTATAAAGCGCCATTGCCAACAGCCCAAACCCAAAGCAGACGTAACTACAGTCCCTAAACTCAAGGTATTCATCCAGCTAACCTTTCGAGGGGATGACGTAATGCAACGTCTACAAGACCGGCTTACTACAGCAGTAGGTCAAACATTCTGTGCGGCAACTCCAGTCATTAGATGTAAAACCGTACCCATTCCTACACCAACAGTCAAAGAGCCTGTTCCTCTGTACGCCACAAACAATTGTATTTACCAATTCACATGTAGATGCCAGGCCGTTTACATTGGCCGAACGGAGAGACAGCTTAACAAACGGGTGTTAGAACACATACCTCAATGGGTCAACAAGATACAACACACAGGAGATGATAGCCACGAGGAGCCGACACACCGGAAGCTCCCGGCGTCTTCAATCGGCAGGCACATTGTTGCCAGTCGCCATGTTGTGTCCAGAGAGACTGCATTTCGCGTGTTGTTTAGAACACAGAATACTCGCTTGTTAAAATTTGCAGAAGCAATTATGATCTATCAACGCAAGCCAGAATTGTGTAAACAGAAAGACATGTTAGTCAGCTTAAAATTACCGTGGTAGACAATCGACATTACTGTGCGAAATTGTGTATATTTCAACTTGAAGGATTTATCTAGTTAATTTCACGTAAGTTGTGTGAGTTCTGCAGTATGTACCTGACGAGATGCAGCGAAATATGCCAGGCAATAAATCGTGCAATCTATTGTTTGTGTCTTCGTTATTCAAATATAGTAAAGGATCGTCATGTAAACAATAGGATAATACCAAGAATATTTAACAATTAGATGTTAATGTAGAATGTCAAGGCACAGGTTCTCAGTACAGACAGTCAAGGAACAGGCTCTCATTACAGAATGTCAAGGAACAGGTTCTAGGTATACATTGTCAAGGTACAGGTTCTCGGAATAGATTGTCAAGGTACAGGTTCTCGGAATAGATTGTCAAGGTACAGGTTCTCGGAATAGATTGTCAAGGTACAGGTTTTCAGTACAGACTGTCAAGGTACAGGTTCTCAGTACAGACTGTCAAGGAACATGTTCTCAGTACAGACTGTATAGATGCAGGTTCTCAGTACAGACTGTCAAGGAACATGTTCTCAGTACAGACTGTATAGGTGCAGGTTCTCAGTACAGACTGTCAAGGTGCAGGTTCTCAGTAGACAATGTCAAGGTACAGGTTCATGGTATAAACTGTCAGGGAACAGACTCAGTGTAGATTGCCAAGGAAGAGATTTCCAGTGTAGATTGCCAAGGAAGAGATTTCCAGTGTAGATTGCCAAGGAAGAGATTTCCAGTGTAGATTGCCAAGAAACAGATTCTCAGTACAAACTGTCAATGAAAAGGTTCTATGTGTAGTTTGTCAAGAAACAGATTCTCTGTGTAGTTTGTTAAAGAATAAATTGTTAGCATCCAGCTAAGACATAATGCAGTGAAAAACAAAAGACTATGCACCACAGACATACACTAAGAAAACAACATCTCATTGTCGCAACCTGTTTTGCTCACACTTGCTGAAAAATACGTAAAAATTGTCTTTATGTAATTTAATTTTTATTTAGGAAGGCTGTGCATGCGATCCACTACCATGTGTCCAGGGTAAATAGAATATCCTCAAGGTCTTTACTTTGTCAAAACTGACTAGAACTCAATCATTACCCCATACATCTCCAATTTTTCCTAGCTGCAGTAGAGGCAGTAGCTAGCACAATGCCTGCTGGCCCGAAGGTCGTGTATTCAACACCTCCTTGACAGGGACATTTCCGGGGTGTTTTCAGTTCGGCCTATAACAGGTATTAGGAAATGTTCTGGGAAGTCTATTAAGATATTCTGTGACAAACTAAATGTTCAAAGTCATTTCAAACTTATAATATACACCATGATTAAGTCGGAATACAGGACATGTAACATACCTTTTTTTCTCATTGTAATGTAGTCAGGCATCCCTCCATCAGGTGACTCTATCATGTGGGTATATGAAAAGTGATAAAAATTATCATTGAAGAAATCATAGTGTGGAAAATCTACTGTGTATGTTAACATTTCCAACAGGGGAAAACATATAGAGAAAACATATACAGGTTGACAGACTGTCAAGGTACAGATTCTCGGTTCAGACTGTCAAGGAAAAGACTCTCAGTAGAGACCGTGAAGGAACAGACTCTCAGTGTAGATTGTCAAGGAACAAATTTTATGTATAGATTGTCAAGGAACAGATTCTCAGTACAAACTGTCAATGAAAAGGTTATATGTGAAGATTGTCAAGAAACATATTCTCCATGAAGTTTGTTAAAGAATAAATTGTTAGCATCCAGCTAAGATATAATACAGAGAAAAACAACAGATTATGCAGAACAGACATACACTAAAAATACATCTCATTGTCACTACCTGTTTTGCTTAAACGTACTGTGCAATAAGAACTAACCTGAATACAAACTGTCTTTATGTAATTTCTAACACTGCCAATATATGGAAAACATAAAAAGCTTAACCCCAATTTACAATACAATGAAGCGGTGAAATGAATATGCAGCTTACCCACATCTCTTGTTCTAAACACATCAAGCTCCTCATCATCTTCTGAGTCAACTGTATTTGCAGCAAAGCAATCAATTAGCAAATAAAATTTTGCAAATTAAAAAGGACTACATTGCTTTTGCACTCATACTTGTGCTTTTTTTCTTCTTTTTGGAATGACAGTTAAATTACTTTTACAGTTCTGCACCTGTGGTAATGTATGTGACAGCTTTTCTTAACCAGACTATCAAATTCTTCTACTTTTTTTCTGCCTTCCAAAAAAAAAACGCCGATGCTATTATGCATTGGGTTAAAAACGGCGATCTCTCGGCTTCTCCCCGGCGGCTACTTCGCTTTCGGTCCGATATGCTGACAACATGGCCGCCATGTGTAAGTGCCTACTATGAATTTGAACAGACTTTTACCAGACTTTTGTTGATAGTTTTCGGGGTTTTAATGCTGTTTTTTTCAAACGGATTTCGGGCGATTCTTCAAGTGATAGCGAGATTTCGCTAGGTTTCAATTTAAGGTGACATTAAAGGGCACGAAGTTGACTATTAATCGGAGCTAGATATCAGTGCAAAGCGTTACTTTAGCATTAGCAGCTCGTGGAGTCAGACTTTAAAGAAAGTGATTATGATTTCTGAAAATGGGTTTGGAAATTGCCGTATAGATGACAGGAAATCACACAAAAAAACATGCTGTATTTAGTAAAATATTTGTGTTTCATATAGGATTAGCCGACAACAATCACCGTGGTAGTAACATATTTCTGCATGCTTTTCTCTTCATTGTGTTGTTTATATTAACTAAAAGTCGGTTGACTAACACCTTATTTGTGATGTTTTTACTAACGCAGACCCGAAATTTTACCAGGAACCTGAAAAAATCTTGCCCGTTCAGGGTGCCTAAAAAACGAACAAGCGTCTGCCCTGTAAAGGGTTAGACTCCTCAGTGTGAAGTATAGCCTCACAGGCCATTGCATGCCAAGCCCTGTGTCTGCCAATTCATAGTTAGTTGTTGGCTTAGTTTTCCTATGGTGTGAAGTAGCCTGTCTCACATCAGCCCTCTTTAGTCGCCTTTCAGACCTGCACAGGATGTTACACTGTTACTATTATTTGCTTCCCCTCTAGGACCCCAGTAACACATCAACAATCTCATGGACCTGTTATTTCTGATTACAAATAATCTAAACTTAGATGCTCCACTCAGACTGAAAATTGCAATTTCACATTACAAATGGTCTAACCCAATACACATTTCACTCAGACCTGTATATTCACATTACAAATAGTCTAATCCATCATACATTTCACTCAAACATGTATATTCACATTACAAATGGTCTAATCCATCATACATTTCACTCAAACATGTATATTCACATTACAAATGGTCTAATCCAGTCACATCCAACTCAGACCTGTATGTTCACATTGCAAATGGTCTAATCAAGGGCACATTTCACTTAGACCTGCATAATCGGGGGTCTCTGTGGTGAAGTCTTTAAACCGGTAAAGAATTCCTATACAGATCTTCACATCAGATGTGAATTCTGGTACAGATCTTCACATCAGATGTGAATTCCAATATGGATCTTCAAACCTGGCACACCCTGCTGGTTTCAGGGCTAGGAGCATGGAAGGAGATGTCCCTGTGGAGATGATTCTTTGGTAGTGGATTGAAAGGAAATTCTCTACATCAACCCTACTCTGATTGATGGAAGCCCTTCCCATGGTCTACATGACCTGAAGAAATGCCTCAGACTTCAGAGTTAAAACTTACAGTCCTCCATGGGCTTCACAAACAACCAAACAAGATTGAAAGCAAACATCTTCTAAACACAGGTAAAACAATACTGTTCTTGAGTCATACAGAGAAAATGCCCCTCACAGTGAAGTATTCGCTCTAATACCATCTAAAGAGGCAGAGAAAGCATTAATAGAATGGGAAGCAGTGAGTTCTAAAATAATAACAGCAAATTTAGAACTATAAAAAAGATAAGTTAACATAAAAGTGATCAAGTCTTACCCACCAACAAATGATAAGAAATAATCAGTTAAGGTAATAAAAATATGGCAATATCAAAATGTTGATGGGTGACTTAAATGCCAAGAGAGGATCAGATGACACAGATTATAAAGATTATCATGGACTTAGAGAAATGAATGAAAATGGAGACAAATTTTTGCGATGAAAACCAATTACAAGGTATGTCATATGATGAAAAATATATAAAACATCCCGGATTATCACCAGACAGTACAGAAAACTAAATTAAGTATATTTGTATTAACAAGAAATTTAGATCACCTCTACAAGACATAACAGTTGTCAGAAGTGTAGATGTAGATTCAGATCACCATCTGCTGGTAAGTTAAATTAAGTTGAATCTCACGAGATATATTAACTTCTTACAAGCATGGAAAACAATACAATCTAGTGTCGCAGAAATCTTGCAAACATGATTAAATTTAATTCAGGTTCCCTCATTTGGTTGCTTGATTTGTTCAGGCCACCCAATAAACCAGTAGGGTAATGTTGAACAAAGATGTGTTAAATTTTTCATTGAATGTGTCCTTAGGGGCAACCACTTGTATTAGTATTTTGTCTTACACATAATTTACAGTTAGTTCCCCTGAAATATCTAACTAACGACCCACAATTATCAGTTCAGGAGTCCACTTGGTACTTTCTTTCCAAAGTTTATTTAACAGAAACATGGGTGCATAAACATATGATGCCAAGGGATCAGACTCTATCTCGACTTCTAATATGAAAGTTACATATAGTGTCTATGCGAGAATCTGGTTGTGGCTAAATGCTAGCAGATATTGAATCAGGCATGCAATTCCAGCTGTCTTAGTCTTAGTCGTTTAACTAGTTTTGACCATCCGTCAATTTATTTCATGTCAACTCCATGTAAAGCTATCCCTGTGTCTAGCTCATATCTGTGTCTCATTCCCAATCTCAGCGTCTCATTCCCAATGTCTTGGTTGCCTTCCTTATATACTCATCTTAGCTATTTCTAAAATGCATTTATTCCGTCTTGTTTATGCTTTAACTGCATTTTGGTCCTTCCTAGAATGGGATTGAACTGCATTATCATCACTGGCCAAGTTAATTATAGAGTAAAAGTGCTATTAGAAGCTAGAAGATTTCTTCTAGTGGCTTCTTTATTCTCAAAATACACCATTTGTGTTGTGTCATATTTGTGTATATATTCATCCCAGTTTGGATGTTTATGGTTAACCTAATTTCTATCAGATGGACTGTCTAGAATTTACTCTCCTAAGATGTATTTTTATATCATAATAAGTTGACATAGACACTGTTTCCCCAATTGCTGATTAAACTCTTTGTTAGTTCATACTTCAGTAAGCATTAGTTATTCTGTTAGAGAAGGATATCTCAGAAATTAAGGTAAACTTTATGGTCACAATCTCTAACAAGTACCAGGTTTGGCAAAACTAGGTGACTACCGGAGACTGCAGGCAGTAGATTAAAAGCAATTTTCAATTTGTACATAAGTCCTGGGAAACAAAAGCAAAACCATAGCTACTACAGTCACAGCCTGTGAAAAATACACTGAAGTTAATAACAAAGTTAGAAATTGGATAAGGATGGATAAAATGCAATAATTCGATATTCTAGCAGGAGAGGTAGAAATAACAGCAGCAAATGGAAACCTCAGAGACTTACAAAACCACAATAAGAAAAAAAGTAGGAAACTACAACCAACCAAGTGGAATTTTTCAAAAACAGTAATGAGAAAGTTCTCATCAACGTTAAAGATAAATGAACAGATGAGCCAATTATTGAGAACCTTCTGAATAGACCAGTCCCAAATTATCTCCCAGAGATATAATTAAAGGATGAACAAGCAGGCTTCGTTATAACCATATTGCACGTAACAAAACGAAGCATTGCAATTAATTCACCACAAGATATTTGATTTGTGGATTATGAAGAGGCCTTTGACAGCACTGGTAGGGAATCTCTTTGGAAACTGATCGGGCACTATGGGATTCCATAAAGTTCATTAATTTAATAAAGGCAACATATGAAATGCATAGTTCTACTCTGAAAGTAAACTGATGGATATATTTGAAATCAGAACAGGAGTGCAACAGGGACGTCTTTTGTCACCTTTATTGTTCTTACTATAAGGGGCGTTCATTTGAAATCCGTTCCTGCCGCACCACGCGTAATTGCGTACATTGAACATTATCATGTCATAGTCATGTGATAAGAACTGACCAATGAATAAAATAGCACATGCTTATCGTCCCATGATGCATAGGTTCTGTTTCTGACTGTTGAGAAAATGGCCGGGTTGATCCAAAATCCGTCCAAGGAAGCTCAAAGAGCGGTGATTCGGTTTCTTTCATTTGAAGGATGTCGACCAGTGGACATTCATCGAAGAATGCAGTCAGAGTACAGTAACAAATTTGTGTCGAAGACAACAGTGACAGACTGGGCACGAATGTTTCAGAAAGGACGTCAGTTCACGACAGATCTTTGACAACCGGGTCAAGCGCATATTGTTGCAACAGAAAAAACCATGGCCAAAATTGATGCAGCAGTACAGATGAACTGTTGTTGAAGCATACATCTGCTAGCAAAAGAATTTGATGTGTCAATTTGGACAATTCAGAAGGTCCTTCGTAAGAAACTGCAGTATCGGAAGGTGTGTTCACAATGGGTATAACGGATGTTGACCGACCACTAAATGGAGGGACGCATGGGATGGTGTTTGAACCACTTGCTGCATTATAGAGTGGAGGGTGATGGATTTCTCTTCCATATAGTGGCAGGCGATGAATCGTGGTGTCACCACTTTGAGCCGAGCAGCAAAAGAGAGAGCATGCAATGGAAGCATGCTGGATCACCAAAATCCAAAAAATTCAAGTTAACAGGTTTCCGCTGGTAAGGTTATGCTGAGCACAGTATTTTACCGTGAAGGGCTATTGTTGGCCGACTTTAAAGAACCTGGTGTCAACATCAACTCTACCCACTACTTGCAAACACTAGACAAGCTGCAAAAAGCCATCAACAATAAACGACCTGGCATGCTTTCTCACGGTGTAATTTTGTTGCACAATAATGCTCGTCCGCATGTTGCAAAAATTGTGCAGGAAGCATTAGCAAGGAAGAAGTGGGAAATTCTGCAACATCCAGCCTGTAGTCCTGATTTGTCACCATGTGATTTTCATTTGTTCAGACCTCTAAAAAAGCTCTCAAGGGGCAACGATTTCACATCTGGCAGACGTAATGAACGTGGTAAACACTTGGCTCAGTGAGCAACGACAATCCTTTTATGTGGATGGCATTCACCACCTACCTAAGCAATGGGATACTTGCCTGAATGCCTACGGCGACTTCTTCTGACCAACCCATCATGCATAATTGATTCAAAATGAATGCTTTGTTTAATTCTACCACACCTGTTAACGTTTCTTTCATGCTTTTGTAATAAAGCCATTGGAACGGGTTTCAAATGAACGTCCCTAATAACTAAAGACAGAAATATAATTCAATGAACTTTGACAGAGCAGTATGATGATCTGGACTTTGCTGTTGACACTGATATCTTATCTCACACCATGAAATCAGACGCAAGATAAAATAAACACCCTCGATAAAAGGTAACAATAATTAGGTCTATAAATTCATAGGGAAAAGACCATGATCATGAGAATAAATTCAGCAGTCAAGCAAATGAAAACCCTTTTTCTCTCGGTGAAACCTCACTTCATTAGGTGGAATCATACACATAGTTAGGCAGCAACATAGACAAAGTTGGGGAAGAGATAGGAATATTAAAACAAGAATACTAAAGCAAGAAGAACCTTCATATTACTTAGAAAATTGTTTGAAATCAACAGAAATAAAATCTGAAGCCAAACTTTGAATATTTAACTCTACTGTTGTATCAGTACTGTTGTTAAGATCAGAAAGATGGAAAGTGACTAAAACAATTAATAATAGACTACATACAGTCACTAAATGGTGCCTGGCACAAAACAGGACTACAAATGTAAGGCAGAATGATCAATGTGGAGCTCATGTAGAGAACTAAACAGATTCCAGTGGATCAAGAGGTGAGGAACAGATGCTGGCACTGGAGAGGACACACACTGAGAAAGCCTGTTAAAGTGTCACTAGAAAGTCTTTCCTTTGGAATCCACAGGGCAACAGAAACTGAGACCTTAAAAACACATGGAGAAGTGAATCAGACACAGATGAAAAAAATATTGGCTGGAGATGGAAGGAGCAACAGGAGACAGCCATGGATATAATAACTTGGTCAGAGGTGGTCGAGGGTAAATGCTGTTGGGAGATAAAGGCAGATGAGGATAAGAAGAAGTTGAAGATCTGTTTCTACATCTGTAAAACTATTATTGTATTTAAAGACTGCCAAATAAAGCATTGTGTGTGTATGCAACAATGAAACTTACAGACATCTGTCTTTGCAATCTTGCCCACTTCTGTGTCAGAATATGGTTCAACATCTTCATCCAAATCATCATCCAGTGCCGAGTCCTTTGCAGGTCTCCGCCTGTATAACAGTCTGTCTTCATAATCAGCTAAATATGAATGGAAAAAAAGCAAAGAATTATCAAATAAAAGACAATTCTATAATATTGTATTGAAATAACTGTGTTTACAGAATACTGGCCAAAATGAAATAAACATAAATGTAATTGTGCAGCAGAAATTCCAAAGATTTCATATACACTTTGTAACTTCATTATAAACCGTGAAGACTTGTTAAATTCCTGAAAATGTTCTCTTAAACTGTGAAATCTATTGTTTGTGTTTCATTATTCATATTCTCTATGGGAAAACATTGTTTTGAATTCCTTGTTATTTTTTCATTAAATCAAATTCACTATGGGGAAAACATTGTTTTGAATTCCATGTATGTTATTTTTTCATTAAATAAAATTCACTATGGGGAAAACATTGTTTTGAATTCCATATATGTTTATTAAGTAACAAGTAAAAGGATCCTTCTGCAAACCTGGAGGCATGTTGGGAGTCTAGTGACTGCTCCATATTTTAAATACCAGTCAGCACTCAATCAATGATAAAGTCAATCAGTGATGAGGTCAATCAGATGCCAGCTGCCTTTACTTCCCATTACATTTCCTGGAAGATGGGCTCCCAGGTCGATTTTTGTGTTCTTCTTCTTTCGTTTGCTTGAAATTTGTCTATAACTGCAATATTGTCTCTTGTCATTTTTAGTTCACTCAATGGTCCATAGAGTTTATTTTCCACTATTGTTTTTCTAGGCCAGAAGGTTTGTCTACATATGTTGTATTTTGAGCAGTCTTGGAGTATTTGATCTGCTGTCTGCGGCACCAATCCACATGGGCACATAGATGATTTGCCAATTTTGAATTTTATAAAAGGGGCTTCTCATAAGTCTTTAGCCTGACCATGAAGGAGCAGGCGGAGAAAATTGAAATTTGGCACATGTATAGCTCATTCCATTTGTAATTGACATATTAATTATGAATTTCCCTCCTCAACAGGTTTTCCCGACATGCTGCATGGCACAACACACCCAATTGACCAGATCTGCATATCCAACAGTTTGTCAGAACAGTGGAGAAATCATACACCAGGACTGTGATAAAATTCTTGATGTTAAGGGAAAAACACCTACAGAAATACACAGGGAGATGGAGCCAGTGTTTGAGGAAGTCTGTCCTTCATATGCTTCTGTAAAAAATTGGTGTTTGCAGTTTAAGTGTGGCCGTTTCAAAGTTGCTGATCTGCCAAGATCAGGACGACTGTCCTCAGAGTGCAATGATGCAAATGCTGCAGAAGTCAAGAAAATCATAGACCAGGATAGGAAAATGACAATTGCAGAGATATCGGGTTCAGCAAAACTGAGTAAGAGTACAGTTTTTAGAATTTTACACAACAGACTGAACATGAGAAAAGTGTGTGCCCGCTGGGTCCCGCGACTGCTGACATGTGAACAGAAACAAATACGGGTTGATTGCTGTGGCCAGTTGCTCAACATATGGCGGTCGAAAAACACGTTGACGACCATGGTGACGGTAGATGAGACTTGGATTCACCATTATGACCCAGAATCTAAAATTGCCAGCATGCAGTGGAAAACCCCGGGCTTGCAACACATGTCAAGCCAAGAGCACAAAAATCTGCAAGAAAACTGATGCTGACTGTTTTTGGGGACGTCAAAGGTGTCATATTGAAAGATTACATGGGCAGTACTATGTAGATCTCCTTATCAAACTAAGAAAGGCTGTGACCACAAAATGAGGGATAGTGGGTACACAAATTCTGCCTTTGCTTCAAGACAAGGCACCCTCCCATAAAGCACGGCTTGTGCTGCAAACTGCCAACGATTTGAATATTGAAATTCTTCCAAACCCACCATATTTTTCAGATTTAACTCCATCAGACTTTTTTCTTTTCCCAAATCTTAAAAAACAGCTGAAAGGAAATCGTTTTGACAGGTACGAAGATGTCATACTGGCTTGTGATAACTGGTTTAGTTTGAAAAATAGGTTGTTTTATTCTGAAGGTCTTTTCAAGGTCACGCAGAGATTGCAGAAATGCAAAAATTCAGGTGGCGGCTACATTGAGAAGGAATAAGCACTGTGCCAAATTTGAATTTTCTCCGCCTACTCCTTCATGGTCAGGCTAAGGACTTATGAGAAGCCCCTTGTATACATGTGGTTGCATAATGCATTGTGTCCTGCTCTGAGTCACAGAATAATGACTATTCTTGTGATAGTCATATTGAGCCGGTCTCTGTGGTTAAGGGCTTGCGGGCACGATTTGTAAGCCCATTTACCCACGTTCGAAACATAGCTGCGACCGATTTGGCAGCAGACCACGGTGTGCTGGGTTTTAACGTGGTTGTAAGGGAGCCAGTCATTCAGAAAGCATTGGCAACCTACTGAACGTAATTTTGCCATGACATCAACAACAGCAGTAAAATGCTGGTGTTGATAGCGATGTCCTGTAAATAGGATATGCAAAACAAACAAACAGAAAGTCATTTTGGGCAGGCTTTGATGGCTTTCTTACTGATTTGATCATTCTTTTCTTTTGGTGGTATGTAATTGGTACATCAGGTTGTTCTTCTATTGCCCCTTCCTTTGCTAATCGATCAGCTCTCTCGTTTCCAGGTACTGCACAATGAAATGGCATCTATTGTATGGTGAGCTTACAGTGGCTGCAAAGTTCAGGAAGTAGGTGTCCGTAGTACACAATGTGTAGCGGGGTAGGGATATCCCCTATCAAAGGAGAAGTAAGGCGCCTCCTTCCCTCCGCTAGCCTACGGGACACCCTTGGGCATGGTTGTGTACCATAGCTGGTATTTAGTAATTTCTCTGTTGCTATCTTGATTGCCTGGATTTCTGCATCATAGTTATGGTAGTACTTTCCTGTTGGTACTCTGGCCATTTCCCTAGTATTATTTAGGTATTCTATGTACACTTCCGCTCCTCCTATTCGAACATCATTTTGTGGTGATCCATCTGTGTAGACTCAGATCCAGAGGTACTGTTGGTATTCTTCATCAAGGAAACAGAGTGGCTTGTCTGCGGTGTACACTGTTCTGTTCTTCCTTGTCAAATATTCCTTTCACTTTTGTCTGGATTTGTAGTGATAGTCTGTATTCCTCTTTCCATGGAGTTCGTTCTAGAATAGTTTTCATGAGGATACCAACTGTGGGCAGATGAGTGGTTTCTCTCCAGAGTCATTTGGCCTGGTGGATAACACTGCTTTCAACCACCCCATAGCTAGGTTTTCAAATCTGTTCTTCATAGGGTGGCCTGGCATGCTGAGGAACTTTTCTGCTTGTATTAGCGTTTTCAGATCTCTGAGCTCACTCAGTGCTTGTGTCCTACTCATTTTCTCTATCCGTCCAGCAGGTGGCATCAGAGTGGAGATGAGCACAACAATAATGATGAATGAATAAATATTTTACAATGTGTACAAGTAATCATGTATCATAAGCAAACCCTGGATAGGCAATGTGAATTATTTGTAATATACATTTGTCAAGTGTCACGTGTCAAATAGCAATGTAGCAACTGACAAAACAATTGCAGGTCAGTTTTTTCATCTGTAGCTCTTTCTGTTAATGCTGTTTATGTGTTATACTTGGCATTGCTTATCTTTTATCCGTCTATATATCAACATTGTTCAACACTCATTTCTGGATCAATTTTATTTTATACACTTCTCTACAAAGGTAATCCCACATCAAATACTGCCATAGTAGTTTGAAGTATTAGACACTCATGAAAAATATACCTGCCACAATGTCACCACCTCTCCTTCTCTACTGCCTCTTGTGTCTCCTTCCTGATCTATGGATGCTGATCAATATTTAAACATCTTAATATGTTCTTTTGCAGACTGAGGTGTTCAGCAAAACTCTTCATTTCCCTATACATGACTAGTAATTAGACTTAGGTGTGCCATTAAGTGAGTGTATAAAAATAGTGGTAGCACAAAAACAACCCCTAGAAAATTCAATGCAAAAACAGAACATACAACAAACAGTTATGAGTCTAGAAAGCTCAAACAATAAAACATGTTTAAAGTAAGAGAAATGTGGTTACATTGCCAGAAGCTAATGGTAGCCCCATTTCAGATATTGCAGTGGGGATGTGTACTGTTAGACCTTCACATATTCTAGGCCATGACAAAATGAGATGGAGTGGCCACATCTCATCCTCATCACCTTTCCGTCCCAAACAACCCCCATACATTTCTAAAGTCTATGCTGCCCATGTTTATGAAGCTGGGTCAATCAGCCCTACTGGTCGGGATAACAATAATTTGTCCATTGCTCTGGATTTAACCCAGGTAACTGCCTTTGCAGGCAAGCACACAAATACAAATTTGTATAGAATAGATAATAAATACTGAAAATAGAATTAACTGTACATACGTACTGAAACAGGAGTCATAACATACCTGATATATCCTCTGTGACCGAACTTTTATCTTCAAAGGGATGACCTTTCTCTTTTAGTTGAATAGAGTGGATATGTAATAATTAAATAAAACCGAAAATGATGCACAAAAATTCTATAAGCATACACTTATATAAGAGTGGTAAGTAAGTGGATGTATAACAGTGTTCATAAGTTCTATCTGATGTTTTTTTTTTTCTAAATGGTTGAAAAATACAGCATGCCTGCTATTTGAGATCTATAAACAACATTTTTTTGCCATTATTATCTGTTGCTTCTTCAGCTTCACCATCCCAGGTGTTAGGCGCATCCAAAGCAGAAGATCCTCCTGAAAATTCTTTATTAGAATGACAGCAATGTACCACATCACAATGGCTAACCCATCACTTTACTTCAGGTCATCATTGGATGCACTACAGCACTGCTGCATCATATTATCAGCAAAAAACACAAATAACAGGGAAGCTTATGAGCATATACAAACACCACCATGTGCCCTGAGACGTGGGAGTTCATGTCTCCCCACAGATATGGATTCTTGGTGTTCTGGATCAACTATGTTGCCAGACAAGCCAGCATTTATGTTCATCTGCTTCTATCTCTTCTCCCACCGATATTTCCAGTCACCATGTTTTCCAATGCCTCCCTTCTCATTATAATGATCAAAGAATGATGTTTATCACTTTCTTATAGTTGTATAGGTCTACTTTCATTAGCCTCTTCCATGAATCGGTTTTAGTTATTCTACCAGTCCAAGATATATGTAACATTTGTCTCTGGAACCACATTTCCATCGCTTCCAAGTTCTCCCTAATTTATATATTCACATTCCATTGCATATAGCAAATCAAATTCTATGTGTCATTTCAGGACTCTCTGACAATCATTGATAGTGACTTACTGCCACATAAATTTTTCATATTCTGAAATGTACGTTTTGCTTGACCTATTATGCTCTTAACCTCTGCTACACAATTCCATCTGATGTTATGATTGCCCCTAGGTGATTAAAATTTATCAACCCAACTAAGCAATTTCCCTTCTATACTACAGGAAATTTTCAAAGATAAAAATGTAAAAATGTATATAAACACGTATTTGAACCATATATGTAGACAAGTAGAAAGTTAAAAGATCTAGTTAAAATCTATTAATGCTGTATGCACCACTAACATGCCTGTGCAACATAGACATACAGACAGATAGACAGGCAGAGGCAGGCAGGCAGGCAGGCAGGCAGGCAGGCACAGAGAGAAACAGACAAGTAAACAATTACATACTGGTTACCTGGACATGGTACCTTCAAGTCTCTGCCACGGCCATCTGCTTCAGATATTGCTTCATCTCTTCCTTGGTAATCTGCATCAGATATTGCTTCATCTCCGCCACGGCCATATGCTTCAAACACTGCTTTTCTTTTCTTTTCATATTTTTCATCTTCTGGATATGTATCAAATACTTTTAACTGTGACATTTTGCCTTCTTTCTCTGTGGCTACTTGACTCTTTTTTCTTTGCTTTAACTGAGCCTTCAAGACCTCTTGTTCTGCGTGAGCTTCCAACCTTTTTTCTAATTCAGTTTCTTTGTCCCGTTCTTCTTCTGCTTCCCCTTCTTCTTTGGTATCTTCTTCTCTGACTTCTTCTTCACCCTCTTCTTTTTCTCCCTCCATTCCTTCTTCTCTTTCTTCTTCCTCCTCATCCTCCTCTTCCTTTTGTGACTTTTTAATTGCTGCTTCTTTTTCCGATTCAGGAATTTCCTCTTCTTCCTCTGCTGCTAAATCTTCTACATCCTCGGCTGATTCTTGTTTGAAATCATCTTTTCCCATTTCTTCCTTTTCTAGTGTTTCATCTACCATTTCAATTCCAGGAATATCTACAGAGATAAGTCAAATGTGATTGTCTTAGATATTTAGCCCAACAGAAAAATAACTAAACACTTCTCGTCTTATACTTGTTACCACAAAGTTTAAACATAATTTGCCAGAAAATATAATATCATCATCATCATCATCATCATCAAGCCAGCTCCGTGGCAAAGGGGTTTCGGACACAGTTCATAATCCTGCATACCCCCATTCGAAACACAGATGCAGGCGATTTGGCAGCAGACTGCCTTGCGTTGGTTTTTTATGAAATAGTATGGGTGCCGGTCGTTCAGAAAGTAATGGCAAACTACTGAACGTAAACTTGCCAAGAGATCACAACAGCCAAAAAATGCTGGTTTATACAACAACAGTGAATGCATAGTGAGAGCAACTGGGGAACACTCAGAACCCTTCACCATAAGATCTGGAGTACGACAAGGTTGTGTCCTGTCCCCTCTCTTGTTCATAACATATATAGACAACATATGTAAAGAAACCAGCCAAGCAGAGACAGCAAGAATACCGCATGACGAGAACACAGAAGAAGAACCATCTGCAAATCTAACCATTAGAGAACTCCTGTTTGCGGACGACCAAGCACTAATAGCAAAATCAGAAGCTGAATTACAAGACCACATGAATAGTCTAAACGAAATGTGTAGGGAACATAACATGAAAATTAGCACAAGCAAAACAGAGGTAATGACTATAACTAAAGAAGAACAAACAGCAACAATTCACCTAAACGAACATCCCTTGAAACAAGTAAAGAGCTTCAAGTACCTAGGAAGTATAATATCATCAAATGGCAGATCAGAAGACGAGATCGAAAATAGGTGCAATAAGGCAAATCAACTCATTGGACAAATGGCACCAATACTAAAGAACAAACATGTATCAATAACTACTAAGAAAGCACTTTACAACACAATCTTCCTACCAACTCTGTGCTACCAATGCCAAACCTGGACAATGACAGAAAAAGAGAAAAGAAAAATCACAACAACAGAAATGAGGTTTCTGAGAAGAATACTCAACGTATCAAGAAGAGAAAAGATCAGAAATGAAGAAATCAGGACTAAAGTAGGGGTTAAAGCTGCTCTAGATTTTATTAGAAAGCAGCAAGTCAAATGGTTTGGCCATGCAAGTAGGCTACCAGTCAACAGCATGCCACAACAAGCAATGATGTACAGACCAGAAGGAAACAGAGGAAGAGGCCGACCACGTAAACGTTGGACTGAGGGAATAACAGAATCCATGGGAATGTCGATATACGAAGCCCATAACCGGGCACTCTCACGAAGTTTATACTTCACCTCGACACCGCAAGGTACAAGAGGAACATGATGAGATGAGATGAGACTGCGACTTCCTGTAAAGGATAAGCAACTAACTAACAGCATCATCTTGTGCCTTGCCAAATGGCATAGGTGTTTGTGTCTTCCCACAAATCTCAGTCCTTGGTGTCCTAGATTATTATGTCTATTGACGACTTCCTCCATGCCATCATCTTCGACCATAGAGAATCAATACTCTTGGTCTGTCTCTGCCTCTTCCTCAGCTAATCTTTCCAATGTTATACTTTCATTAGCCTCCTCTAGTGTTTAGTTTAGTTTAGTTTAGTTTAGTCGACGGATCAACATCATGGTACACGGGTGTAACCCATAAGTGCTCTGTTCTACTCCTAACTCAAGCCTGAGTCCGGAGAATCTCAGCTCAGTGCACGAACTCCGTAGCACCAGCGAGGATCCTGAAATACTTTCGCCTCATCCTCCTCTTCCTTTTGTTTTTTTTTAATTGCTCCTTCTTTTTCCAATGCAGGAATTCCGTCTTCTTCATCTGCTGCTAAATATTCTACATCCTCGCCTCACTTTAGCCTCCTCTAGTGTATGACTTTCAAACAGAGGCTAATACACACTGGAAGTAGGGATTGGACAGACGATTGGGCCAACTCAAATGTATTTTACACACAGTGAAAATCACAATAAAACAAAAAACATAACTATATTTGTAGAGGTCTTCTTCTTCCTTTTATGCCCGAGGGTAGTGTAGACATTCCTCCATAACATGTCATATCCTCCAATCTTTTGCAAGCTCTTGCAGCTCTCTTCACAGATCTCCTGTAATGTTCACATGTTTTTTATACTCTTCTTCATATATATTTTGCATCTCGCTATATTTATTTTTGCTTTGTTGAATCCAGAATTCTATCAAATAGAGAACAGTTGATGCAATAGGTCCTTGTCCTTGGAAGTTAGAAAAAGAGTTCTTGCATGTTATATAGATCCATAGATCCAGTAAATCTCCGGTCTCTGTGGCTGAAGGGCTTGCGAACGTGGTTTGTGAGCCCGTATACCCGGGTTCGAAACACGGCGGTGCTGGTTTTTTCGAAAAAGGTATAGGGGCCGGTCGTTCAGAAAGCAATGGCAAACTACTGAACGTAACACTTGCCTAGTACATCAACAGCAGCTGAAAATGCTGGTGTTGACTGCAACGTCCCGTAAGGGATACGCAACACAATTTTAAAAAGATCCAGTATTAATATACGGCTGCAGATCCTGGACAATTAGTACACAGATGTGACAATCCCTAGAAGCCTGGGAGATGTGGTTTTATAGAAGAATGCTGAATATTCATTGGACAGCCAAAAAGAGCAATCTGGATATTTTGAGGGAAGCTGAGTCACACCGACAACTTATCACAAACATCAGAAAGAAGCAGTCATCATTTCATGGCCACATTATGAGAAGACAAAATCTTGAAAATGTTGTGACAACCAGAAAGATTTGTGGAAAGAGATAGAGGAAGACAGTGTGAGAACATTTTTGACAGTCTTGTGTCAATGGCACGAAGGGTCAGTCAATACATGAATTGATCCATGTCATCGGATATAGGAGTTTATGAAGAAGCATGCTTGCCCACATCAGCCTGCAAGATTCCAGAGTAAAGACTTTATAGTTAAACTATTAAAAGCTATCAATGTACTCCCAGCAGGACTATGTAAGTAAAGTCAGCAGCTGCCCCTTTTACCCACCTTCGGTGCATTGGGCATATGATGCTGGACTCATATTTGTATAGACCAATCGGCACTGGGTGAGTGATGTGGTCAGTATCGCACTGGACGCCTTTACTTGCCAAGGGGTGGAAGGGGATAGGAGTGTGTGTGTGAGACAGGGGGGGGGGGGGGGGGGGGGGGGGGGGGGGGGGGAAGAACAGAAGAAGTATATATTTTTGTCTTTGGCGTTTTGACTGGTTGTAGGGTCACCCCACCGCATTATGTCTAGAATATGTGACATTATCTCTAGTCACACCCACAGCTTGAGCTTTAGGTCCACCCTCAGTGGTATCTCCTAAAAGTTATATGAACATTTGCAGATATTATATATATATATATATATATATCCACCGAACAGGCAAACAAGGTATTAGTTTAATATATATTCATCAATAAACACAAATTAATAGTTTGATATACTTCCATCAATAAACACATAAGTCAATCGTTTAATATACATCCATCAATAGAAAGATAATACTCAAATACATGGCATGCTTTTATATCTTTAATGTGTTCTGGAGATGAATTTCCACCAATTATCAATGGACCAAAACTGGCACACACCTTATCATGTTTGACATTTCTCATTACATTTTCTGCAATAGATGTTGAACAGGAATGAGGAGAGAATACAACCACGACCTATACCCCTGAAGTCATTATCAATCTATTCCTTCTTTACTGGATCTATGTGTCCCTCTTAAGCAAAAGGTGGTGATTAAATGTGGCAGTTGGACACCTCTGAACCAGCAACAATGCAGGAGGAACCTTGTCGCTTGCCACATGGTTCCTGTCAGAGTCTTGCGTAGAGCAAGATAAGTAGCTCGTTTTCTGGCAAGTGTGAAGCAGTATCAAACTATCAAATCACACGAAGTGAATATCCGAAACTGTTATTTACAAGCTTTATTTACGCGCTGCATTCATTATCGCACAGACATCGCGCAATGACAATCCATAGCAATCATTACAACATGAACAATATCAATACAATACATAAGGATACATGCAATCAATATACATATCACTTACAAGCCAAAATACTCAAGCGTTCGAACCAGTCTCCCACTGTCACACAGGCTAGCTCTCAATGCAGATTCAAAACCACTCGCAGACTCATGCGACCTGTCCATACAAACGCCTAACCCGGTCTGCCTGGTCTTTCGTTCTACACGCTAGTCGGCGCTCAAGTCAGCTGGTGTGACCCCTGCAAGGTTCATGGGGTGTACCGCTGACCAGCGGTTATTTTAGCGTCGCTCAGTTGCTGTGCTTGGCTGCTTATACAGGCGTTGTCGAAGACGCCGCATTCCCTCTGTAGTGTTTAACATCACTCAGGGTTGCGCGTTGTTATGTCGCCTGGCGTTGGCACAGCTAACGCGTCGCAACCTCAGATGTGAGACTTTGACAGTTCCCCCTTATCTTGTGGCATGTGGCATAACGCTAACCACCATTATTCATTTACCAAAACATGCCGCAAGAAGAGGAAACAACATTAAAAGAAATTGACTTCACAACCGCAAATGGAGACTAGGACTTGAAACTTAACATCGAAACTGTAACTGCATAAGTGACAGATGACGTGGATTCTTAGAAAGATTTCATCAGACAAAGCTCGGAAACCCATTGGATAGGAGGAGACATGTGACCCGCTTTCGCGCCAACGCCGGATTTGCATATGTTAATATTTCATCAGACTCTGGTAAGCCCGCATTTTTTCCTGCAACCAGCCTGGTGAATAGATGTGAGAAGCTGGTGTGACCAAATTTTCAAACATGGAATTGCGGGGTGTCTAGATCTGAGGTAAGCTTGTGATTCCCGAAATTAGACTAAGAACCCGATGTATCAAGTATCAAGTAATGGTAACCCGTGTTTGTAATGTCAATTGAAATGTATTATTATTAATTAAAACCTCTGAAATGTAAAAATGCTCGACTGTAGATTCTAACGACGCAGAGCCGTTCCCGGGCAAACTGACAATCCAATACTCTCTTCGATGAAACTGCAATCTCTGATATTCTTAGAGATAATTATTAACTTTAAGAAGTGCATTATACTACTCCATTCTATTCTGAACAACTGTACGAAGTGATGATTCTAAAGCAATCTTGTGCATTTCACCAGAAACACTGATACAAGATGCTATCACTACCTACAGCTAAAATGACAGTTCGTGTACTAGAACAAGTGCCTTATTCTAAAACAGACTTATCTATGCCTATTTACAATCTAGAAAGCTGAAAGAGAAATCAATCTTTCCTTTCTCCTTCATCTATTGAATCAATAGGGTTTGTCGGAATAAATATTTATATTTATGTCAAATTTTAATTAGATAAGAGCACTTATGAACTGCATTACATGAGAAAGTTGTGCTTCGCGGAACACCATCACGCGCAGTGAACTTAACTCATTAATCAACACGGCTTGAACACACAACACCCCACCACCCAACACACAACACCACACCACTCAACACAACAACAACAGATAATGGGAGAGAGTTATTAGACACAGAAGAAGAAGAAGTTGGTTAATTGGGAAAACACAGAGAATTATTTAAACACACTATAAACACCATTGAGTGGAAGAAATGTTATAAATGTATGTCATTTATTTACATGCATCTTGACACATTCTCACTCTTGTCACTGTCTTACTGTACACGTTCACTGACCCCAGGTCAAATGAGAACTTACATACAGCAGGAACCAGTTGATACAAGGCGTACACAGTGTGATAAACTCTGACCACCCCAAATTAACCCAACACTAGCGTAGAGAAAAAAAGGAGGGGAGGGGAACTAGTTCCTACTTCAGGAATTTAGATTTCTTCTGACCTACTTCTAGAATGTTGTATTGGTAGGAATGTATATATTTATGTGAATATTCATCAGTGATCTTGGTGGCTACATACCAACAACCACCCAACACATCAGCAAACTAACCACCTAAATCAGACCTGAAAGAGGGAAGCCGAGAGAAAGAGATGAACCACAAGTGAGATGGAGGATGACTTGGCCATGAGCAAAGTATGGGGAGGCCTTCAGAGGAGCTATACGGGCAGACCTGAAGTGGATCCATCAGTCAATGGACCCTGGCTTACCTAATCTTCCAGTCACCAGGTTATCCTTTCTAATGGGTACACACCACACCCAATTTCAGGAACTGATATTTAATTGTTGAATTACCATCACACTTAATATGTACAACATCAAAATGTTTACTATGTTTCACACTTGTTGACCTCTCATGTACTGATGCTTGTTTGTTGATGGTCTGTGTGACTGGTCCAATGTGCAACTTTTCTAATATTTTGTGTAAATCACAATAGAGATGTATGTACTGGCCAGAAGGCTCAGGCCCAGTCAATAAATGATTAACATGAATTGACCTTCTGTTAATTTATCAGTTCAAACCTATCTGTGAGTCAACAACTTCTTTGTACATCATGTTGTCAGAATCTAATGTGATTGATTATGTGTTTGATTGTTTAAAAATAAATCTACTCATAATGACTTACTAAAATGGGGGAGAGAAGACTCTAGATCTATCAACTGCTCAACATCCATGTTTTCTTCATCTACATCAGGCTGAGAAAATTCTCCAGACTTTCCTCAGATTTGATAACCAATAAAAGGGGGCTCCAGAGCTAAAGAATCCTTGGAGAAGGGGCAGAATCCCAGTTAGTAATCATTATTCTCACCAGGGCCATTATCTATATCTCCTAGACATACTTAATAGAACGAGGCCTGCAGATAACTCAAGGTTCATATTCTGGGGTTATTGAAGATAGAAGAGGATGGGGCTCTACTTCTTTTGTTAGAGATGGGGCATGCACTACAGTGATCTCCCACTCCCTTCAAAAATATATGACGGATGGACATTACCTCGCTGTGACACAGCTCGTCCGGTAGGTCACGGCTAAACTGGCCCCTACCTCAACAACCAAGAACAAAAATACTAAAATCATCAGGTTAAACTGTGAGCATCTCCCTCTGAGATAGCTCCGTCATCAGACCTCTGTTTAGAGTTTCTAATGAAGGTCAACAGTTTTGGCAATATATTGTCCATATGTAAATGACGTCACATTGACGTGTTATCTATCAAGTACACATGTTAATGGTTACAATACATATTTACACATCACCAAGAATTTAGAGTACTGTCCCTTGGTTATTATACAAAAAATTTAGGAACAATAATTTATCGTCGTTTACATGACATAAATTACCACTACAACTTTATTTCTTAGTGTCATAATTTGATACTTATTGACAAATGTGCACAAAAAGTCACGTTTGTAAAGAAGTAATCAAGTTACGATGCTGAGATTACATATTATAAAGATCGACATATACAATTCCGTATATGGAAATATTTTAAACCACATTTTAATACAATCGTCATAAATTTATAGACTTTTTAGTGTAGTCTGCTAACTTTTAAATTAATATGCAAAAATACCGGAAGTATACAGCTGTGCTATTTTACACATGTGTTGTGGTGTCATTCACACGACGTTGTTCCGTTCTGGATGGATATTATATAAACGGAGTATCAGTTGTTACTATCAGCTGTTGGGTCGTTTCTTCCGCCTTTTGCTCGGATTGTAATGTCACAGTCATCTTTCGTACCTTGTTAAAATGTCTTGGACACATCGGTCTGGATACATTCAGGATTACTTCACACTGTAGTGGCTTGGTAAGTTCCTGGATCCTGTAGTGTTGTCCAGTGACACTTGTCTTTGTAGTGTCTGGTTATTACAATATTTATGTATTTAAAATAATAATCACATTCTTTCTCATATCTTACAGTTATACAACACATTAGTTTACATAATAATGATTCCATTCTTTCACATATCTCACAATTATACACGCATTCATTCGCATAATAATGATAATAATAAAATCCAAATATGTGCATGAAGTTATATACATTGGGAGATACAATCTACCCCATCACATTGTTGTACACAGCGTTACTGACACATTGTCACAATTGGCTGTGGTACTGAGCACTATCTACGTTGCAGTTTTATACACCCTCTGCACTGTGCTCTGGTGTTGACTGGGTATTAGGTTCGTCGTATGGACATCTCGACAAAAGATCTGCAAGACAGTTTTGGGAACCCTTTATATGGTTAATGTCATAGCTATAGTCCTGCAGAAGAAGGGACCATCTTGCCACCTTGCTGTTACTTGGCGTTCCTCTGGTAACAATTGTCAGCGGGCTATAACTGTTTCAATAATGAAATGTTTACCTAAAAGAAATCTAGAAAGTTTACGTACCGAAAATACCATGGCAAGAGCCTCGAGTTCCGGTGTATTGTAATTTTGTTCGCTGGTGTTCAGTTTTCGAGAGACGTAGTATACTGGGTACAAGATTTGGTCGTGTTCCTGGAGAAGCACACCTCCAATGGCTACGGAGCTTGCGTCACATCTTAATCTAAAAGTAATATTCAAATTTGGCAATTTTAGAATAGGTGCTCTAGAAAAATATGAAAGAATCTTCGTAAATGCTGGCCTCAAACATTCGCTGTTCACAATAACATTGGGATGTTTATTTGTTAGTAAATCAGTGAAACATTTGGTCAATTCAGCAAAATGAGGAATAAATTGTCTATAATAGTTTAAACGACCTAACACACTTCGCAACTGTTTCTTAGTTGTTGGAAGCAACAATTTCAAAATTCTAGACATGATGTTATCATCAGTTGATATAAAACCATTTGAGATCTTATAGCCCAAAAATGAAATTTCTTGAAAGGCTATATCAACTTTGGAAGGTTTCACAGTCAGTCCATGATGTCTAATCCTGTCAAATGTCTGCTGTAGTGCTGTTATGTGATCTGTACATGTCCTTTGTGTGTATGCAAATGTCGTCCATGTACCAAATGATGTTAGCAATGTCTGTCAAAAGAATTCTTGTCATTCTGACGAAGGTAGCCGGTGCATTGACTAATCCGAAAGGTAGTTTACACCATTCGTATAAACCCCACGGTGTGGCAAATGCAGTCAGATGTATACTGTCAGGATGTACAGCTATCTGCCAGTAACCTTTTGTCATGTCAAGTTTAGTAAAATAACGTGAGTCAGATAGTTCAGTCAGGATGTCTTCACAGTTGCTCATTGGTTCTAAATCCAACTGTGTAATGCTGTTGAGTTTCCGATATTCCACACAGAGTCTGATAGTTTTGTCCTTTTTCCTTACTAAAACTATTGGTGAACAAAAATGAGATTAGAATACGGTCTACACTTGATAGGAATGTCAGATGTCAAGATGATTTGGTGCTGAACTAAATCTGTCTGTCCTGGGCTGTCAGAAAAAAATCGTCTTGTACTCTTGTATCAGTTGTCTGCAACTGTCTGTCTGTGTCTGCGTCAGTTTAGGATTTACCTTAATGTCCTGTAAGTTGGTTGTCGTGTCAAGAACTGGTGTCGGTATCTCGTCAGTGTCGTTGTCGTCCATCTGGTCCACTATGGTGGTGCCTGCTGCAGTTTCTACTTGGTCGTCCTGCCTGTGGTAATATGGTTTGAGCATGTTAATGTGGAAAATTTTGTGTTTGTCCCTAACTGCAATTTCGTAATCTACCGTCGAAATTTGTCGTAGTACTTTGAACGGTCCTTGCCATGAGTCAGTGAGGAGATGTCTATCACTTGGCAAAAGAAGAAGAACGTCCTGTCCTGGTGTCAGTGTAATAGTTCTATTTCCTCTGTTAGCATTTTGTCGGTAGATAGCTCCTGATTTTTGGAGAGCTTCTTTAGCCAACACACATGATTTCATAATTCTGTCACGCAATGATATTACATGTTCATATGACGAAATGGGTTTAGGCAAAGTTGTACTTTCAGTCAACATAGATTCATATAAAGATAATGGGCCGCGTGGTTGTGCACCATATAACATTTCAAATGGTGAGAACCCAGTGCTGGAATGGGGCACTTCCCTATATGCAAACAAAATTGCAGGCAGATAAGTATCCCAATCTTCAGGGTGTTCTTGGGTTACTTTAGAGAGCATATGTTTTATATCGCCGTTAATCTGTTCCACGATACCGGTCGAATGCGGGTGGTAGGGACTGTTGAAGCATTGTTTAACACCCAACATCTTGGTAAAGGCTTGTGTAGCTGAGGCAATAAACTGGCTACCCCGATCTGAAAGGATGGTATCAGGGAATCCTACCCTCGCAAAAATATGAAAGAACACTTCCATGATGTCTTTGGAAGTTATGTTCTTCATTGGAATCGCTTCTGGCCACCGACTGCATAGATCAATGAGTGTTACAATGTACCTATTACCTCTTGATGTTACATGGTTAAGAGGACCAACTATATCGACCGAGATCTTTTTAAACGGTCTACTAGCCAAATCAGTAACTTGCAATTCAGCTTGTGGGTGTTTACCCTTTTTGACAAGCTTTTGGCAGATGTCACACGATCTGCAATATTGTTTGGTATCGTTGCAAAACTTAGGTCAATAAAATTGAGTAAGTAACCTTGCTTCTAGTTTTAGCATACGCCATGTGTCCTGCAAAGGGTATGTCATGAGCTATATTCAATGCTTGCTTGCGGTTTTCTAACGGTAGCACTGTTTGTTCTATAGTGCTGGCACCTTTGGTGTAGTACCATGTTAGAATTCTGTTCTTCAGAGCACAGTACCATTGAGCATTCTTTGCTATTCTTGGCTTTTGGCCTACAAGTTTAAAATAATTTTGCAAAGATCGATCGGCTTTCTGAGATGTTATAAACTTCTCCCTAGTTGTCTCAGGAGATGTTACAACTGGACTTACTCATTGTAAAGCCTCTGTCTGCTCGATTCGATCTTGCATCTGTGCAGTAGATCTAGTTACTGCATTTATTACATCACAACGATCATTCTCATCACACGTTGATGTCACATTCACACAATTACATGTATGTTCTGGCGTAGCCAGATTGGTATTTGTACATTCAATTACAGGTGGTAATATATCATGAATGGTGATTTGTGATGAAGGTGAAATGGTAGTATCAATATTACAAATGACAGTTGATGTAATACTGTCATGTGGCATGTCATTCACTTCAGGAAGGTTTCCCAATGATAACATCGCAACAAGGATTGGTTAATGCTGCGCATTTAACCTTTCCTGTAAGGAATGGTGTAGTTATGTATGCCCATGCAAGTGGATATTTCTCTATGTTACCTGAGAACGTCCTGCATGTGACATATTTACCACTATATTGTGATGGTAAAATATGATCTCTCTTCACGCCAATGAGCTTACTTCCGCTATCACGTAAAACTGTGGCAGCTCTACCATTAACATATCCCCTGGTGGATGTTTAGTTTACCTTGGGAGTTTACTACAAAATTGGCCTCCTCATTGGTAACAGGTATAGAATGGCCGCATGTTAACACGCCATCCTCATGAAATTGATCACAAATGGTACATTTTTCATGATAGAACACATCAATGGAATGTGCTGAGTTTACTGGTTGATCTTGTACACTTTCATCTTCTGAAGAAGAACTGTCAAACATGGCTGCATTAGCCTTTCTGGTCATTGCCTTGCCCTTACAATTCTTAGGCCAGTGACCAAAAGCCTTACAAAGATAACATTTGGTAAGATTTCTGTAGTTCTTCCTTTCTTTATCTTGCTTAGAAATGTAGTTCTGCAAGTAAACAGTGTACCCAGGATGTTTGTCACACATATCATTCTCATTGTGTGATAAGTGGCAATATCTGCACTTGATAAAATTTCTCTGCAGCTTGTTTATAAGGTCTTTGTTTGTTATTTGACCCTGACTGATATTTGCCATATGTAGCTGCTGCAACAAAGTCTGTGCTGGTCAGACTACTAGAGAAACATTGCTTATTGGCTGCAAAATAAGCAAGAGCCACGACTTTCAATCTGTTTGACACTTTCACACTGACATTCCAACAAAAATTTCGAAAATGGGGGTGGGAGAGATGTGATAATCTTATCCCTCAACATAAGATCAACTAGTTTGTCATAACTTCCATTTACTTTGGCTGCTGACAGCCATTTAGAAAAAATATTCTGAATTTCTGAGATGTAATCAGAGAACGTGTGTGTAGGCTTAGGGGACAACTTCCTAAACTGTTCTTTATAACCTGATTCATCTAGTAAAAAATGTGACATAATTTTCGCCTTAATGTACAGATAATCTTCTTTCAGGTCATTTGGGATCGACTCTATGACTTTCAGAGGTTCCCCAGAAAGACTTCTTACATATACTATACCCCATTCAGGTTTTGGAATTTTATAATGATCCATGACAAATTCAAAATTTTGGGTGAATGCTGCTATGCAATCACCTGTGTTGTAACTTTTAATCAGACCTTGGTATTTCTTGTAAGGTTGATCCTTGTCTGTTGCTCTATTATTTTTATCTTTAGAAGATTCAGCTTTTAGCTGTTCAATTTTCAGTTGTGTTTCTTGCTCTTCTCTCTTGCTTTGGGCTAAGATCTCAGCTTGCCTCACTGCAGCTTTTGACTGTTTTAGAGCAGCTTCTGATTGTGCTTGTTGAAGCTTTAGAGCAGCTTCTGATTCCTTTAGAGCAGCTTCTGATTGTGCCTTTAACGCCCTTTTGGCTGCTCTTTCATTTCGCTCACCAATTTGCTCCTGTTTCAAGAGATAGTCTGCATATTTACTTTCACTCCATGTTCTCAATCCCTCACCAGACATATTCATTTTTAAACCCATTTCAATGAAATCGTTTAAAGAAGACATGATGAACAATACGTATGATGAAATGAATATAAACAAAATTACTTATGGTGTTAGTAATTTATAAATATTTCTAGCACAGTTGATGTTTAAAGCCAGACTAACGAAAGTATAAAGAGTGGTGTGAAAAATATTTTATACTCAAGTAATCCTTGGGCAATGTGCTGTTCGGTGGTGCTCGAAATCACACTGGAACGTCCTTCGGGTTGACGCACAAAAAAATTTTGAAGTTCACGAGGTTCAGGTAAAGTTGACCCAAAAAACCTGTACTTTTGAAACTAAACGAAATTAGAACGTTTGTAAATGTATGGTGTATGTAATGTCACTGAAGTATGTATAGGTTTGTATGCTGTCAAGTATTATTGTTAGTCGTTACCACAATCAACAACTTTCACGCTCACACTAACCCTACTCAATGACATTCAAGGGCACGGCCGCCATTTTGGATTTTAGGTACAAAATTGGTTGAATTTGGCGATAAGTCTGAAGACGCCTCGGTTGGCTTCAAATAATGTCTTCACACTTATAATTTAATGAAATCAACACTATTTAACCGTTACTTTATCCTAATCTATGACTTGCGCACTTCTATTAACATCTTCACATTCGATTCAAAAACTCTGAAAAAATCTACAAGTTCGCATTCAGTTCAAAACTCGGATGAGAAACCCACGTTCGCACTTGTCAGAGTCTTGCGTAGAGCAAGATAAGTAGCTCGTTTTCTGGCAAGTGTGAAGCAGTATCAAACTATCAAATCACACGAAGTGAATATCCGAAACTGTTATTTACAAGCTTTATTTACGCGCTGCATTCATTATCGCACAGACATCGCACATTGACAATCCATAGCAATCATTACAACATGAACAATATCAATACAATACATAAGGATACATGCAATCAATATACATATCACTTACAAGCCAAAATACTCAAGCGTTCGAACCAGTCTCCCACTGTCACACAGGCTAGCTCTCAATGCAGATTCAAAACCACTCGCAGACTCATGCGACCTGTCCATACAAACGCCTAACCCGGACTGCCTGGCCTTTCGTTCTACACGCTAGTCGGCGCTCAAGTCAGCTGGTGTGACCCCTGCAAGGTTCACGGGGTGAACCGTTTTTGTACGCTGGTCAGCGTTGTACCGCTGACCAGCGGTTATTTTAGCGTCGCTCAGTTGCTGTGCTTGGCTGCTTATACAGGCGTCGTCGAAGACGCCGCATTCCCTCTGTAGTGTTTAACATCACTCAGGGTTGTGCGTTGTTATGTCGCCTGGCGTTGGCACAGCTAACGCGTCGCAACCTCAGATGTGAGACTTTGACAGTTCCCCCTTATCTCCGGTGTTCATCAGCGTCTACACTGTGAGTCAAGGGTGAGCAGATCACATGACAGAGAAGGACACTGTCATATGTGAATGAAGTTTTAGTGTATCATCAATCATACAGGTTGCTAAAGAACATCAAACAGAACTCAATCACATAACCATATTGTGCGGGGAAGCAGAAGCACTGGTCAATCTGACAAAGGCAGATGTGACATGGTTCTCACACACAATCTGAAGTTTATGCTCAGAGGTTGTGGAAAGAACTCATGCAATGAAGTCCCTGGGATTGTTGTTTATAGAAGTCTGGCTTTTTCTAAGCAGATAGACCATGTGGTCATGAAAGCTAGAAAGGGCATGGCTACGATGAGGGTAATGACTGCAGAATCAAGACAAACAGGGCAGCAGGTTAAACAGAGGAAAATCTTGGATGGGTCAGACCGAGGACATTTTTCAACAGGTTTGTTATCTGGAGGACATAGAATCTGGTGAAGAATGCTTGTCACAGTCTCACATGAGGGCGGTATTAACATAAAGATAACAGAGAGTGGAGAAGGGATAGAACTCCAGCTAAAGGGAAAGAACCGAGTCACTCGAAGGCTTCGAATAACCCAGAGCCTTCTCGAAGGACCGGTCAGCGTGTCCACAGCCCCGTGGACACCGATGGAGCCCGCCGATTGCAGGGTCCACGAGAAACTTGGAGAGAGTTACCACCCGTGTCGGATTGCGACACGTGTGGAAAAGGCAGACACAGACTGGACATCGAAGAAGCAACAGGGCTTAGCTTAAGGGGGACTTGATAGATTAAAACCCAAGTGTATTTAGGGGTGTTACGCATACGTTAGATAGCTGATAGAGTTGTTGTAATTATCATGTATTATTGCTTTATTGTAAACTCCTGTGATACGCAACTCGAGGGTGCTGGCTGCGAAAACCTTTCTTCGCCAGCTTAATGTAACATAATATAAATAAATGATGTTAGATTGTATCTGAACGGAGTTTGTTGCCTGTATGAGCCCGAGTTTCATTCCCCTAGGTATCTAGGACGGTGACAGGCTATTTGGGGGCTCCAAGCCGGTTTTGGCAAGCACAAGCTTTACTTTCCAGACAGCTCTTGGTTTTGCCAAGTAAAATATATCAACTTTCATACATAACAAAGTCTAGAACTTTGCAGCTACTATCGTATCATCTGTTAATGAGCTATTGTAGTCCCTCTAGAAAAGTAATTAAATTATGATGTTCATGAAATTTGACATTGACATGACTGGACAATTACAGTGACAATTACTAATTTTTTTTTTATTCCAACATCAGATTGTTCCGCGAAAGATCGTGTGTATGTAAACTGTCCTCCAGCAGTGGCGAGAAAACAGGAGAACCAAACAACACTACAGTCAAGAAACCAGTAAAATAAGATGAGTCCCATTTCATGCTCATTAGATCCCTAAGCGATACTCATTCATGTTCATTGATGTAACATTTTTCTTTGCATTGCTTTTCATATATATGCTAATCTCATAACCAAGTGAACGTGCTCGTGCAAATTTGAATGTAAACATTAAGGGAGATAACCAAGTTTTGTACACCCAGACTAATTTCAAAGGGATTTAATTTCGATAAAGTGAACACTAGCTAAAATACAAGATGTCAACATTAGAACAGTGCATTGAATTGGGAATTAAGTTAGGGTATACTGCCGAGAAACTTTCAGAATGGGCACAAAAGACGCATTCAGAAAATATTGCACGAGAAGACAGAGCAGCGGAAAGAGAAGAAAAAAAGATGCAGATGCAAATGGAGGCTGAAGAAAAGAAAATGCAACTGGAGGCTCAAGAGAAGAAGATGCAAATGGAGCTCGAAGCTGCGACCAAGCAAGCCCAATTAAACGCAGAAACACAGATAAAACTGAAACAAATGGAAATTGACTCCAACTTAGACATTTCAGTAAACAAAATCAGAAGTAAGGAAGAGGAACAAAAATACAACAAATATAAAGGCTTAGTCAAGCCCTTTTGTTCAGGAGATTCAATAAGCGCATATTTAGAGAACTTCGAGTGTTTGATGACTTACCATAACGTTGCAAAAGTCGACTGGGCATTTATTCTGATGAGAAATTTAGCATTAGAGCCCTTAAAAGTGATAGAGACAATTCCACAAGACATGAGGAAAGATTACAACTATTTAAAACAAAGAATACTCCAACATTTTTCACTAGACACAGCAGGCTATCAACTACAGTTTTCAAAATTAGCCCCATCACCTAACCAAACGTTCATAGACTACGTGTCTACAGTCCAAGATATTTGTACAAAATGGATAACCTCAGCAAAAACAAATAACAGCTATGATAAACTAAAGGAGCTAATTATAATTGATAAAATCATTAACACAATACCAACCCCTTTCTCTAAATTTCTAAGGCAAAATGATTGTAAGACTATCCAAGAAATAGAAAATAAGGGGAGCGCATATTTTACAGCTAATCGCGATATTTTTCAGTTAAATATGAGCCAAAATGAAACAGCAGCGGTTACAAACACCAAATATTCAAAACCAAATGAAAATAGGTTCAAACAACGCTCTAAGTTCACAAAACCAGTCCTGTGTCAGTATTGTCATCTAACACACGAACAGTACGCGATGTGTGATAAATCACCGAATTATCCACATCATCTCCAAATGATGGTGGAAAAACAAAAAAAACAAAAGGAACGCATATCAGAGAGCAGTTAAATGTTTTTTTTTTTTGCGCCAGTTATGGGCATTTCTCAGGACGTTGTGAAGGCCGAAAGATGATGAAGCAGGCCAATGCCGCATTAATAGATACATCTTCGGATGAAGAAACTGAACAACAGAACGAATGCGACATCCAGAATGAAAGTGCGAATGAGTTAGGTAATGCGGTAGAGATCATTAACACCATCACTGATAACACATGTAACACCTGCAGAAAATTTCAGCTTGATACCACTTTGTTATGCGGCCACACAATCCCAGTGTCCAACGAAATGGCCAACGCAGCCTTAACATCAACAGGCAAGTTAAATAACAAACAATGTACACTAATACGTGATAGCGGAGCGACTCTTTGTGGAATCAAAAGAACATTAATTAATGACAAAGACTACACACACAAATACGTAACATGTCGCACATTCGCAGGCACCATCGAAAGATACCCCCTAGCACTGGCCGAAATTCGGACACCTTTTATATCAGGACAAGTGCTATGCGCAGTACTGGAAAATCCTTGCGCGGAAATTATCCTTGGGAATCTTCCTAACATAAGATCCTGCTCTGAAGAAGAAATCAGAGAATGGGAACAGAAAAACTGTATCCAAAAAGCAAACAGCGATTCCAGAATTAAAAAACACACTTGCATGTCTCAAACTGCCAAAAGCACAAGGGAGACAACCGATGACGGAATTCGAAACGAATTCACAGAGGTGCAGAACACAGGGGCGGTTGAATCTTTCAATGACACCATCAAATTAACACCTCGAACTGAGGACGCCACCGAACCACAAAATATTGAGCCTGTAAATGTGCAACAACAGACACAATACGCTAATATAGTGACAAGACAAATGACACACAAAACCCACAACGACCAACTTCACGAGTCGCTTCAAATCATTGCACCCAATATTACCACCACCAAGTTTATCCAAGAACAGAAAACAGATCCAACCCTATCACACTACTTTCGACTAGTAGGAATGAAGCCAAAATTAACGAAAAACGCTTCCTGGACATTCAGATTAAATAACAATATTTTAACTAGGCTATATACCAGAGATCAAACAACGATACAACAAGTGATTCTACCTCAGTTACATCGCGATAAAGTACTTCAGATAGCCCATGACTCACCTTTCGGAGGTCATATGGGTTATGAGAAAACCAGGGCCAGAGTCCTGAGCCAATTTTATTGGCCTAAATTTTGCCAAGACATAAAAACCTATTGTAAATCATGTGATATCTGTCAAAAACTAATTAAGAAAGGTAAAAACCCTACTGCAGAAATCCAATCAACCACAACTGCCTCGAGACCATTTCAAATCGTGGCGGTTGATTTAGTGGGTCCTTTAAACCACATCTCAAACAAAGGAAATAGGTACATCTTTACACTCGTTGATCTGTGTTCAAGGTGGGCAGAAATGATTCCATTAAAATCTATCTCCTCTAAGGATGTGACGGACGTATTATTACAGATATTCTCCCGTTTTGGCTTTCCGGAGAAGATAATATCGGATAGAGGAACGCAATTCATATCTAATGCCACCCAATCGGTAACTAAGCTACTGGGCATAAAACAATGTTTTACAAGCCCCTATCGACCGTCCGCAAACTGGAATTTGCGAAAAATTTAATGAGGACCTAAAACATATGTTATCCAAAGTGACAGCTGAAAATCCAGCCGATTGGGATATACTTCTCCCAACGGTGCTGTTCGCATACAGAGAAGTCCCACAGTCCTTTTCAATGTCCTTTTCAGTATGCATCAGCCTAGATAGGGAGTGCAGACAACTCAATCATTGTGGAGGCAGAAGTTCAGGCCTTTGAATTCTTCTGAAGGTGATTTAGAGACTGCACAGCTGAGTCTGTGGTTTTACAGGTGAGGAGCTCATAGACTTGTATGGCTCAGGTCAGTTGGATAAGTGTGAAGAAAGACTATAGTGCCTTTGACTATGAAGGTCATGGCAGTACCTAAAGCAACTGCCTGGTTGGAGACATAGACTTCCACCAGACATGCTTTCCAGTAATTCAATTCATACACTCAGGAAGAATTAGATGGGCTGGGCTTGTCGACAGTGGGTGGAGTCTCTGAAGAGGTAAAGGCTGACAAAAATTAGCTTCATTTTTAGCATCAGGCAACATGGGTGTAAGAGGAAATTAACAAGCTGATAGGATTGAGAGCAGGGCTAATGTAGAAGCTGAAATTTTGTAGCCTGGCACAGAAAGATTTGTGGAATTGGATATAGAGAAAGACAGTAAGAGAAGACTGTTGACAACCTTTGGTGTCATGGCACGGAAGGATGTCAACAAACAAACTGATACATGATGTTGGAAATTGCAAGATGTGGTCAGTCAGCAAGGTACTTGATGATGGATAAGCCAGATGTCCTGGCCATGTTGGTAGCATGTGTAAATTATCTTTCACATCTTGAATCCACCTATGTTGTGGTCCTGCACTTCTCCAGTACACCTCCTTCCATAATTATCTTTTCTAGATATTCAAGTCTTTTTACTACAGGCCCTTAATTTTTCATATCCCTAAATTTTATTTATATTAATAACCAGTCTTCTTCAGTAATGATTTCTTGTTGGATAAATCTGTTTGTTCTGTTTTTCAGCGAACATAACTTTACTACTCTTCTGTAACTCTTATATTCAAGGATGCATATATTATCTGATGATTTGTTAAATATCCCAGTTGCACATGTGTGTGTTGCCACAGGAAACATCCTTGCTCTTAGTACCCTGACTTTTGTTGTTCCATATTTTCCAGTCTGTAAAAGGTTTAATTGTTTTAATTCTTGCAAAACAATGTTCTTTTCAGCTCTGTTGTCATATTTTCATCGTCTATCAGCAATGAACTTACATATTCAAACCTGCTCACATTCTGGTAATTTCTCTCCACTGATAATAATATCTGTTGTCATTTTTGTTTCACCAACTGTCATTATTTTTGCTTGTTGCCTGCATATCTGAGTTCTAGAACTGTTCCACACAGGTGTTGAACAGGCATGAGGAGCATCCACTGTACACAGATTTAGATGAAACCAAGGAGCATAGGTTGAAGAGGCAGGGCTTGGATGGTACGTGCTGAAAACACAATCAATCGTGTGTGCGGAATGGCCTGTGGAGAAGAATGGGCTACACGCCCTTTAAAAATGAAGCATTGCGAGTTATAGTTACATTAGGCTGAGGGTGCTGAAAATAAGCAGCGCGTGTTACACAAGTGTCCATGCAAACGCCAATAGACGAAAACACACCATGCCAACTTAATTATATGCACTGACAGATCTGTGATATGAAGTAAATAAGAGTGGGTAGGATTTTATTGCAAAGACAAATACACACAAAATAGCATAGCTTGGCATATTCTACTGCAACATCTAGCATGAGAATAGAAGTTGGGGATGTGATGGTAGCCATCCTAAGGCTGTAGAGCTGCACAGTCAAACATGTTTTATGTAGCAGACTCACAAATATTGCTGCTGAAAAGGGAGAAATGGCATGTTTCGGGTAGACTGGCTTGAAAGAACGGAGATCGTGAGCTATTCAAGGATTTTCTGCCTAGGGCATGCAGGTGTGCATGGCAATGAACAAGCTGATAGGCTGGCTGCTGCTGAACAGCTACTTAAAGATGATTGGTGCAGGCTCTCTGGGAATGGATGGAAGGTGCAGATGAACAGATGGAGTATCCATATCTGGAAAGACTGGCTCAGAAGGGAATGCGTAGAGGGTTTGAATGAAGGCAGAGGAACTCAAAGGCAGAAGAAAAGACAGGAATAATCTGCATTGGAACTCTACTGTGGCTTTTGAAGAGGGGGACAGAGTGCACGTGGGAATGTCCCAATGCAGTGATATTCATTCTTAAATTCAGTATTCTGTAACAATCTAGATTTTACAACCAGATCACAAAATACCTCCAGTCACATCCACTGCTTGAGCAGGTCCACTCTCAATGGTTTCTGCATTGGCATTGGCTACTCCTACAGATTATATGAACCACGCAATAATGTTAAATTACAATATGTATATTCATCAATACAGACAAGCTAATAGTTGAATATCTATATATTCATCAATAGGCACACATACGTAGGCAACAGAAATAATGCTTAAATAAACAGCATCTATTTATATTTTTTAATCCTCTCCTACCCAGACATTTGATCAAATGAAACATAATTATATAATCCAAATTCAGGAAGATATTAAAATTGGTGGAAGAAATTTCAGAATAATAATGAACATTTACCTGAAAAACTCATCTCATCTCATCATGTTTCTCTTGTACCTTGCAGTGTAGAGGTGAAGTATAAACTGCAGGAGAGTGCCCACTTATGGGCTTCATGTATCGATATTCCCTTGGACTCTGTTATTCCCTGCATCCAATGTTTATGTGGTCGGCCTCTTCCTCTGCTTCAGTCTGGTCTGTACATCATTGCTTGTTGTGATATACTGTTAGTTGTTAACCTACTTGCATGGCCAAATCATTTGACTTGCTGCCTTCTAATAAAATCTAGTGCAACTATAACCCCCACTTTAGTCCTGATTACTTCATTTCTGATCTTATCTCTTCTTGATACATTGAGTATTCTTCTCAGAAATTGCATTTCTGTTGTTGTGATTTTTCTTTTCTCTTTTTCTATCATTGTCCAGGTTTGACATTGGTAACATAGAGATGGTAGGAAGATTGTGTTGTAAAGTGCTTTCTTAGTAGTTATTGATACATGTTTGTTCTTTAGTATTGGTGCCATTTGTTCAATGAGTTGGTTTTGCCTTATTGCATCTATTTTTGATCTCATCTTCTGATTTGCCACTTGATGATATTATACTTCCTAGGTACTTGAAACTCTTTACTTGTTTCAAGGGATGTTCACTTAGGTGAATTTTTGTTGTTTTTTCTTCTTTAGTTATAATCATTGCCTCTATTTTACTTGTGCTAATTTTCATGTTATGTTCCCTACACATTTCTTTTAGACTATTCATGTGGTCTTGTAATTCATCTTCTGATTTTGCTATTAGTGCTTGGTCATCCACAGACAGTTCTCTAATAGTGTAATTTGCAGGTGATTTTTCTTCTGTGTTCTCTTCATGCAGTGTTTTTGCTGTCTCTGTTTGGTTGGTTTCTTTATATATGTTGTCTATATAGGTTATGAACAAGAGAGGGAACAGGACACAACCTTGTTGTACTCTGGATCTTATGGTGAAGAGTTCTGAGAGTCCTCCAGTTGCCCTCACTATGCATTCACTGTTGTTATATAAGCTTCTACATAGGTTTCTTAGATGTGTACTCACTCCATATTGACAGCATCAGTACCGCAGGATTGGGTGCACAGCTGTCTCATCCCTCTCCCAAAACCATTCAAGGATCAGTCAAAGCTTAGCGGCTTTAGAAGCATCACCCTTCAAAATACATTTGGGAAGGTTCTAGAGAAGATAGTCGCTGTCAAGCTGCAAGAGTTTTTGGAAAGCGGGAAGCTTCTTCCAAGAGGCCTGGGGAGCTACAGGCCAGGAAAAGATACCTGGTCAAATGCAGCCACTTTTGCCTTTGACGTTTATGAGGGGTTCTAGAGTAGACAAGAAACGATGGCGGCAGCGCTTGATCTCGAGGATGCGTACAATAGAGTTCGATATGATATTTTGATGACCGCTCTGATGGAGAAGGGGGTCAATCCCTGGTTGGTGAACTAGATAGCAGCCGTCCTGCACTCTCGTCGGGTTGCTCTCCGTCTGGATGCATGGACCTCAGAGCCACATATTTTAACCCCGGGACTGCTACAGGGATATGCAGTCTCACCGGTGCTCTTTAATGTGTATATGAGCAAGATTGCAAACCTAGAAGCACCAGGGGTTGGAAGAATACTAACATTTGCAGATGATATTCTTGCATATAGGCAGGGGAGAGATAGGGAGCAAACAGCTCAGGAGCTACAGGCGACAGTAGACAAAGTGATTGACTGGTGCACTGAAATGAGTGCTGTCATCCACCTGGAAAAGGCGGCTGTTTTGTGGTGCTCTCTGGACAACAGGATTGTGAGAGCGGATGTCCCAAGCCTCGCGATAGATGGTAGAAATGTCAGCAGAGAGAACAAACTGAAGTATCTGGGGATCACATTTGACAGGAGCCTATCCTTCAAGGACCATGTGGAGACGGTTGTGACAAGATCTCAAAAGGGACTCAGTGCACTTAAAACTATGGCTGCAATGGACACAGAGCAGAGAATGCTTTTCACACTATACCAGCACTTGATCCTCTCAGTAATTGATTATGGATTAGGTCTGCTCACTGTCTCAGAGAGTCAGCTGGTGAAGTTAGAGCGCATACAGAACGAAGCTATGCGGGTCATTCTGGGATGCACTAGAGACACCCCAGTAGTGTGTATGCATTACATCCTTGGTCTGCCGAGTGTTGCTGGTAGGCTCAAGGTGATGCAGGCGAAGGCATACCTCAGAGTAGCTGCAGACACAGACCACCCACTGCATGAGGCGCTGGACGCAGTTAAGGGTCAGCGACTGATAAGAGGGAAATCATGGATGGCTCAGGCAGAGGATACGATCAGACAGGTGTGCCCCTTGGAGAACATTAGGCATGGAGAGGAGTGGGTCAGAGTGCCAGCGGAGCAGTCAGAATTGTGCAGAGTTATAATCACATTAAGCCGGGAGTGCAGGGAGTGGCCAGCAGGGGCCACAGAAGTGGAAATCCAGCAACTAATTCAGGACAATGCTCACTCGGGTGATGTGATTATCTACACAGATGGTTCGGTGTCAAGAGGTGAGAGAAGTGGCTGGGGGTTCATAGCCAAAGCCAATGGTCGACGTTTGGGGCAGGAGAGCCTGGCATATGATACCACAACATCCAGCTTAAGAATGGAGGTGGAGGCGGTCACTGCGGCTCTCCGCTGGATGGAGAATACGACACACACACACATCGTGATTGTAACTGACTCAGAAAGCATGCTGACGAGGGTGAGGAAGGGCAGGCTTCGTGCGGAGTGGCTTGCTTCGCTTCGGAGGTCACAGGGTGACAAGCATCAGCCTGGATCTTTTCTCCGGGGCATGCCGGTGTGCTGGGAAATGAACTAGGCGGACAGATTGGCTGGCTCTGCAGAACTTGGGATCTGGCCGACGCTCAACGCTCAAAGGAAAGGTGAGACGGACATATAATAAGATTGCTACTGGTACTATTAGTGTTGGAACTCTTCGCTGGCTGCTGAGGATGGGGACGGAGCACTTATGGGAATGCCCCGAATGCTGTGATGTTGATTCCTAAATCAATCAATCAATCAATCAATCACTCCATATTGTTTAAGAATTTCCCACAGCTTGTTTCTATCTACTCTATCAAATGCCTTTTCTTGGTCGACAAAGGCTAAGTATAGTGTTTCATTGAATTCAATTGATTTTTCTATAAGTTGTCTAAGAGCAAAAATGGCATTCATGCATCCTTTGTTTTTCCTAAATCCAAGTTGTTTTTCGCTTAGCTGGGGTTCTATAGTATAAGGGTCATTCATTTGAAACCCGTTCCAATCACTATATTACAAAAGCATGAAAGAAACATTAACAGGTGTGGTATAATTAAACAAAGCATTCATTTGAATGAATAATGCACCATAAGTTGGTCAGAAGAAGTCGCCATAGGCATTCAGGCAAGCATCCCATTGCTTAGGTAGGCGGCGAATGCCGTCCGCAAACAAAAGGATTGTGGTTGCTCACTGAACCAAGTGTTTTCCGCGTTCATCTGATGTTGCAGTTTCTTATGAACAACCTTTTAAATTGTCCCAATTGACACATCAAATTCTTTCGCTAGCAAACGTATGCTACGACAACGGTTCATCTGTACTGCTGCATCAATTTTGGCCATGGTTTTTTTCGGTTGCAACAATATGCGCTTGACCCGGCCGTCGAAGATCTGTCTTGAAATGACGTTTTTTCCTAAACATTTGTGTCCAAGTCTGTCACTGTCGTCTTCGACACACTGTATGTTACCGTGCACTGCCTGCATTCTTCGATGAATGTCCACTGGTTGACATCCTTCAAATGAAAGAAACTGAATCACCGCTCTTTAAGCTTCCTTGGATGGATTTTGGATCAACCTGGCCATTTTCTCAACGGTCAGAAACAGAACCTATGCACCATGGGACAATAAGCACATGCTCTTTTATTCATTGGTCAGTACTTATCACATGACTATGCCATGATCATGTTCAACGTATGCAATTACGCGTGGTGCGGCACAAACATTTCAAATGAATGCTCCTAATAGTTAGTAATCTTTTCTCAAGAATTTTGCAAAATATTTTCCCAGTATGACTCAAAAGGGAAATGCCTCTGTATTGTGTGCAGTCTCTTTTGTTGACTTTGTTTATCCAAATTGGGATAATTATGGCGTTTCCCAAGTCTCGTGGTGTCTGTTGTTCTACCCAAACATGACTGAATAGTCAATGCAGCCATGCTGTTCCTACTTCTCTTGCTGCTTTAATTAGTTCATTTGGTATTTTATCTTGTCCCGGTGATTTGTTCAATGGGGCTAATCTGGTGGCTTCTATAATTCCTTCTTTCAGTATGTCTGGTTCTAGTTCTTTGGTGGCATCTGTGTCAGTTTTTTGAATTCCTGTGACATCTGATGGGATATTGAGAAGTTGTTCGAAGTACTGTTTCCATCTTAATAGGATTTTTTTTTGTTCACGGTACTCAAAGGCAGAGGAAAAAGTAGCAGAAATTAAAATCAGGGAAATTATGAACAGATAAATCAAGAAGTAAGACAAGCATATGTTTTGTCACTGAATCTTTTCTCTCTATAGTGAATAATGAGAGAGGTCAAAGTGAGACTAGAAATATTTTAGTTGAAGGTTATAATATAAATAATCTAAGTGACCCAGATAACACAGTATTGCTATCTGAATATGCAAAAGATCTCCAGTTGGACATTGTAAAAATAGAGAGTGCAAACTAAAAAGGACTTTATTTATATTTTTTTAAACACAGAAGCAAAGGTTATATAAATGAAAAAGATAACACCAAACTATGATATAACAACAGAAGGGAAAATGCTTAACCAACTTGAAAAATTAAATACATAGGGGCAATCATAACAGCAGATGGAAGATGTGTGACAGAGATGAAGAATAGGTCAAGGAGAAGCTGCATTTCAGAAAATGAAAAGTATCTTATGTAATAAATCACTATGATAATACGTATCTTATTCAATAGGTCACTATGATTATATGTCAAAAAGAGAGTGCTGAAATGTTATATAGAATCCATGTTGCTGTATGGCAGTGAATCATGGAATATGAATGTACAAATTAGGAAAAAGCTGGAGGCAATGGTGATGTGGTTCCTGAGATCACAGTTGTGAATACCATGGAATGCTTGATTAACTAACAATGATTGTATGGATAGTAGAACATTATATACAGCTATATGAATGAGACAAATGACTTTCTTTGGTCACAAAATAAGAAGAGAAGCATTAGAAAACATTGTGACAACAGGAAAGATCAGTGATAGAAGAAGAAGCAGACAGAGAGAAATGATGCTGGATAGAATTAGACAGTAGCATAGAGGAAAATCATCATCAAAACACCAAGGATCAAGATCTGGGGAGAGACATGAAGTTGGCAGGGCACATGATGATGATGATGAAGAGTACTATCCTATCCATTACAAACAGTTCAAATGTTAACAATGCTTGAGCTGCTTCTTCAATCCTGTGATCAGATGTTGATTTTCTGTCTGGCAAATTCAGGACATTCTCATAGGATTTGCTTTAGTGTTTTGCTAGAATGCTCCACAGTTGCAAGTGGTAGATCTTGACCCATTCACTGATGGTACATGCCAAGTCCACAGTATCCTTTTCTGAACCTGATTATTTTGGTCTGCTCATTTCTGTCTAACTTGTTGGTGCCTTTATGCTCTGATCTATAATCTTCATTTTAGCTGTCCACTTAATTTTCCCAGATTGTTTTTGAAGTGCCATCATATTTTCAAAGCTTGGGATGGATGGGCTGCATGAAGTTCCACAATGAATATTGTTAATCAGACTACTAGTGTTTGATCTTATATTAATCAAAAGAAATTGTACAAATTTTGAACACAGTAAAATACCACATCTTTCCTATTCTAACTTTCAGTGACGTATGCACACTTCAATGGCTTACTGCCCAGCCACTCACCTGCAGGTTGATCTCCTTGGTGTGATGTGATGTAATGAAATACCAGCAGCTCTGAAAAAACAAACTTCAATTACATATTTTACATAATGCATCATACTGCATTTCACTTCTTCTTCTTCTTCTTTTTCTTCTTTCGTTCGCTTGAAATATGTCTATAACTGCAATGTTGTCTCTTGTATGAATCTAACAGTCTTTTTCAGTTCACACAGCGGTCCATAGAGTTTATCTTCCACTGTCGTCACTCTAGGCCAGAAGGTTTGCCTAGATATGTTATATTTTGGGCAGTCTTGGAGTATGTGCTCTGCTGTCTGCGACACCAATCCACATGTGCACATGGCTGTTTCACCAATCTTGAATTTTGTATACATGTGGTTGCGTAATCTATTGTGTCCTGTTCTGAGGCGCAGAATAATGACTTGTTCTGGTCTATCCATAACGTAGGTAGTCATCTTGAGCAGGTTTTGGTGGCTTTCTGACTGATTTGATCATTCTTTTCTTTTGGTGGTATGTAACGGGCACATCAGGCTGTTCTTCTTTGGCTCCTTCCTTAGCCAATTGATCAGCTCTGTCGTTTCCGGGTACTCCACAGTGGGATGGTATCCACTGTATGGTGACCTTATGCTGACTGCTAAGTTCAGAAAGTAGTGTCCTTAGTACTGGCAATTTCCCAGACAGAAGCGCCTCGAGTACTGATTTTGCATCTGTCAATAGCACCACAGGTTGTGTACCATTGCTGGCACCCAGTAATTTCTCTGTTGCTATCTTGATTGCCTCAATTTCAGCATCATAGTTATGGCAGTACTTTCCTGTCAGGTACTCTGGCTGTGTCCCTAGTATTATTTGGGTATTCTATGTACACTCCTGCTCCTCCATTTCGAACAGCATTTTGTGCTGACCCATCTGTGTAGACTCGGATCCAGAGGTCCTGTGGGTATTCTTCATCAAGGAAGCTGAGAGTGGCTGTTCTGCGCTGCACACTGTTCTAGTTCTTCCTTGTCAAATATTCCTCTCACTTTTGTCTGGATTTGTAATGATAGTCTATGTTCATCTTTCCATGGAGTTCGCTCCGGAATAGTTGTTAGAGGGATACCAACTGTGGGCAGATCGGTGGTTTCTCTGCAGAGTCGTTTGGCTTGGTGGATAAAACTACTTCTTTTCAACCGCCCCATAGCTAGGTTATCAAATCTGTTCTTCATAGGGTGGCCTGGCAAGCTGAGGAACTTTTCTGCTTGTATTAGCGTTTTCGTATCTCTGTGCTCTCTCAGTGCTTGTGTCCTCCCCATCTTCTCCATTTCCACTATAGGGGTTGATCTCATCCCTCCTGTGGTGACTCTAAGTGCTTGATTTTGCACCTTGTCCAGCTCTTGTAGTGTGGTGTTTGATGCCGAACACCATGCAGTTGACCCGTATTCCAGGTGTGGTCGTATGCTCTGTTGATAAACTTTGCTAAGTATTTTCCCACTGGCTCCCCATGTGGTTCCACTTAGCTTTCTCAGGATGGCTATTTTCCTTCTTGCTTTTGCTACTGCTTTGTTGATGTGCTTTCTCCATGTCAGCCTGCCATCAAATGTTACTCCAAGGTATGTTGGTTCTTTATCTTCTCTTAGGGGTGTTCCATTTATCTGGATGACCCCTGCCTTTTGTTTTGGAGAGAGGGTAAATAGAATGGTGCTGCACTTGTCAGTGTTTATGCTGACACACCATCTATTTGCCCATGCAACAAATGTATCTACAGCTCTTTGTAGCGATCTGGTGGCCACTGATGCATGTTCATTTGTGCTCCATAGAACCAGGTCATCGGCGTACATTGCTGCTTTAATTCCATGTGGTAGATTAGCAACGAGATCAGTTGATGAAGATCAGAAAAAGTGTGGGGGACAAGACTCCGCCCTGGGGAACACCGTGACAGCAGTAGTACTTTCTTGCTCTTGAGTCCGTCTATTGTACTCGGGCTCTTCTGTTGTGCAAGTATGCTTTCACCCATTTGTACATTCTTCCATTGACTTTGCAGTTTCTCAGTTTCTTCATCAGACCTTCTTTCCAGACTTTGTCAAAGGCTTTCTTCAGATCTATCCATGCTGCAAGCACCAGTTTCTTCTCTTGGAATGCATCCTCAATTTCTTGAGAGAGGTAGGTTGTCTGATCTTCCGTAGAGTAGCACTGCCTAAAGCCAGCCTGCTGTGGCACAAGGATGTTTTTACTTTCAATGTACCACTGCAGTCTGTGATTGATGATGCGCTCCAGTGTTTTGCAGAGACAGCTGGTGAGGCTAACTGGTCTGTAGCTAGAGGCAATGGAACTATCTTTCCCTGATTTTAGGAGGGGTATCATGATTGCTTCTCTCAAGCTTGTGGAACACTGCCTAAGGTCCAACTGTTATTAAAGATCTGCAACAGCTTTGCTTTGGCCTCTGTTCCTAGGTTCCTGATCATTTCATTGGAGATACCATCAGCTCCTGGTGACTTTCTCATTTTCAGTTTTGATATGGCTAGCTCCAGTTCGCTGATTGTGATGGGTGCCTCCAGAACCTCATGTACTATTTCCTTCTGTCCCGTATGTTGCTGTTTCTCTCGAATCTCTTGTTGTTTCTCTGGACTAATTTTGATATTGTTATCTTGTGCGAATGAGTCCGCAAAATGGTCAGCTGCTTGCTTTCTTGTTAAGATGTTTCTATCTTTCTGTAGTGCAATTTTTGAGTTTCTCCCTGTGCCCTCATCATTAAGTTGTTTTATTAGCTTCCACAATTTCCTTGTGTCTCTTTCAAAGTTCAGAGACTCCGTTTTCTCCTGTCAGCTTTTCTGTCTAGCCTGCAGCTTGGCCCTTTGGAATTTGGCTTTCGTATGCTGGAATTTATTGTGGTGCTCTTGGCTGGGTGTGGCCTCTGTTTGCTTTCTACACTCTTCCACATCATTATGCAACTGTTCCAGTTCACTACTCCAGTAGGGTTTATATTGTTTACGGGCTCCTCTTGGTACTGTTTCTCGAGCTGCCTGCAAAATGCATTTCCCAAACTCTTCAACTACTTTATTTGTATGCTGGTGCGATTCTTGTACATTACCCAGTTTGCTTTCTTGTAGTTCCACCTCGAGAGGGTGCTGCTTTCACTTACAAGCTCATTTTCTACAGTTAGAAAGACTGGCCGATGATTCACTGCCACCAAGTTGTTTCCCAACAATTCGTGTAATGTTCCACTCCAGGTCTGGTGAATGAAAAGCCAGGTCAGGTGTAGCTGTAGTGTGCCATGATCTCGAGTAGAAAGTATGTGGGTCGGACGGCTTGTTAATCAAGATGAATCTATTCTCATCCTGCCAGTCTTCCAGTCTGTCTCCTCTCTGGTCCATGTGATCATAGCCCCAGCTCTGCAAGTGGCTGTTGAAATCGCCACACACAATCATTTTTTCTGTTAATGGTAGTGTGTCCAGTGCCTGTCGGGCGGTCGCTTGGACAGTAGTAATTGATCAGATGTAGGTCTGTATTGCCTGTCTTAAGTTTGAGTGTCTGATACTCAGCCCCTTCCATGTAGACTTCAATTTGGGAAGCAGTGATGTTATTTTTGACAAGGGTCAGTATCCCACCTTTTTGCCTGTCCTTTCGGTCAGATCGGTAACACTGGTAGCCTCTGATTTTGAAGGCTATTTTTTCGTTGAGGTGAGTTTCTTGCAAGCAACATACACTTACTTTTTCTTGGTCCAGGATGTTTTCTAATTCTATTTTTTTGTTGCTGACTTCCTCTGCATTTCAGTGCATTATTTTAAGGTCTTTGTTTAGTATGGCCAGCCGTTCTATTCTCATGTCCCCTGTCTCCACAGGACATCTGAGAAGGACCTCCAGTAGTTGGGGTTGGACCCTTTCGAGACATAGGGCCCAGCACTGCACCTGCCTGGGAGTCCAAAGCAGGGCGAGCACCATAACATTTAGCAGTAGTCGACATATTCCATTTTGCGTAATTGCGTGGCATCCTGATTTCTGTGGTGCGCCTCCTGGCTGGTTGCCTCCGTCTTCAGCACCTTTCCCTTGCTAGAGCAGACTGTGGTTTCACTCGAGTTTAAATGTGTACACACGCACACACGTGCCTGCACATGCATGTACATGCATACACATCTAGAGCATACTGGTTATTTTTCTGCGCCAGAAACTCGCCGTCGCCCCTTCTCCAGTTAGTTTAAACAGTTCTGCCACGTAAAGGCCAGGAGGTGGACTTTTGCTGCAGAGGTTATGTATTCACGAGCCATTGGGGTATTTAAGCAATGTTGGGCGCTCACCCCAACACTGCACCCAGGCTACATACAGCAATTTGGAACCGGCATTTCACTTACATAAGCGTATCTTTTCACTAAACTTATGATAATGACATTTATGATGATGATGATGATGATGCTATGATAAAAATATATCAATATGATCAAATATAACATAAACTCACAGAATCTCTTAGATTTACATGTGTCCTGAAAGTCATTTCAACACATGAATCTGTATTATCAAGATTGAAAAATAATATTTTTTTAAAATTACTGTTATGAATGGCTCAAATAATAATGGGAAAATGCTAGGAAAGAAAATTCACTTACCAAGAAATGTAAGTAAAAACAAGATCAACCATACAATTGTTATAATGTTCCCAATAAAGGTTGAAGAAGCCCAGGCGTCTCAGATCTGTGGAGTGACATTAAATAGATTATACATTTTGTTTTAAACCTGTTGACATTATGCCTACATTCAACAGCAAAAATTGTGAAAATACATAACAGTATATGCCATGGTGCTTCTGTGATACCGGGATGGATAAGAGTTGCAAAGAATAGTAAAACCACAACCTACCAAGCATTGAGTCAAGAATCAACATCACAGCACTCTGGACATTCTATCTGCGGTCAGTCCTCATCTTCAACAGCCAGCCAAGAGTTTCAATACTAAGGAAAAGAAGAGGAGGAGGAGGAGGAGATGGAAGAAACAGCCGTAGCAGGATGAAAAATTGAAGAAAGAGAACCAGGAGAGGGAGAAAGAGAAAAGGGAGGGGAGCATGAGAAGAATGTTGGGGGAATGAAGATGGTGATAATGATAAACAGGAATTGTCCAGGAAGTAAAGGCACTAAGAGGAACCAGTTACCAGAGCCTTTTGTGTCATGGTGTAGAATATGGGAAGACCTAACATTTCACTCCAATGGTAGTATCTGACACAGTACTACCTTGACCTTGGCCTACTATTCTATAATTTATATAACAGGTTCTTTCACGCTGGTGTTGACTGTTAATATAAATTCAGCGCAAACCATAACATATCTATGGTCGATAGTCAATTTAAGTGCCCTCTTACTCCTTTCCACCAATTTAATTACTTGAATGGAAAAGATGTATCTATTAAGTTACGACCGACTCTGGGCTATTAATTTGATTTTATAAATAATATATTTAAAATTAATATATCTGCTTACAGGGGGCATAAAGACTCAAATTGCTATTGGATTACAATTTACATTATTTAAGGCCTATTCAACCATAGAGGTCTCATGTTTAAAAAAACAAAAACAAACAAAATTTTGTTACGTTACAGTATACTATAGCGGGCGAGTCAGTGTAGTCGCTAGGGGGATACCCTGATAATGTCGTATGGGAGATCTGAAGAAGTAAGAAGGTTCGACACCTGTGTTCGTTGTCCGCTAAGTGAGGGGAGGAGATTTTCCCTTATTCCTCCCCGCATTCAAACCTACAAACTGTGGTGGTCCTAATACTAATAATACATCACAGACCTATCCCATAACAGGCTCCAACTCCGGTACAATGTTTATTTTAACAGTACACTATACTATAGTTAGTTACTCGGGACATCAATTTGTGCGGTCTAAGAAAAGAAAGGGAAAAAAAAAACAGAAGACTACCTACCATCAAACGCCCCAGGCTTCGGCTTCGGTGGCATGATTATCTTACATGGTTTGGGCGGTTTTGGAGGTGCCTGGGGAATGCATCGTACAGGTCTATAGCAGCAAGTTTGGCTTTCGTACGCCACACGCGGGCTGCCCGATGGTGAAACCATTTCAGTTACTAAATCATCAATCACTTAAATGATTCTGAATGTTCAACCCAGTTTGTATGTAAAACCGCTGGCAGTATTGCCAGGCCAGTTGACAATGTTAAGCCTTTTCTATTTTTACATACAGCACAAATATAGCCCAATATTTTTTTTTCTGTCGAATGTGCTAAGAATTGTTTTAAAATCAGACATTCAAAATAAAGTATTCCCTGCGTTAATTTAAACTAAGAAGATTTAGAAAACTGAGTGCTTAGAAATGTATTCATATTTGATAGTACCGATGAGATCGTATTTATTACTCCTTAATCTGTACTGTACTTGTACTGGTAATATACTATTCATTGATTCTATGTTAAATATATAGGTATTAATAGGCAGTCTGCAATAGAGGAAAGAAGTTGAGATTGGAGGGCACATATGACAATATAAAAATTTAAGTGGCAACGTCAGGATTCGAACCCGCCGCCACAAGGGAAGGTAACCCGGACAACAAATGCCTGAAGAAGTCAGATGTGTCGGCCGAAAGACTCAAATACCGCAGCTCTGCTGTAAACGGGCACAACGCAGTTACGTCTAAAGCAACATTCTGGACGAACGCAGAAGAAGAAGAAGAAGAAGAAGAAGAAGAAGAAGAAGAAGAAGAAGAAGAAGAAGAAGAAGAAGAAGAAGAAGAAGAAGAAGAAGAAGAAGAAGAAGAACCTGCCGCCAAACAGAACAAAATCGAAATTACCACACAGCTTCACCAAATGAACAAGTATGTTTCGCTTATGATCAGCTAGACAACTATTTTGTTTGTTTGTTTGTTTTTTAAATTTAAATAGCCAGATCTACCATTCTAGGAACTTATAATTATGGAATATGAACAATATATACAACTATAAGAAACAGACAAACGGCGTTCTATTGTCATGTAGTTGAGTTGAGATTAATTGAGCTAAGAACCGACATCACTGCATTCAGGACATTCCCATACGCGCTCCGTCACCTCGTTCAACAGCCAGCGACGAGTCACACTATTAATCATTCCCACCGCTATCTGATTGAAAGTTATCATGGTTTTCCCTCTCAGTATAGATATATGTTGTCATGTCATGAGAAGAGAGGTATTAAAATACATTGTGACACCTCGAAAGATCACTGGGAGCAGAGACAAAGGCAGATCGAGAGAGATGATGATGACGGATGGACCGAAACGGCTGTAGGGAGAAATATCATCAGCAGAGCTAATCCGGAGCTCCAGGGATCGAGATCTATGTAGAGTAGGACATAAACGTCTACACCATGTTCCCCATTAATACCACTTTGTTTCTCCACGTTCTAAAACCTGGCTATGACAGATGTAATTCTATGGTGCGAGGCTAGACACGCACAGGACACAGTGAATACGATAGAATGAAAATACGTAGTTGCTAGTAAATGTAAGAAGATAAATAAACGAAAAATATATTGAAATCTGTTACTGTCACAGTTGGCCCAAAAGAGATGACTGCTCCCATTCTAACCCCACCCAACACGTCCGGTTACATGACAATCTCATCCATTGGCGGACATAAATAGAATACCGTGATTTTACCTCTCGCTATATTATTATATTCACATCCTGCCTTTTTTATACGCAGCATAGGTTCATCTGTGTTCGTGGGTATATTTTCACCTGTATAATTATTCATCAATTGTTTATTTCAACAACTGACTTCTTGTCACGCCACTTATTAACAAACAGAAGTGCGTACACGTTACCCGGTATTGGTATTAGTATTAGTATTACTGACAATCCTTTCTCCAGGTATAGCTGTGGTAAGTAAAGGACCCTTTTATACGCCCTAAGAAGCTTTGGACATATAGTATAGTGCTAGACCCAGAGTTTTTTAAGACTCATCGGCACTCAGTGAATGATCGGGTTGATATCACACCGGTGGCCTTTGCTTCCCAATGCATTTCCTGGTGCCCATCTTAGGCTAGCTCAACCTGGAAGCGAGGCTCAATTTTTAAACTTGTGAACCTATGACCAATCGACAGTCAAGCATCTAGCCACTACTCTTAGTTTGCTGTGGTGATGAGAGCTGACATTACACTATCACAGCACTCATGACATTCTCAGACGCGCTGCGTTCTCATCTTCAACAACCACCGAAGAGTCCTAATACCAATTATACCAGTTGCAATATGATTATGTGTCCATCTGGCCTTTCATGAGAAAACTAAGTGTCGGTCAGATCCTCTGGTCATTCTATGCCGCACTATTCTCTCCAGGTCGTGGTGATATGTGTGATTTCTTGAAACACTACTGACATCTCCCTTAGTCCTTAGCGATATTGCCCTGTTCATGTCGGTACTAAAGAAGCCGCTGCAGTTTAATGGCTGCACACTTGCCTGCCGGCCCGTGGTCATGGATTTGATCAACATCGGGGAGGGATTGATTTTTAAAATTGACCCGGTGTTCCGGGTCGATGGGTACCAACTAATGTCTTGAGAAGTAAATGCGGTTGGTGTGATACTAATCACATCACCCGTTAACGGTCTTTTCAAATGTGGGTCTAGGACAGATGTTCAGTGTGCCTTAGGGCATCAAACGGGGGGATTTTCTTACTTCGTGTTGACAGGAAGGTGGTCATGGAACATTCAAGACACTGGACATGACAATGCATCAGATCACGTCTTTCCGGTAGGCTGTAATGGGGGAAAGTTTCAGCAAACGTTTTGTTACAAGATGGAGATAAATTTACTGTATTATTCTACACTGATTTTTTGCTATCAAACTGACTACTGGTGACTCATTAAATTATGGAGTGCCTATACAGGTATTGGCCGTCTCCCTGGTCTAGGAGTTACACGACTTTCTCCGTAATCCCGTATACTCTCGCGAGTAACGTGACGTTGCGCGAGAATCGGTAGCGGTTCTCTCCGCATCGGTAACTTGCGGGGTATGTGAGCCGGCCGCTCAAGAAGCAATGGCAAACTACTGAACATAATCTTGCCAAGAAATCAACAATCAGCTGAAAGATGCTGATGTTGACAGCGATGTCCTGTAAACGATATGCGAACAAAACCCCCAAAAAATATAGGTATTAGGGCGTGAACTCCCTGTTTAATCATCATGCTGGTTTCCATGACGGTTTTCCGCGACTGTAACTATGGGTATTTTCATCAATGTTAGCGTGAATAGGAAGTCCAACCACTGTTGTTTCTATGACCTTTTTATTTCAGAGGTTCTACATTAGTTGTTTCAAAGTGGGAAGTTAACACCCCCCCCCCCCTCCTTCTTCTTCCCTTGGGACACTCCCTAGATCCAGGCAGCAGTTATTTTTTAAGGAATTCTCAACTCTTAAAGAATGTTGATCAGGTTAGTGTATATCCCCTTTTCAATGATATCGCAATCAAGTACAACATATATAGGCTGTTTGTTATTTTCTAGCCAATTGTACGTTCAGTCATTTGCCACTGCTTTCTGAAGGACCGACGCTCATACCATTATGAAAATCAACGCTAAGCAATCTTCTACCAAATTACCCGCGGATGGGATCTAACCCGGTATGGCGGGATTGTTAAACTGCGTTCACTGTCCCTAAGTGACAGACGCTGACAAAGAACTATGTTTTCTCGATGTTGATGTAAGATCTCTCCCCTCCCCCTCTCTCATCTACCTAGCTACTTACCTATCTATTTCTACCTCCCTGTCCGTCCGTCTGTCAGTCTACCTGTCTATCTAAGTTCGCATATTCTGTTACAGTACATTTTAAAGCTAGTTATTTTCACTCTATATATGGTTATATCTTTAAAGCACTGGGGTGTCTGAGAAATAATCAGTATCTTTCTGAACTTGCGTTGGACTCACTATCAAATACACGTCATAGCGGCAGGCAAAAGGCAAGTGTGTGTCAAACCAAGTTCAGGAGACAAAATGTATCTACGAGGCTACCAACCGGTCGTTCAATCTTCCTCTTGCATTCGGGAAGCCCTGCCGGTGATGGCGGTCTGCTTGAGAGACAGCTTGAAGGAGAACTAAAGCTAGTACTATAGTCTGTTTACTTTTTTCTGCCCCAATATAAAATTCCATATCTCAGTAACCGAGGGAAAATTATTAGATTTCGCATATAACCTTATAATTATGTCCACCCAACAAAAAATGTTTCTTCAGGAGATTGTACAGCAGATTTAAATATTTGTTTATATGCGGTATATAATTTACGGTTCAGAGGTTAAGTCCATAAATTTAAAAGTATTACATCTTCACGAAGACACATCCGCGCTTTTTTTTTTTAAATTGTCTCGTGGTTTCCGTTTTGGCACAAACTGCGCGCATTTAAGTGGGATTGTTCAGAGATGTCGTCAATGTGGGTTCTTTTATGAAACGTGATTATATAAATAAATATATAAATAAATCTTACCATTAATATAATATTAATAGCTAATATTTGAATGTGTGAATATTGTTCAATGGGATTGAATGTGAAATTTTGTACACTTCAAAGTACCGCTATGAAGTTGTACACATATTTTTTGAGTAACAGTCATTTCGTCGATGGGTGTAAGAATCTGGAATGAAACAAACACGCTATAAGCAAACGGTAGGTAGAAAGGCAATTGTAGACAGCTTTGACAAGGATGTCATAAGGAGAGTTATTATAAAAATGATGGATGCCAAAGAAACAGTGACTGTAAGAACACTTAGGGTTTGGTTGAGAAAGAACAATAACATAGAGCTATCCAAAACAACTTTGTTGAAAATTATAAGGATATTATGCTTCACTTTTAGAAAGTACAAGGGAGGTAGAAATATCCTTTGCGAGCAACCGCATTTAGGAGCGATGAGAAGCAGATACCTACGTGAAATAAGGGAAATGTGCAAAGAAAATTATGACATAGTGTATTTGGATGAGACGTGGATCAATTCGCACCACACAAGTGAAAAGGAATGGCAATCAGTGGATGAAAAGATAAAGCGTTATGTGCCCAGCAGTAAAGGGTAGCGTTTGGTCATAGCCTATGCTGGTAGTATTCATAATGGCTTACTACAGAATGCTGGATTCGTGTTCGTATCAAAGCATACAGACAATAGGGATTATCATAATGAGATGAATGGTAATGTATTTAGAGATTGGTTTGAGAATACAGTACTTCCATCCCTTGATAGACCGTCTTGTCTAATCATGGACAATGCATCATATCACAATGTTGTTGCCCAAGAAGACAAAATACCTACGGCATCGAGCACAAAGGAAGCAAGAAATATATGGCTCCGAAGGAAAAATATACCATTTCCAGAAGCATATTTCAAGCTATAGTTGTTGTCCCTTGTAAAACAGGCGCAAAAAAGCAAGAAATATAAAATCGACAAATTGATAGAAGAGCATGGCCATAGGTGCTTGAGACTTCCGCCGTATCATTCTTATTTAAACCCTATAGAACTTGTGTGGGCTAAAATTAAAGGACAGGTGGCAGCTGCCAACACTACATTCAAATTGTCTGATGTCAAGATACTAACCCAGTCCGCGCTATTAAATATTGAAAAAAGTTACTGGAAACACATGAGGACCATGTGTTGAAAGAGGAAGAGGACTATTGGAGAAAGGATGAATTGATTTTTATGCAACCGAGAGCAGTCATCAACCTATTGGAATCGTCCGACACAGATTAAGGTCTGAGCAGATCGCAGACCTTAATCCACGTGCACACTTACTGGGATATTTTGCTCCAACTATTCAGACGAATTGCAGGTCCTAACCATTACAGCATCAGCACAATGTCAATGGCAACAGTTTGTATTCCACTGTGATGAATTTTCAATTCCGCAAGCCCTCAGCGGTGACAAACAACTGGTATTGAAAAGGGGAAAAAAAGACACACTAAACGCATTGAATACCAGCATAAGAGTAATATTGCGGTGGAAACTGACATAATGTGGAATAAAAAGAAACGTGAGAGTAAACACGTTGTCAAATTAGGGGACAACACACGTGCATACGAATCAATCTATAAACAGCTTGGTCGTTAAGAAGAAATCCCACTACAGAGACACTGACAACTATTTTCATAGTACAAAACAGGTACTCATGTCCCGTCTCTGAACGGTAAACAGCAGAGTAGACAATCTTTCACGAAGACTCAAAGCGGGTCTGCCACCCATGTGTACGTGTGAACAAACTACACAGACAGCTGAACAGATCCTTAAAAATGGACACATGATGACTAAATTGCGGTATCATTTCTGGTCACTCCATACACACATTAACGCACAGCTATTTTGAAGCTTTCACGAAATCAATATAAAAAGCTAAATGCATCCTAGTAACATGAATACTTGTGTACACATTATTAGCCAGCAGCTGAAGAAACAAGAAGGAAATGAAAAATAAGGTAAGAAATATATTCCTTCTACTTTCCTGTCAATTTACACATTATTTACCCCATGCCTCTGTAAATTGTCTGTCTTTACTAATATTACACATTGCACCCCTCTCGGGATTCTCCGTGGTGAAGTGGTCAAGCCGTCTGACTCGGGCTCCGAAAGTTGTATGTTCGATTCCGAGCCGCGTCCTTCATTTCACGAGTGCATTTTTTCGGAGACTCCCGAGGGTCGTCGCTGGAGCTACGGAGTTCGTGCTTCGTGCGACGCTTTCCGCGCTGCGGAAAGAGACTGAGCCATATGGGATAAAAATCCGGTGCAATGTAGTCGACCCTGTCGACTTTTAAGCTATTTTTTTTATTGCACCCACGCCCATACGAATCTGGCTATGCCTTGTATTTGTGTCGTTACCCGAAATGACGTGCTTTACCTAAGACTAGTTTGTTAGCGTGGATTCACTACATTTTCGCCAAAACATCAAAGAAATGTCGCCGCTTTCCATGATTTAAGTTGCTTTTGGACCTATCAAAGACATATTCCTTGGGTGGGGGTAAATATAAGACGGGAGGAAAAATTTCATAACGATGCAATAGACAGTTTTCAAAATAATTGATCGTGAATGACGGCATTCATTTCTGTGCAGACTACAACTCCTTCCCCAGCTGGGGATGCATAAGTCGTCGGGGTCACGGTTGTTTTAGTTTGCCGGCTCTAAGGCGAAAGGAGTTACGAATACAATTCGTAATCCTGCATATCGCATTCGTAACACAGCTGCAGGCGATTTGGAAGTAGACCATCTTGCGTTGGTTTCCATACAAAGGTACGAGCCCCAGTCGTTCTGAATGTAAAAATACTGAATGTAAAATTGTCAAGAAATCACAACAGCCAAAAATGGTGGGGTTGACTTGACCTCATGTAAAGGAGATGCAACTAATTTTAAATTAAGTGGACAAATATGATCCTGGGCAAAGCAGGGCATTCATTGGTTCTAGCAGTCGGAAATGACTGTCAACGGCAAAAGTCATAAACAGCATAAGTGGACGTGGAAGCAAAGGGAAAACAACAAGTTTATCTTCCCAGCAATACGTGTATGAGCAGGTCACAAAACTATAAATGGGGGAGTGTCATCATCAGAGACTTCCTATCAGTCTGCAAACGAGAATGGTGGCATTAAATGACACACATTTGTAACATGATCGATGTTGACCCGTGGTGAATTTGAATAACAGCCTGGTATGTGTGCCTTCGTTATTCAAATATAATCAGATAGGTTGAAAATTATAGCTGGCACGGAACGAAACAAAACAGTATGTAAAAGATTACTAATCTCTCGCCATTAACACCTCGGAATCAAGTCAGAAATACTGGCTAGTTCTTTGAGAGGTGTGTGTGCGCGCGCGCGTACACACGAGATATGTTTGCTAGGACGCACAGGAGCTAGAGCTTAAAAAGTGTGTGAACCACTGGTCTACAGAAACTATGTGCCTCAGTTTCGTTATTTTGAACGTTCACTTATTGCACTCATTAGAATCTCGATCACAGATCACACTGCTGATAACTGTTGTCTCTTCAACAGGAAGCCAACAGCCTGAGCCCATTGACTGATATTCCCCACCTGTGGACATACTGCACCTCGTGAACTATGTTTAAGTGCATTCATGTCTGTGAGCTTTCAAAACCTAGGTTACAAGTTTGTTTTCACCTATGATAAAAGATTGCTGTTACCTTGAACAGCTCATGTTCTAGAAAGAAAGTCTGTAAACACGGAATTAGTTCACCATCGCGATGTTCCAGGCACGACATTTTGATACAAAAATGATACCTTATCTTACCTCTTCCTCCTTGTATCGTTAGCGTGTAATCATTGTCTTGAACTTTAGTTAATGAGAATAGTTCAATTCGGCAGTGAATTACCAGTGGTTCTCAACCGGTGGGGAATTTCCCCCTCCCCTCCTGGGGGGGGGGGGGGGGGGTTAGATTTTATGGGGGGGGGGGCGGAATTGGGGATTATTTCAATATCGCGTTAATACAAGAACCGATAACTTGATATTGATTTACTCTCCATATTTTACGGTTCTGTACTTCTAGTCCTTCTGAAATTCGTTTTATAATGTAAGTAGACCCTCAAATCATGTTTTATGTAGACATCTAGCCTTGTTCTAATATGTGTTATTAAATTTAGCTTCATTTTTACGTATACTGTGTAAAAAAAAAAAGGGGGGTGGGGGTATATGGAGGAAATACGAAAGGGGGGAATGACGTTCTGAACATATGGTGAAGGAGTTCATGGGCCAAAAATGGTTCAGAGCCACTGATCTATTACATCCTCCTGGTTGATTGTTATTCACTTGTTACACCACATTGTATCTTGTGTTAACTATGTTAACATTGTTCAGTCAAACATAACACAGAATTCGGCTTTTTTTATGTTAAAAAAAAAAAAAAAACTAGCGATGTTGTTGTTTACAAATGCTCAGAATTTCAATCAAGACGTTCATCCTTCGCAGTCGGACGGCTGGAGATGATCGTTCATTCTCTTTTCCTGACTATATCGAGCCTGCAGTTATTCATTCTCATGGCTGAAATTACTCGGAAATAGGGCTTTAATATAGGATGTATTTTTAATGACTGTGCGGTGTTTCAAACTATTGCCGGTGCAAGTTTTGTATTCACCCTCTGTAATACTCATGCAACATAATAATAGGTAAATACAAAACTTGGACCGCCAATATTTTTTCAAACACTGCATAGTCATTAAAAACACATCTTATATCTGCCAGCGTTGTTTCACACAACAGTTACGTGACTTTGCATTTAAATACGTTATCAAGCCTAGCTTAAGATTTTATAACATTATCGGTACGCTTTTAGTGTACACTGTTTGCTATTTTAGCGTTTCACCACCACCACCGCCCCCCCCCCCCCCCCACCTTTCTCTCTCTAACTTCCAAATCTTCAATTCAGATGTGGTATTTCTATATTTCTATTCCCCGCTCTGTCTTTAATGGTCTATGCAGACAGAAGTTACGAGCCTCTAAAGCCGCCGAACACTGCTACGTCTGCTTGGTTTTTTCTTGAGTTTAATGGCCATTATTTCAACCGGATAAAGCATTAGGCAGGGTGGCTATGGGCACAAAACATTGGCCAGAGTCATTAAAAACATATGCCTGATTTTATGGGCTGTCTGAAACATCAAGTTCGGAATTAATACACCGGTAGGCTCCCTGAATTCTACAGGATACACAAATTATTGTATTGTGTATTATCATGCCCATATCTTAACTCAAACTTCATCGTCTTTCTTCGCCAAATTCCACCCTAGCACCAACCTCCAACATTTCTTCAGCAACTGTCAACTTGTCTACTTCGTAGATTCAGTCAGTCTCTGCGCCCCAGTTTAACCGACATACTCTTCTCAACACCTCATACCACCCTCTTATTCCTTTGACTCACATTTTGAGTCTCCGACGATGTGAGGACAATTAAGACTTTCTTCGTAAAGCCCACGACATGTTGGAATTCTTCGAACTTCGTGGCTGCACATTCTGTATTTCGTCAACAGATTCTCTCCCATTCTATTAGTTATGCCGAGACTCTTTTCCAAGCAGAAACAGCAGAACAGACTTAGTTAGTTAGTTAGTTAGTTAGTCGACAGATCATCCTCGTTGCACATCGGACCATTTATCACCCGAACATCAGTGTTAAAAAATATCGTCTTTAGACTCCTTTCCTACCTCCTTGCTGACCGCAGCTTTCTAAGACGACCCCCCCCCCCCCCCCCCCCCCCGGCATACAGGCACAATCGTAATTGCAAGAATACACAAGTCAAGTGTAGATTACGCCAATCTTGAGTCCTATTCAGGCACCGTGGCTTGCCTTAGACCCCGGTGAGAGACCTGTCCAAGCGTGCCTAAAACTCCGAAGACAGCATTTTCCAGTACCACTTTCTACAGCCGTGAGGGTTCTCCTGCAGGAGCCGTGAGGGTTCTCCTGCAGGAGCCGCGGTGGTATTTATGACATCATCTTCAGACAGTGTGACGTAATTACGGGTGTTGCAAGCATAAGCTTAGCTGACAGATTTAGACAACACCTCGACGGAAGTGTTCATAACTTGGGCCTGTATGTGTGGCACTTCCGTTATTCAGGCCACGGCTACTAATCCTGGCACATCTCATGAAAAACAATTGAAAGACCGGAAAACTAACTCAATGTTTCAGGTGGCCTCTTTCGCGTATGACCTTTATATCAAATAGTTTCGTTTAATCTAAACATTTGTGTGTCTTTTTTTTTTTTATTAGACCTTTTCTCCCCTCACTAATCTTCTTATTGATATAAAGTCGGGTCTTAGTAAGATATGGTTGAGTATGACAATAGTCAGTACCACCTGCATTTTGTTAGCGCTGAATGTTGGGCGGTGCTCACCTAATTATGTCAGCGGCTTCCGGCGGAGGAGCAAAGTTGGGAGGGTACAAGCCTCTAATGCGAGGAAATGCAACCTAAAGACTAAATGTCATGGCAGGTCAGACCAGGCTCTAAGCCTTGGTTAGCAACTGGTCTAGAATGGAAGCTCCGACAGGCGGACAGTTACAGCATTGCTTTGCTGATCGGGCTGCCTCTACATCTTGTATTGTTTACGATATACTGGTAATATTTTCCTCTGACTAGGCAGGCCGAAAAAGGGGGAGCGGGGAGAGATCATGCTGCATGGGCAACATATGGTTTCTAAATTCAATGGAGAAGTATAACTCAATTTTACAAACTATCATCGTCTATCAAGATGGCAAGGTGCCAGTCAATCTCTTATTCTCACTTATCTATTTATGTGTCTCTTCTTTCTTTGCTCTATGCCAATACTATCCATGGCTTCCCACACTTATTTCACCTTCACTTACACTTCCTTCACTGTGTCACTTCCTGTCAACACTTATTTCGCCTTCACTGACTCCTAAATGTGTCACATCCTGTCGACCTACAGATCACGTGGCGCACATTTTGAGTTTTGTACCCTGTGATTAAGACACCCACATGACCCGTGCTTTAAAGCTAAGTGACTATTTGTAGCTTTTTTAAATGCTTTTTTTTTTTCATCGGCCTATGTATCAAGAACAGTCATAATACAAAGCATGCTGTTTTGAGAATTTTAGCTACACCTATCTATAGGATTGCATTGTCAAAAGAAACAACTGCAACAAGCCAACTAACTATCAAAGGAAGTGAAAGTGTAATGTAAAAGCACAACTTTCCATTATAACATATCAAGATGGTAGTCAACAACAAAAATAACATAAGTATTATTTTGTTCCCTTTTATGGTGCTAAAAATAATGCATGACATCATTTACACTCAAATAATAATAAATTATAATGAACAAGATGTTTCACAAAGAATGGGGTCATCATCATGCACCCTGCTACCTTATGTTAGTGTTCATAGCATTTCCACTGATCTCAGTCCCTGGTGCTCTGGATCAATTCTCTTGATGATATGCCTCCACGCAACTGTCTCAGTCCATCCAGCATCATTTCTCTCAGTCTTCCACTGTCTTTTCCAACCCTCATCTTTCCAGTCACCACAAAGTTTTCCATTGCCTCTTTTCTCATGACATGACCAAAGAACAGTGTGTCTCCTTCTTATATTTGTATCTAATGTTCTACTATCATTATCCATTTCCAGGCACTCATTGTTAGTTACTCTGGCAGTCCACGGTATTCACAACATACAGTCCACGGTATTCACGGTAATCACATCTCCACTATATCCAAGTTCTGAATTTGTTCATTCATGTTCCATGATTCAATGCCATACAGCAGAACAAGTTCTATATAACATTTCGGTACTCACTTTCTAATATTCAATGATAGTCAGTGGTGTCCGCCTCGAGAGCTGGAGGTTCCCCCGGGTTCAAGCCCCGGTGAGGGCCGGGATTTTTTCATGTGGACTTTTAGTAACAAAATTTCCCCCGGTCTCTGGGTAGTGAGATCGGACGCCTGTGTGTATTGTTGCGCACGTCAACAATCCCTTGGCAGTTCGAAATCGAAAAAGAGTAGCCTAACAGTGCTGCCCGGAAAAATTTTGAGTTAAAAATCTACCCAAAGTATTTCAGGATCCTTGCCTGTGCTACAGAATTCTTGCACTGAGCTGAGTTTCTCCTGACTCAGGCTTGAGTTAGGAGTAAAATGGAGCACTTATAGTCAGTGCTAATTGGGTACATTAGGAAATTTGTGGAAGTCAAAGGGAATTAAATCCAGTATAACACTTATAATATTTAACTGTAACATCAAATCAGTGCTGCTGTATGGATGGGAAACATGGAGAATGACAAAAACACTTACTAATAAACTACAAGCATTCATTAACTGGTGCTTGCTCAGATAAGAAGGACTAAAATGGTAGGACAGAATCACTAATGTGGAGCTGATGGAGAGAACTCAACTAATTCCACTGAATCAAGAGGTAGGAAAAGATGCTGGCACTGGATAGGACACACACTGAGACAATATGTTAATAGCATAACAAGAAAGTCCTTTCTCTGGATTCCACAGGGCAAGAGAAGTACAACAGGATCTAAACACACACAGAGAAGAGAATTAGGGACAGATTAGAATATGGGGATGACATGGAGGCAGCTGCAGGAGATGGTAAAAGACAGGAGGGCTTGGCATGAGTTGGATGAGGTTCGATGCTCCATTGGAGTATAAAAGGCAGCAGCAGAATAATGCAGTACATATCTATATACTATTTATTATTATGAGGTTGACAACCTACATTTCATTTTTCAGGTCCACGTTGTTTTAAGTGTTTAGAATGTTGAGGTTCTTAGGCTAACCAAATGTATTGCTTTCATTGAATAGCATTGCCAGAAAGAAAGAGCAAGTGTAAAGTAATTAACACACTAGACATCAAAAAGAAGCTTCTAAACATGGAAACTGATATTTTTGGATACATTAAAAGACATAGTGGTTGCACTGGAGACAACATTCCACACATATCACATGATGATTACGTTAATACATGATGATGATTTCTTGTTATTTTTAATGTTGTATGTCCTTTGCAGGGCACTGCGATCAACCACAAGTTGATTTTCTAAGCAATTATATGTTGCGTAGTTTGCCGTTGTTTCTGAACGAGAAGACAACTCTGATGTCCAACTTAATACCAGTGTAGGTGGTGAACTGCCGACCTCACCAGATGTTTCAGACCAAGTGCTCTTATCCTGTAGACCACATTGACATCTATGATAATGAGACAGTGAATACCAGAAATATGCAGAACAAGGTTTATCTATTTTAGAGGGAAAATAACATAGAATAGCAAACTACTTTCTTGTGCCTTGAGTAGAAAAATGTCTAACATACTTCTTGCTGACTGTTTACCAGTTGCTATTAACAGTCACAACTGGTGGTCATGCACTAATGTGGTACTGGGATTGGATTATAGGTATAAAATTCTGGCAAGATGGAAACTCCGTAGTATGTTTCTGTGGAAAACAAATTATTGTTATTTAATATGTGGTTACGATTATTTAATATATGGGTACAGTTAATTACATACAATGTGTACTTATTGCAGTGCTGTCGCTTCAGTTATTAGATACAGAACCACACCTATCTCCGTGCCAGCAGTAGAAGAACCTGTCCTCCTGAATGCCAAATTCAATTGCATTTATCAATTCACATGCAGGTGCCAGTCTACCTACTTCGGCAGAACAGATTGGCAGTTAACTATCAGGGTGACAGAACACATGCCTAACTGCACTTACAGAATAAAAACAAAACTCTGGTAACCTAGCAAAGCCTACACACCAGAAATTTCCAATGTTATCAATACGATGGCACATTTTGGAAACCAGTCACATCATTGAGATGGACAATGTATTTTGTGTGTTGTTTAACACACAAATTGGTCGCATGCTAAACCTGGCAGAGGCAATTGCCACTCATTTGCAACAATCAACTTTGTGCAAACAAAAAGACATCATAGCCAGTTCAAAATTACCATGATAAATAATTCAAATTGCTGTGTGAATATGTGTATTGTAAATTTCAGCTTGAAGGATTGATCTTATTACTTTAGTTTATGTGGTGTGATTTCTGCAGTAATGATGTAGCAAATTATGCCCGGCAATAAATAGTGCAATCTATTGTTTGTGTCTTCATTATTCAAATTTGTACTGTGTCTGTGCTCATATAATTATAACTCAGTGTTAATGGAACCATATCCATAGTGTGTGTGTGAACTAAAAACATTATAAAGTAAAGAAACAAGAAATATGTGGCTGTAACAAGTTACAATAAAAGAGAGATTGATAGAAAACAATGAAATGTTTATTTCAATTAGTTAGTAAGCAGGATTAACTACTGAACGTAAACTTGCCAAGACATCAACAGCAGTAAAATGCTGGTGTTGACAGTGATGTCCTGTAAAAAGGTTATGCAAACAAAAAAAACCAGTAAGCATGATTAAGTGTTATCATTGATTTTGGATTTGTTTTGGATATCAGTAAGGTCAGGCTTATGTTTCCTATGCCACACAAGTACTACAATACATCATGCATGAAAGCAGCAGTTTGTGTAAATGAATCAATCAATCAGGTACCACCCCCACAATGAAGGTTAGCTGATGAATCTTCAACACTTACAAATTCCTCCTTAAATCTAACCAATCATGAACAAGTCTTGAGAGGAGGGCTCGGAAAGATATGGTTGAGGGACTATGCTCCACTGGGGTCTAGGAGCCAAAAAAGAAGAATCTTTTAACAACAACATTCTCAATCTCTCACCTTTTTTCATTAAATTTATCTTCACTCACCTTAAATTACCATAACAAATGAAATGTACTCACCAATAACAGACAGAATAACTAAGAAGACCAACAGACCGAACAGTAAATTGGTTATAGCTATAACAGCATAGCTCTCACCTAGTTCTGAAATTTAAGTAAATATAAAATAAAAAGATAGTCACTGTTGAAGCATGATCTTATAAACAAACAAAATCAACAGCTAGGTTAGGTTGAAATTCAGCAGATTGTACAAACACATGTAAAACAAATTATAAACATGTTACTTGTTATTTCTACAGGAAAAGTGGAAAGAAAATGTCATAGTCTTTCTAAATATTTTCGTAGATACCTATTCATTTTAATGAACATAACTGTCATGAGTGTTTCATTTGTGTCTAGAGGTGCTCAGCCCTTTTTCAACTTAGCGCAGAACTGCCTTATCCATCTTTTTGAGACACTTATGATTTCACAACCACTGAAGATATATTTAGATTTCAGAGAAGCATCTATTATGTTCATCTCAGCTGTTTATTCCCTCTTTTTAATATGTTTATTTTCAATATGTGTTCACTATATTTACATTACTAAACTCCATGGAAGTAATGATGGATACATCTGTTTATATTGGTCTCTAAGAATCCACATCATAGCATTCCGGACTAATCCTAAGCAAGTGTTTTATGGTGTAGATGCTGGCTGTTCCAGTAACACAGTGGTTGTAAACATGATTCATCCTCTCACATGATCCTTCCTTGGTGAGGCCACACTTAAATCTAAATTCAAGCATCCTTAAACATTATCTTTAACCAGCGGTACATCATCTATTATGTAAAGTAGAAGAAATCAAACATTACTAATATATATGCTGTTTCATCTGTTATTGTATCTTCAACCAGTGGTATGTCATCTATTATGTAAAGTAGAAGAAATCAAAAATTATTAATACAAGAAAAGAAATTAAAAAGGTAAAGGTAGTCCCATAGCAGACGATACCATTGAGGTGTGAAGTGTCAGACCTTCACATATTCTAGGCCATGACATGTGGTGTGGTGGTCAGTTCCCTTCCCCATTGCCTTTTCTTCACAGGAAATTTCCAGAAATCTGAACATTGTCCGGTACCAATTTTTATGAGGTAGACCACACTGATCAAAATAAAGAAAAAAAGATAATACCTTGAGGCTTCTGAATACTGAAGAGAAAAAAAGCACATAGCCATATACTGTCTTATGCATACACACATATGCTTTCAAAACAAATAATTGCAATGTATTCTTTTCAGATAATCACAATACAATGATATCCTCATGTCTTGTATAATATTATTCACTACTGTATAGTCTTCATATTTACATTTAGTCTAAGCTTGTGAGTTCAGTGTTTGTCTTACCTTCACAGAAGGATTTTGGATTAGGAGGGAATATAACCTGAACAGCGCAGCAATCACCATTGCCATTATTTTCAACATGATTAGATGACATTTTCTATCAACCTGAAAAATATAACACATTTATCACAAACAAGAATTCAGACATGGAAAAGTGTTCTGAACATGCCCACAACTCTTCTACAACAAAAAATATCTGATAATAATATGACACATTATAACAAGAGGTTTCACTTCAACTGAAGATTATATGCCCACTGATGGATAAAGAAGATAACACATGTGCCCTACTACTTTCTTTATTTAGTGTAAAGGATGCACTCCATTTGTCACAAATTATACATGTATACTTCAGTTTAATGTAACTTTTCAATATGATATATGTTAAACATATTGTTTTTAATGTGCCTCCTTCTTTACAAGGTTGTTTTAAGTGGTAGCATGGGACGCAGAGGTGTTTCCAAGGCACCAGGGCCGGGTTATATACTGGCCAAGACCTATTGACGCGTCCTCGTCGAGCTTCCTGGGCAACAGGTCCCTTCGGGGTCCTGGCTAAAGTCAGTAGGATCGCCGATTCCTCCGAAGTCGGAGAGTGTCTGCCTGTACGGCGAGGAACCACCAGTCTGCACACCAATAAGCCAGACATGGGACAACGGATACTCACGCAAAACTCAGGTCCTGTATGACATCACACTGATGTTGGACAACAGGATGCCTTCATCCGACATACAGGACTTCACACTGGAGCTCAAGCCAACGAACACAAGCAAGCAAGCAAGTGGTAGCATTTGTTTATTGTATTTGTACACTTATGTTTCTGTATTATATTCAGGCAATTCTTGTGATATTTCAACACCTTTCATTATTATAATACTGGCATTAATCATAATAACCACACAATGGCCCCTGAATAAGTCAGGTGAAATAAAGTCACATTTTTGCAACAGAATATTCTTAATGGCACAGTGATTGTTAGTTTTGTCCAATCGTTACTGGTATGAGAGACTAATCTGATATCTATTCTTCATGAAAGGGTATTGGCTCTCATCATCATCAAGTGCCCTGCCAGCTGGCGTAGGCGTTCATGGCTCTCCACAGATCTCAGTCTTTGGTGTTCTGGATTAACTCTGCTGATAATATTCCTCCATGCCACTGTCTCAATCCATCCAGCATCATTTCTCTTGGTCTGCCTCTGCCTCTCTTGGCACTGTTCAGCAATAAATCTGTTGGCTGGTTGTATGTGAGGTCGATATCAGATTTATGTTTTGGCTGTGAATCTTGTGTATAGCTTCATGGGTTTGATTTGTTTCTGTCTCATGGACAGCACTTGATGCTTGTTTAACTTGTTCTGTTCACTAATGGTGGTAAGTTATCACTGATAACAGTGATATCACTACTTATCTGTGTATGGATTGGTTCAGGCCTCTGTGAGTCTTTTGCTGTTGCTGCTTCTGATCGCTTTTTACTATTTGCTGTGTTTCTATTTGCTTATCAGTATCAGTGACTAGCTTAATGTATTGGTATGTTTTTTCACATACAACGTAAAGCCTAATTTTTGTGTGTGTAAAAATGACATGAGCGACATTCCTTTTTATTCAGATGATATGAAACCCAACACTGGAATCATGTCATGTTTCATAAATTAAACAGGCAAATTACGTATTGTCTTTTTCTTCTTCTTTTGCGTTAGTCCAGAATGTTGTTTTGGACGTGATTGCCTTATGCCTGTTTGATGTTTGTTTACAGCAAATCTGCACGGATATTAATTATTATTTCAAATAATAATTAATATCCGTGCAGATTTGCTGTAAACAAACATCAAACAGGCATAAGTATAAGGCAATCACGTCCAAAACATTTGCATCTTTCGGCCGACTTTTTCAGGGAGTATTTTAGTATAGTAAATTAACATATATGCTAAACTAAAATTACACATCTTTTTGTGCATATTCGAGTTTTGTATGCAATACTACACATCATTAGAAAACAAACCTGCTTACAGCCTCTCGTAATAAATTAATATCCAGCGTCCTTACATGTTTAATTGTCCTCTAAACAATCATACTTCGCAGTTTCAAGGAGTTTTACAATTTTTGTAAAATGTGTATCGGACAGAAGTGTGGGGGAGGGGAGTTGCGATTCATACAAAATAAGTTAACAAATGTTATTCTTACAATTCTGAAAATTTTAGGCTTATTATTGTATACGAATATTATTTCCAAAATATACCGTCCTGGTATTAATACTACAAACATGAAATTGTATAAATATTATTTCGTTGTCTGAATTCTTTCTCTATTTTTGGAAAACTGTTGACAACAACGCCGAAGTCAGACTAAATTCAAATAGGATTGTCATTTCCTTTCCTTCCTCTTTGATTGTCATCTTTGTTCGCACTCAGACCTCTACGTTAATGTCGCTAATAAACAGCATTAATTAGTTGTGGGTTCGTGACATTCTCAAGCAGTTTTTGATAGGCTGAAGTCGACTTATGCCATATATATTCCATCGCCAGCATGCGTCATGTCAGTAAGTAAATAAGCGTGGGCGGTCATCGCCTCATGGTTCACCATCTCACTGTCACCAAGCCTTGGATCGATCAGGTCTGTGTTCTTGACTCTTGCCCCAGTTATGCCATGTGGCTAAAACATCCCAACCAGCCGCTGATAAATACTGTTTACTGTACTGTGTGTGTGTTTTTTTGTTTTTTTTTTTGGGGTACATGACATTGTGTTTATCATTATCTGCCGACTTTGAAATCCGCAGGTAATTTGGAAGTCAGACAGCCTTGCGTTGATGTTCACAATTGTATGAGAGATGGTCGTCCAGACAACAATGGCAAACTACTGAACATAAAATTGCCTCGAAAGTCTCAAACCACCAAAAGCTGCTGGGTGTTCATTGTGGCGGCCTGTAAAGGACCTGCAACTAACTTTATCTTGAGAACATACTTCTACATTTACTCTGAAGTAGGGGCATCTTTACTCTTTAAGGCAGTGGTTCTCAACCTTTTTTGTCCGTGCCCCCTTCACCATATTTTCAGAACGTCATTCCCCCCCCCCCCCTTTCATATTTCCTATCTAAAAATCCCCCACCCCTACACAGTATACGTAAAAATGGAAGGTAATATTAATAGCATATACTAAAACAAGTCTAGACATCCACATAAAACATGATTTGTGGGTCTACTTACTTTATAAAATGAATTTTAGAAGAATGAGACGTACATAACTGTAAAGTATAAAGGGAAAAACAACATCAAGTATTCGGTTCTTGTATTAACGCGAACTTGAAATGGTCTTCATCCCCCCCCCCCCTGGAAACCCTAAAATTCCCCCCCCCCTGGGGGGGGGGGGATTCCCCACCAGTTGAGAACCACTGCTTTAAGGGCTATGTGGTGTGAATTATATATATATGATATGAAATATTTATTTACTCTCTCAGGCATGATCCAGAGATATCTGAGACCAAGTTATTGAAGCTCAAACTTCTGTCTATCTTCAGAATGCATAATTTTTTTTTTTTTAAGCCCACACTGGCTAGCTGTGTCTTTCACAATCTTTAAAACGACTTTTGCCTGTGGTATCCCAATATTTTGACGCCATTACCCTCTTTAGACAACAATCACCTTAAAATTAATATCTTATTTGTGGCTGGATCTGTCACAGTATTATTCATCTGAGTCAGGCGATGGACCCTAATATAACTTCTCTTATGAGGTTGAACGGGGTAAGGGTAATGGATTGGTATCCCGGCTCTCCTTAATTAAGAATTGGACTTATCTTCGTCCACAGTTGTGGAGAGCGAATTGTCACTGTCTGTTTCATCGATATGCATAAGCATATACATATATCCACACACATATGCATTCACCGTGTATGTACATTTTCAGCATCACGATCATCCTGGAAACAGAAATAACTGGGGCAAATCAAACACTTGCTGGGTGGTTGCCGGTTTTCTACACAAAACTGACACCGGTATTTGCATTGTTCTAATGCTGATGAAAAGTGGTAGCGTGGTAAATAATAAGATTTAACGCTACTTTGCCGGTCTCCGTGGCGAAGCTGTTATGGGCTCGGTTCGTAATCACGCTTACCCGCGTTCGAAACACATCTACGCGCGATTTGACAGCAGACCGCGTTGGGCTGGGTTTTGACGAATTGGTATGGGAGCCGGTCGTTCAGAAAGCAGTGGCAAACTTCTGAACGTAAACTTACCAAGACATCAACAACAGCAGTAAAATGCTGGTGTTGACAGCGATGTCATGTAAAAGAATATGCCTGACTACCGGTTTCTATGGTACATGCAGGATACGGTGGTCTAAGAAGTGTGCGCAATCGAGTCGCCATGGGTTGATGAATAGCTGGGTATGTCCATGCTAGCTGGGGAGAAAAGTATGAAATACTTAGTCCAAGAGAGAAAAGCTCGGTAACTTTAAGAAAACTTACACAATTAAATTATCTATTGGCTTGCTCGCTTGCTTGTGTTCGCTGGCTGTGCACTCCAGCGTGAAGTCCTGTATGTCGAATGAATAATACACCCTGTTGTCCACCATCAATGTGATGTCATACCGGACCTGAGGTTTGCGTGAGTATCCGTTGTCCCGTGTTTGGCTTATTGGTGTGCCGACTGATGGTTCCTCGCCATGCAGGCAGAAACTCTCCAGCTTCGGAGGAATCATCGATCCTACTGATGTTAGCCAGGTCCCCGAAGGACCTGTTGCCCAGGACGCACGACATGGACGTGTCAGCAGGTCTTGGCCAGTATAGATCCCGGCCCTGGTGCCTTGGAAACACCTCTGCGTCCCTCTCTATTGGCAACGCTGATTGTATTCTGGTATGAACCTAAGGCCTATCCACGTCAATGTGGAAGCACTAGACTCGAGTTTCGCTCTCCACATTGACGTTGACAGGCCTTAGGTTCATACCAGAATACGATCAGAGTTGCCAGTAGTGGGTTGTGCTCAATATTTAAATCTCAAATCCCGAAAAAACCAAATCAATCAATTTGATTATTGCTCGCTGGACTGGTGTGCCTTGCCAGTGAGAAGTCCTGATCGTTCGGGTCCACATCGATTGACGGACGTCAGTCGCGGCGATCGGGCAAATCTTGAGCTACAGCCTACGATAGGTGACGTAATATTCTGGTTACACACCCGCTTCACACGCCAGTGGTCCGGGGTTTGTTTCCGGGTCCGGTCAAGGATATGCACTACTGACGAGCTCAAACGAGAGCGAAACTCGAGTCTAGTGCTTCCACATTGACGTGGATAGGCCTTAGGTTCATACCAGAATACTGATCAGCGTTGCCAGTAGTGGGTTGTACTCAATATTTAAATCTCAAATCCCGAAACAACCAAATAAATAAATTCTCTATTGTAGAAAAAGATAAGTAACATTTGCGATGCTCATAAATATAAGTTTAGTTTAGTCGACGGATCAACATCACGGCACACGGGTGTAACCCATAGTGCTCCGTTCTCCTCCTAACTCAAACCTGAGTCTGGAGAAACTCAGCTCAGTGCACGAACTCCGTAGCACCGGCGAGGATCCTGAAATACTTTGGTAGATTTTTAACTCGAAATTTTGCCCGGGCAGCGCCGTTAGGCTACTCTTTGTCGATATCCAACTGCCAAGGGATTTTTTACGTGCGCAACAATACACACGGGCGTCCGATCTCGCTACCCAGAGACCAGGGGGAATTTTATTACTAGACGTCCACGTGAAATAAATCCCGGTCCTCACCGGGTCTTGAACCCGGGACCTCCAGCACTCGAGGCGGACACTATACCTCGAGACCAAGCAACCCCCTGTTCAGAACTACAATATAAAAATAAGTCTAAACTATATTGTCCATTTTACATGTATAATGCTGATCGTTGTTGGCATATCGTACCTATTATCCTGCGTGCAATTTTAAATGTTGCTCGTGGCGAAGTGGTTAAGCCACCAGCCTCGCACTGAGAAGGTCACCGGTTCGTTCCTGACTCCATCATCCAGTCCACGAGTGCAGTTTTCTCGAAGACTCACGATGGTCGTCATTAAGGCAACGGAGTTCGTGCTGAGCGTGAGCTTTCCTCTGACCTCTCTGTAGACAGGGACCAAGTCATGTAGGATAAACTCCGGTGCAATTAAGTCGACCCTCTTGCCTTTGTATCGCCGTTTTCACTCGCCAATGATAATTAGACATTTCCTATTTCCTCACTTTCGCTAAACTATAGCCAATTGTTGTTCTTTTTCTAATCGGGGGCTAAATACGTGCATTTTTAATTCGCTGAAATATTGTCTCATCAAAACACGACTCTTGTGATGATGTGGAGCGGGCATAGGAAACATCAATTTGTCACGCTCGTTACTTATGGGTAGGATTTAAGCAATCCGCCCGCGAGCTGAGTGTTTGCTTAATTAGGTTTATAAATACGTCAAGTTTTAAAGTGTACTTGTTCACTTTTTCTCTAGAATAGTATAAATTCTAAATGCGCATTACGTTTAAAAAATGTGAATTCTTTATATATTTCTCTCTCGACGTTTTATCTGAATAGTATAATTCCATAAAAATTTACGAGACAAAGGTCTGACAATTGAGGTACTTTGGGGTACTACTTTATAACATATACAGCTCCTTGTTAGGATGTGCCGAGGGGACGGGTGGAGAGAAAACGTGCAAGAGGAGGGCAGCATTACAGATTGGTAGAAAATATCAAGATATAGTCTGGAAGAGGCTTAGAAAAATGCACCTGTGGTTTGGCACCTCGGTCATAACCGTGGCTTTTCAAGTAGAGGTTAAAGACGGCTAAGTAAATCCAACCGACGAATCATCGTCATCATACGTCATGCGGATAAACGTGGGCAGTCGTTGTTTGCCATTTCACGCGATCGCGAGAGTCTTGGATCAGTCTGTGTCCCGTTTACACAACGTGGCTATGCCATCTAGATATTTATATCTCTGATTTTCCTTGCGCTTCTCCCATAAATTATGCCAGTTGTAGCTTAGTTTGCTAGTGTATCTATCCTTATAACGAGCCTAAAATAATTTTGACTGCGTCAGATTTCTCTAACCAACTTCAGTTTTAATGTGTGACTTATAAAACTGTTTATTTTTTCCGCCCGTTCATAGTATTATTTGCATTTACTCCAGAAGCTACATTTCCACTGCCTTTCTGCGTTTCTCTGCTTGTCTATTTATTGTTCAATGCTTCTCACGCATATAACAATATACTGGTTTCTATACATAAAATTTGGTGGAACTGCGGTAAAGCTGTGAAAGTTTAAACAATATAAAATGACACAAAGTAGTGCAGCTTTACATAACAGAGTTACGACACATACAGAACGTTGCGGCGGTTAGCCTTCATCAGCAAACAAACACATTCACAAACACAACATATAGTCAAGGAGATCTCCTGTGACTACATTAGAAGGTGATGCCAGGACGAGAGGAACAAATGCATGGAAAAATGGAAGCAATGAAGAGAAAATAAGAATTGACAAAATGTTAATTGAAAAGAATGTTAGTCGAAGAAAATGTTTAATAGAAAAACTTTATAGAGAAAAAAAAAAAACAAAAAAAAACTGCATACTCACCTCACGTACGGACCTGTAAATGAATGCGGAAATCTCGGGTGTATTTGTATAACGGTGCTGGATGTTACGGTTCAGTGAGCACATAGAAAGAAGGGGGCGGGGTAGGAGGCGTGTAAAATTGACCACGACCCCATTGTGTTGTTTCTCTCTTTCTCTCTCTCTCTCTCTCTCTCTCTCTCCTCTCTCTCTCTCTCTCTCTCTCTCTCTCTCTCCTCTTCTTGCATGGACTGTACATATGTCCACATACACTAGCAGTTTGTCTGTTGAAATGTGCCTATGTATGTACACGTGTTCATACACACCAGTCCACCCAGACCAACAACACAATGGGGTCGTGGTCAATTTTACACGCCTCCTACCCCGCCCCCTTCTTTCTATGTGCTCACTGAACCGTAACATCCAGCACCGTTATACAAATACACCCGAGATTTCCGCATTCATTTACAGGTCCGAACGTGAGGTGAGTATGCAGTTTTGTTTTGTTTTTTTTGTTTTTTTTTTCCTCTATAAAGTTTTTCTATTAAACATTTTCTTCGACTAACATTCTTTTCAATTAACATTTTGTCAATTCTTATTTTCTCTTCATTGCTTCCATTTTTCCATGCATTTGTTCCTCTCGTCCTGGCATCACCTTCTAATGTAGTCACAGGAGATCTCCTTGACTATATGTTGTGTTTGTGAATGTGTTTGTTTGCTGATGAAGGCTAACCGCCGCAACGTTCTGTATGTGTCGTAACTCTGTTATGTAAAGCTGCACTACTTTGTGTCATTTTATATGGTTTCTATACAGCACGTCAACATTTTTTTTTCTCACTGCTGTTGGAAACTTTTTTATTTGTTCCATTGTATGTTATGACTGTTCCTAGATAATGTTACCCCTTCACTTGTTTAAGAATTTTCACAAATACTTGGATGTTACATTTTAGTATTTCTTTCTTCTTGGAGGCGACTATATTCTCTGTTTTCTTACAATTTAATTATAATCCTGATTTCTCACAGTGTAGAATAATTGCGTCTACCAAATGCTGCAGATCCTGTTCATTGTCTGCAATCAGTGTTGTATGATCTGCATATCTCATAGTGTTCGTGTGATGTCTTCCGATTGTGACAACTATGATTCTTGTGATAGTGATACTCAAACTTTCTCAAGCAGGTCAGCATGGTCGAATGGATAGGAACGCGTGTTCTTAAACATCCGTTATGCTGATGCTGGGGTAAAATGTTGACCTGTCATCCTTGACTTGGCGACGTAATTACAAGTCCCTCTGAATTCGGAGTGGGTTCGCCTGATGGCGAGGGACACTGTAATAGGTAAAGCTAATTCACATGCAAAATTCAGTCCATCACTACTATAAAATAGTGTATATGGACTACGCTTGAGTTCAAAGCGAGCGAGCTTATGATTCATAACCTAGGGTATGGTTTGTTAGGGAAGGATAGACTAAAGGTGGCCAGTTTGTTTCCTACCTAACTCGGAGTGACATCGAGTACCCAGAGTTCAAGTAGGTGTATTAGGAACCGGAAATATAACACAGTTAAAATTAGTTTCATATCCTTTACAGGACGTTGCCATGAACCCCAGAATTTATTGGCTGTTTGTGATTTACAAGGCAATTTTATGTTCAGTAATTTGTCATTGCTTTCTAAACGGCTCATGCCATAGAAATCAACGCAAACCGATCTGCTTCCAGCACGCCTGCTTCTGATTTCGAATCATCGACTCGGCATGTCGGGGAATTGTGAAACTATGTTTCACTAACCCCATAACCACAGACTATCAAGTTTTGGATAGACCTGGGAAATACGGCCCACGTCCACCTCCACTCTCGCTCAATCCATTGTTGTATAACAGTTTCTTGTATGTCCTTTACAGGACGTCGCAATCAACTCCATCATTTCTTGTGGCTTTGTTTACTGGGCAATTTTTACGGTCAGTAGTTTGCCATTGATTTCTGAACAACCGACGCTCATACCAGCGAAATAACGCATAGCCGTCTGCTTCCAAATCCATACAATTTCGGCTGATTTCGAAACATGGACTCGATAAGTCGGGAAATCGTGAAACGTGATCACGCCCCTAAGCCACAGAGCGAACCTATTACTATATTTGTGTGTTTGTGCATATCCTATTTACAGGACATCGCTGTCAACACCAGCATTTTACTGCTGTTGTTGATGTCTTGGCAAGCTTCTACGTTCAGTAGTTTGCCATTGCTTTCTGAACGACCGGCTCCCATACCAACACGTTAAAACCCCAGCACGACACGGTCTCCTGCCAAATCGGTCGCCGCCGCGTTTCGAACGCTTGGTAAGCGGCTCACGAATCGCGTTGGAAAGCCTTTAGGCCACGGAGCCGGCCTATTACTATTACTGTATAGTGAATTCAAATACACAGTCTCTCTCTCTCTCTCTCTCACACACACACACACATACACACACACACACACACACACACAACGTATTATTTCTTAACAATTAACCGTAGGTTACCACGTGTTGGTTATTGCGTGTATTCTATCTCAAGACATGTGTGTAATTTGCCTGTTCCCCAAGCCACAAACCAGACACAATCTGATTGAAGCGGCAACACTTCTTATGAAATGGTTATAAATATCTGCGGGTTTTGCCGTTCTGCGGTGTGGGAAGGAAGAGAGACCCGGTGCAATGAAGACAGTTCCCCTTCGGCTTCAACCTAAGTTTTAACAAGTGTTGACGTGTATTCTCGATTGGGAAATGCATTCATGTACTAACCACACTAATGAGAAAAACGTGTACTTTCTACTTCTTCTCTATGGGAAATATAATTATATATATATATATATATATATATATATATATATATATATATATATATATATATATATATATATATATATATATATATATATATATATATATATATATATATATATACGGTGTACACTATTGGAAAGTATGTTCCAATTATGAAATGTCTTTATTGTCTAAAAATTTTGAAAATAAAAAAAAAACATCTGCTGTCTAAACTATTGGGAAATGCGTGCCCTCACTGAACTGAATGACTGCTGTCTTCTTCTTCTTCTTCTTCTTCTTCTTCTTCTTCTTCTTCTTCTTCTTCTTCTTCTTTTTCTTCTTCTTCTTCTTCTTTCGTTCGCTTGAAATATGTCTATAACTCCAATGTTGTCTCTTGTATGAATTTAACTGTCTTTTTTAGTTCACACAGCGGTCCATAGAGTTTATCTAATGGCTGCTATCAACTACCGGGTGTTTGTAAAGTCTCACTACACTTTGTATGTAGAACACAATATAAAAAAATGAAGGACATGTTCATGGCGTCATCAACAAATATGCTAATAAATTGATTAAATTACTGCCATTAGTTACTGCTATGATCTAACGCTGTTTTAGGGAAGCGGAAAGTACCAATGAAGTATTCATTATAACGGGTGTTGGAAATATCTACCACAGGCTTGCTGGACTTTTCAGAATTCTGTCTTGGATATCCAGACATTTGTCTTCAGACACAGCAGGTTTGCCAGATCGCGGAGCACCTTCCACATTTCCCCTAGCAAGAAACTTATTCAATTTCTAACCGTAATGAGATGAGGAGGTTATTCATCAGGAAATCTTGCTACATATTTTTTTATAAACAACCGCCCGTGTGTAATCGACCGCCATCTCGAAACACTTGTTCAACCAAAGAAAATTCTTTCTTACGTTGATGACACCATTCTGTTTGGAGTGCAAAGGACCACTCCAGTAGACGACAGCCATTCGCTGCACATTGCTTCACGATGGGCTGGAGCACATTTTTTTTATTTCCTCATGTACTTCATTTTTCAAATTTGTTCTATATACACAGTGTAATGATACTTTACAAACACCCGGTACATTTACCATTCCTCGCCACGTGAACACTAGTACTTCAAGAACTCAATCCTTGTTAACTGCATCTTTTAGTACCGGTATCGTAATCAGCAACAGCTGACAAACACGCCAGTCGCAATGGTTCGATCACAGGAGTTGGTATGACATTGCATTTTGATCTAAATGTTTGCAAGTGGAAAACCCGCGCAGCGTCCTATATTAATTGCTACACCAGTCTTTGAAACAGCTAGTAGGATGTTAAGACATGCTGGATGTCTAATATTACCTAAACAAATGAAACCAACCAAATAATTTTATCTCTTCAGAACATTTCCGCAATGCGAGACAGCTTAAGAAACTTTGCCGAAACAGTCGATTGCTATTTCATTTTTTTTTTTTTAATTTTGCATATCCTATTTACAGGACATCGCTGTCAACACTAGCATTTTACCGCTGTTGTTGATGTCTTGGCAAGTTTACATTCATTAGTTTGCCATTGCTTTCTGAACCACCGGCTCTCATACCAACACGTTAAAACCCAACGCAATGCGGTATGCTGCCAAATCGGTCGCCGCTGTGTTTCGAACGCGGGTAAGCGAGCTTACGAATCACATTCCTTGGCCACGAAGCCCGGCAAATAAGTGATTGCGTCTTGGAAATTATAGTTTTGTAAAATTGAAGCAACCGCCGTGAAATAACTTACTTTATGTCTCCCTTTTTACCGTACTCTCTAGCATAAATGAAGAAAACACACAACGTGTATTATGTTCAACAGTATGTTATTTTGTAGTATCGTTGGAACTGAAAATAGCCGTGGACCATCGACGTATACGTGTCAAAGTTAATATTTTCCTTGAAGAGATTGATTGATTGATTGATTGATTGATTGATTTAGGAACCGACATCACAGCATTCAGGACATTCCCATAAGCGCTCCGTCCCCATCCTCAGCAGCCAGCGAAGAGTAACCGTGTACTGATACCAAAATTATGAAACCGAAAATGTTTGAGTAGCAGAAGCGTTTGCGTGAAAAGTAGAGAATTAGCAGATAGATTATGTCGCTTAACATTGCACCAGCGTAATGATAAATACTTACTGAGTGACGCCCTATCACATCCTTCATATTCCCACAATCTGGAACTATCTAATTTTGTTTTCTTGTTCCATCGTCTGAAATTGGCACTGGGGAAAAATTTTTTAAGAATAATGAGGTTATCGCGAAAGCGACAATGAAGCTGAGGGGTTTTCCAAAGATGGGTTCTAGGACTCTTTGCTACAGCTGTATGAACATTGGGACAAGTGCGTAGTTGACGAGGGGTACTATTTGAAGGGAATTTAATAACACTATTGCATGGTAATATTTTTAATGCAGCAAATAAATTTCGGAAATATCGTGAAGCAAACTTGTAAATTAAATGTTTAATTTTTCGGAGACTTCTGTGGGTCGTCGCTAGAGCTACGGAGTTCGTGCTTTGTGCGACGTTTTCCGCGCTGCGGAAAGAGACCGAGCCATATGGGATAAAAACCCGGTGCAATGAAATCGATCCTGTCGAATTTTAAGCGACCGCTTTCTTTTAAAGCGGTATTTCGCCCTGACGTGTTTTTGTATTTGTTATTTCACACATGACTTGTTTAATAAGTTGAGTTCGGTCAAGAACCGACATCACAGTACTCGGAACATTCCCATACATGCCCCGTCCCCATCTTCAACAGCCAGCGAAGAGTCCCAATACTAATCAATTTTCACATTCTGCTTTGGGGAGCCTCCGTGGCCAAGTGGTCTAGCCGTTTGACCCGAGCTCCAAAGGTTGTGGGTTCGATCCCGGGCAGCGTCCTTCGGTTCACGAGCAAATTTTCGGAGACTCCTGTGGGCCGTCGCTAGAGCTACTACTGAGCTCGCGCCTTGTGCGACGCCTCCTTCGCTGCGGAAAGAGACCTGAGATAAAACCCGGTGCAATGAAGTCGACTTTTAAGCGACTTTTTTTTTTCAAATTCTGCTTAGTTGTAAATTTGAACCCTTTACTTTACGACCAGTCCGGCAAGCGAAGAAGCCGGGAGCAGTGGTTCCCGAGACTATAGTGTCTGGAAAATCAACTTGGAACTGATCGTATCGTCCTGCAAAAGATATGCAACATTAAAACATAAATATTTCATACAGCGGATTGCTTATTTGTGTGTGTGTGTGCGTGTGTGTGTGTGTGCGTGTGTATGTGTGCATGTGTGTGTGTGTGTGTGTTTAAATGGCAAATACATTCGTCATGTTGTGCTCTGTAGTGTGTTATTATTTTACTCTTTAGTGTGTTATTATTTTACTCTGTAGTGTGCTGCTATTTTACTCTGTAGTGTGTTATTATTTTACTCTTTAGTGTGTTATTATTTTACTCTGTAGTGTGCTACTATTTTACTCTGTAGTGTGTTATTATTTTACTCTGTAGTGTGTTATTATTTACTCTGTAGTGTGTTACTATTTTACTCTGTAGTGTGTTACTATTTTACTCTGTAGTGTGTTACTATTTTACTCTGTAGTGTGTTACTATTTTATACTATTGTGTGTTACTATTTTACTTTGTAGTGTGTTAATATTTTATACTATTGTGTGTTACTATTTTACTCTGTAGTGTGTTACAATTATCTCGGAATAGTTATAACATCTGATGGGAGATGCCTTGTAGAGATTAGAACAAGAATCGCCATGGCGAAAGTAGCCTTTAGCAAGATGAAAAACATACTGACCAATAAAAAGATGTCAATTGAAACGAGAAAAAGAGTGTTGAGGTGCTACATAGAGCCTGTTCTTTTGTATGGATGTGAAACTTGGACTATGAGCAGTCAAGCTGAAAAACATCTGATGGCTGCAGAAATGTGGTTTCTGAGGAAAATGCAAAGAATACCATGGACAGACAGAAAAACCAATTACCAAGTACTGCAGGAGACAAATGAAAATCGTAAACTTGATTAGAGAAATTAGACGTAGACAGTCAAAATTGTTTGGACATGTTATGAAAGAAATGGATTGGAGAACTTAGTGACAACTGGCAAGATCGAAGGGAACAGACCAAGGGGAAGACCGAGCAGTAAATACCTGGATGGCTTGGTCACATGGCATGGACGAGACAGGATCACTGAGCTGATCCACGACTCTGGTGATCGAGTGAAATGGCGAGTCATGACTGCCCACGCTTTCCGGCATGGCACATGATTGATTGAGTGTGCTACTATTTTACACTGTACCGTGTTACTATTTTACTCTGTACCGTGTTACTATTTTACTCTGTAATGTGTTACTATTTTACTCTGTAGTGTGTTACTATTTTACTCTATACCGTGTTACTATTTTACTCTGTACCGTGTTACTATTTTACTCTGTACCGTGTTACTATTTTACTCTGTACCGTGTTACTATTTTACTCTGTAGTGTGTTACTATTTTACTCTGTACCGTGTTACTATTTTACTCTGTACCGTGTTACTATTTTACTCTGTACCGTGTTACTATTTTACTCTGTAGTGTGTTACTATTTTACTCTGTAGTGTGTTATTATTTTTACTCTGTAGTGTGTTATTATTTTACTCTGTAGTGTGTTACTATTTTACTCTGTACCGTGTTACTATTTTACTCTGTAGTGTGTTACTATTTTCCTCTGTACCGTGTTACTATTTTACTCTGTACGGTGCTACTATTTTACTCTGTAGTGTGTTACTATTTTACTCTGTAGTGTGTTACTATTTTACTCTGTAGTGTGTTATTATTTTACTCTGTAGTGTGTTACAATATTGTATGGCGTAGGTTTTCACAATCCCGACTTGCCAGGTTCGAAGTCCGCAGCAGGCGATATGGCAGCAGTCCGCTTTGCGTTGATTTTCACTCTGGCTACTGTTTTCGATTTTTAACTGTCGAGGGATTTTCACGTGTCCACGAGTTTATCGTTCTTTTTCTACAAGACTAGACGACCTGTTCACTACTTCAGTGGCCACGCGAGAGTATACCACACTTGTCCACTTTTGTACAAGTCCACCCAATCCACACCGTGAATCAAACCAGGTATGCTCAAGTTAGAGGCGAACGTCTAACTTCAGAGCCACTCGTCCATCTGATCATACTTTTTTCTGTTACCAAATCTTAAAAGGGGGGGGGGGGGAAACTCTTAGAAAATCACTTTGACAGTGATAAAGATGTCATACTGGCATGTGATAGCTGATTTAGTTAGGAAAAAAATAGTGTTCTATTCTCAAGGTCATTTCAAGATCAGACAGAGATGACTTAAGTATGTCAATTCAGTTGGTGTGATATCGAAAAGGTATAAATCATCAACATCCGTAAATACTGTAGGCAATTTCAGTTCTCAATGACATTTCACTCATGGTCAGGGTAAAGATTTATGACCAGCCCTATGTAGTAACTGTTCTTTCACTCAGTTACACTGTACTAGCCTTCTCCGCAATTGTCATTTGTGGATCCTGGTCAAAGATTTTCTTCACTCGTGCTGCAATTTCATCGTTGCACTCGGCGGACGGTATGCCAGAACTTGGCAAATAAGCAACATTTCATCATCATCATCAAGTGCCGTGCCGGCTGACGTAGGCGTTCATGGCTCTCCACAAATCTCGGTCTTTGGTGTTCTGGATCAACTCTGCTGATAATATTCCTCCATGCCACCGTCTCAGTCCGTCCAGCATCATTTCTCTTGGTCTGCCTCTGCCTCTCTTCCCCTCGATCTTTCCAGTTGTCACGATGTTCTCTAATGAGAATGGGGGGGGGGGGGGGCACAATTAAACTAGCTGCAATAGTTAATTTTTTTTATGAAGCATACGAAGGGCAGAAATCACGAAACCACTAGTTTAACAACCCTGAGTATTTTATGTAGATACTTTCCCTTGTAACATCATACTATTTTATCACAGCTGTGTCCCCTTTCTTTCGTATTGTTCTGAAATATCGATGGAGCACTAATTTCGGTTAATAGAGTCTATTGCGCTGTGCACCACATCGGGAGAACACGCTGAAGTAACAAAAGCATAGTCCACATGTTAATGTAAATATGAGGAGTTTTAAATGTATCTATGTAATATTTTAAACTTTCTCCTGTTATTCCTTCATACTCTGAGTAAATACCTAGGACCAGCCCCTTGTATACATTAATACGAGGAGCGAAGATTTGTTTATGAAGCCACACACAAGTTTAGTAGCGAATCACCGTAAAGTTGAAGAGAAACAGATTGCGAAACATATTTTTAGAAAACCCGGTTCTTATTAACGGATTAGCCCACTAAGACTGGGGGAGGCTACAGGCCACTCCTGGTGGTGACGTCAGCAGCGACCTCTCGTACCGTGTTGACAACAAAAGTATCGGTTCCTTGATTCTCTCGCAGTTCACAATTCGCTGGCTTACCGAGAGGTTTCATTGCCGTCTTACACGACATCGCGAGACAAATGTCTCACTACAACAGCTTAGCACTGTAGATTTCAACTCATGAAAGGCGTTGTGTTGTTTAATTTAATCTTGAAGATTTGATATATCAAGTTTTTCAATATTTATTCGTTATAAAATGGAAGGAGCTGGTCAACTGAAGTCGAACAAACAGCAACCGCGAAGTCCAAAGACCGTTATTGTGGGAGCAGGAATAGCGGGTTTAGCTGCAGGAAAATATTTGCTGTCAGAAGGATTACACGACTTTATTATTCTTGAAGCCTCAGATCGAATTGGTGGCCGAATTTGGAGTGTCCCTTTGGGTAAGTATTTCTCATATAAAAGAACTTTGAAGCGAGTTTAAGTTTGAGAAACTGCCGCTGCTGACATTACACTCACACAGCTGTACCGGCCTTTTAAATACAATTTTATTGATGATTATTATTTATTATGACTTGATCCAAAATCATTATGATAAGTTAGTGTAGGAAACAAAGCGAATGATGCTAATGAGAAAGACATATAGAAATAATTAAGGTAAATGTCAGTAAAAGTTGGCCTGCTAGAGTCAATGTCGAAGAAGGCGCAATAAAAGCTTTTTGCCAATAACAGTTTGAAATGCTGCCAACCAGTGACGCAGATGGTATTGATTGGACCATTCGTTTCCTTCTCCTTTCTTATCAGTCTGCCAACGCGAAGGTGTGAAGCAGATTAAATATGTTTTGTGACCCTTTACTAAGCGTTTTTTTTAGAAGTAAATTGCAACACACCAGAGGAGAAGGAAGCTGAAAGCTTATTTCACGTGCAACATTGGAACATCCCCATCATTACATAACAGACAGTTATGCAGTTGCTTGCAGTTCACAGCCCGAAACAGTGAAACACAGTGTCCTGTACCAATAGTCCTTTAAAAATACTAAATACTATTTATATTTAAACAGTATTTAAATGAATGTAATGAACAGGGTATATAAAATAGTATTTTATATACCCTGTTCATTACATTCATTTAAATACCGGTTTCTGAAGTTTCTTTTGACATTCTCAGCCCATTTTCTGTTAGTACATGTATTGCTGGAGTAAACTTAGAGAGAGTAAACTCAGGTTCAGGGGTTTCTTTCTTTCTTTCCAAAGTTAATGAAACTTAAATATGTACATAATTTAGTTTACACATATTTTATGTATGCTATAATTTGAAGTATGTTAAGTTTCTTAATACGTGGTATTTAGTTTGCACGTTTCATAGCTGAACAACCAACAATCTAACCCTGGAGTGTTTGCTTTGAGATTAACACTCTGGTCATGTGATATTATTATTACAGCATGACATGAGATTTTCAGAAATGTTCATTTATGTATGGTTTGCTGAATCACTGGAGATTTTCTTGCTCTTCTGAGATCATTTCCGGTTGTGGGTGTGAACTTGGATGAAGTTTTTAGTCCATATAGATGTTTATAGTATACGCATTTGTATAAACATACTGTTTGTCTTTAACTGAGGTTGTGAGGGCCAGACATCTGCTCATAGAGTTTTGTGTAGATCAAATTATTGTACCCAGTCTTTTTTGCCTGCACCTTGAAGTAGTAGAGGGACTTGCTTGTTCTAGTGACACCAAGAACTACGCCGATTGTAGGACAACTACTGTTAGGGTCTCATGTTGGACAGGTCAGGGGGTAGGAACCAGACAAGGAGACACAAACCTGCTGCCTTGTAGGTAGCCTGGGTACAGTCAAAGACTTGGTAAAGCAAAAAAATACTTTTTGAAGTCAGATGTACTGAGCCACAAGCTTGATTGAAGAGTGCAAAGCTATTGACTTTATGAGCTATTGGCAGACTTTCCTCCTCGCCTGGTACCAAAAGTACCACCTCCATGGAGACCATGTTACAGAATTACCCTTCCCCTCTCCAAGCTCAGAAACCGTTATTAGATAAATAGTAAATCAACTGTTTATGTACATGTTACTAGTATGCCAGAAGGAACACAGAACAACCCGTATTTGAGTTGAGCTAAGAACCAACATCACTGCACTCAGGAAGTTTTCCAATACACACTCTTGTCCTCTCTTTTACTACAAATTGTTCTTAACGCTATCTGATTAAAATGTTCTCCTGGTCTTCCCTCTGTTTTGAGATTATTCCAGAACCGCTGCCGATACCCTGACGTATCATTCTTTCCACATACAGGTTCTCAATCTGTACAATGTTTAAATAAATATATCTAAATGAATGGACAACACTATAAGTGAACATCTTTAAATACACCACTCACGGTACTTGAGATGACCTCATCTGCCATTACAAGATGGAATCCTATATGGAACAGTGACATTCCTGTGAAGATCAAACTATATAAGCACATTGTGATATCCATGTTCTTATGTGGGTGATAGAGTTGGAATCTCACTACAGAAACGGAACGGAGGATCCAGACATTTGAATACAAATGCATTATGAAACTGTGCATATATGGTGTGGGGAACATAATAAGACCATTGTTTAAGACAAAGTAAATACATGTGGTCGCATGGTATGGGCATGATAAACATCATGACATCCCTTGAAAGGTAATCCTTAGAGAATAGTTGAGGGCTAATGGAGAAAAGGAAGACAGGAAAAATTCTGGACTCATAATATTAAAGAATGGACAAGTTGCAGTATTTCCATCCTTGTGCACGTTGCTGAAATAGAGAGTGGTGACTGTAATCCCTGATGCTTCCCTCATGACACCCCTACAACCCATGGATGAAAGATATGGATGAGGCATTTGGGGATAGTATTATGTATTGCAGCTGACAAAAATATTGCTACCATCTCATGACCTGGAATAGTAGAGTAGTAGGCAATGCAGTTATGATATAGAACAAAATGTAGATAAACACTGAAATGTTGGGTGTAAATTACTGTCTTTTTCTAAGGAAAATTTTGCTGGTAATTATCTTAAATGAAACTATGTGAATTTGATTAAAGAAGATACAAACAGTGGGTTTTACAGTTAAAGGAGGGTGTGGTGTGAGACACTTTAAAGTATGGTAGGAATATGTGTGTTACGTATTTCAGCTTAAAGAATTCATTGTTTTGCTTTGTTTTTTTGTTGACTTCTGCAAGATGCAGTGAAATACGCCAGGCAATACATTTTGCAACTTACTGATTGTGTCTTCTGTAATCAAATTATCTTATAGTAAAGTGCAACTATAAATGTTATTTGCGTATATTATTGTAATGTTATGTCTGCCTATTTCAGACAACAATGGCCACAAAGCTGAACTGGGAGCTAACTGGATACATGGAGTAAAACATAATCCAGTCTACAAACTTGCTGATGACAACAATCTGTTAACAGGACAGGAGCATCGTCTGGACAACAAAAATATCTATGTGACTGAACATGGGGACACCATTCACGAGGGCACTGTTAGAAATGTTGACTTTGCATACGGAACAATGTTGTCCAAATGTGAGGAGTATTTCCTATCAGACACGCCTGTAGATGTGAATGAAAGCCTTGGGAGTGAACTAGATCGTTTAATAGATAACAAACTGGCAAATACAGGCTGGGGAAGTCCGGCACTTGCTGGAGCTCATATACCACCAGCGTCGTCTCATAGAATGCTGTATTAGTGGTTGTGATAGTTTGTATGATGTTTCTCTCTCTCAATTTGGGTCTTATAAAGAACTCCCAGGCAGTCACCTTGTAATTCCTCGTGGCTTCAGTGCCATATTGGATATTGTAAGAAATGGCATTACAGATGACAAAATAAAGCTGAATACTCAAGTGTTCAAAAATTCATTGGGGTGATGTTAGTAGTACATCTCATGGAAATCAGTGTCCTGAAGACATGGTTTGTGTGGAGTGTGAGAATGGTGATGTGTACTATGCAGATCATGTAATTATCAGTGTGTCTTTAGCAGTTCTCAAAGCAAATTGTGACAGGCTTTTTAACCCACCCCTACCACAGAAAAAGGTGGATGCCATACAGCATTTAGGGTTTGGTCTTGTGAATAAAGTTATTCTGGTGTTTGATGGACCAGTTGTTGAGAAACCCATTCAGCATATTAACTTAGTCTGGGATCCCAGTGAACACACAGAAGAAAGTCTCAGAGAAAGATGGTTCAGGAAAATCTACTCGCTAGAAGTCGTACATGACAATGTGCTTGTTGGTAAGTTGAATAAAGTCTTGTAATTATATGTGGAATTAATTAGATGTAAGCTGTATAAGTTTTTGCATGTTGTAATCACCTCACATAGCTTATAGCCGCGTAGGAAATTAAAAGTCAGATCAATTAAATCTAGATGTGCATATACCTCTTTCTGTGTTATTTTGCATTCTGCTACCATTAAATATTAACATGGCTGTTTGTTGTAAATGTAAAATTCTTTTCTACTGAATGATTGGATGTTTTTCAACTGTACTTTAGAGTTGTCTCCTATATTTTTCCTTCAGCAAGGTGCTGTCATGTCATCATTTGAAGTCAGCAGGTTCACATCCTGGTATGGTCTCTATAGCTTTCAATTTTTATATTTTCTGGTATGGTCTCTAATCTCTTCTTTCCTCCACTTCACCGCGTGCTTTTCAATACCTTTGCATTTTTTTTAAATGCTAAGACCTATAGATTTTTTGCCCACATTTGCTGTCAAAAAGGAAAACCCTATCCTGCAGAGTTTGCTGTGACTATACTAGCCAGGCAGACTAATTCTGTCCTATACCGCAAGATACCACAGGTAGTAATGATAGTTTTTATTTTGGTTTGCTGTCAAGATGAGTTCATGTCAATATAAACATAATTGTTACATGTGTTTAACAAGGTTTTTTTTTTTTTGTGGCATTAGAAATATCAAAACATAATGCAGTAGTCAGCTTAATGAAGAGCCTAAATGTTTGTTTTTAAGTCTTCAGTAGTTACCTAGTACTGCTGTTGTTTGTGCTGTCTTTACTAGTATTTGTGCATCATTAAGTGTTGAGTTAAATTGAGTATTTAACAAAACATTTGAAACTATACAGGATGGCTGTCTGGTACTGAAGCAATGTTTATGGAGTCCCTGACAGATGAAGAGATCAAACAAGACATGGATAAGGTGGTTAAAATGTTTCTAAAGTCACATTCTCCAAACATTCCAACTTTGAGAAAGGTTATACGGTTAGTACATTTAGACATATCAGATTTTCATTTCTTGTGGAGCATGGGAGTCCTATTGCAGTTAGTTTTCTTATGTTAACCATACCACAACTCTGTGACACTCATAATATATGGACACTGTTGTACATTTTTTTTCTGAGCCTCATAGTTACCCAGCCTTCATTGTTTAATTAGTTCTTTAACACGATATGTAGTTATGTTGCATGATAATTTTATGACTTAAGGCATTGTTTTCAAATAATTGCACAAAAATAACTTGTGGATATATTTCAGCCATATTTTTGAAGATTTTGAACAGTTCTGAATAATATTGAAAAGTTGATCTATTTTAATGTTTAAAACTCTTAAAGCTCTTGATTGTTTGGTGAATCCTCTGGAAGATCCCCGAGTTTTAACTCTTTGAGTGTGATGCTTTGCTGTTCAGCTCACCAGTTCCATTAAAATGGATGAAGATATGACACTAAACCCAGATAATAAACCTGAAAGTGTACCCGGGAAGGTTAACCCGATCAACAAATACCCGCAGAAGTTGGATGTATCGGCCAAAAGGCGAAAAGTATTGCAGGTCTGCTGTTATGTCTAAAAAAACATTACAGATGAATGCAGAAGAAGAAGAACGTGAAAGTGGAGAGAGAGAGCCCACACCTGTGTTAGTGTGCGTACAATCAGCAATAGTCTGAAGAATAGGAAGTCAGCAGGTTTTGACAGAATTAATCTAGTTAGCAGGAAAAATTATTGTCTATATCTGTCACATGCATGAAGATCTGGAAAACCACTGTTTGATCGAATGCATGGAAGAGAACAGTCTATTTCCATCTCCCAGAGAAGGGAAGTTTAAAATATTGCACTATGTCATACTTTCGCACTAATAAGTCATGCTAGCAAAATCATCATCATCAAGTGCCGTGCCGGCTGGCGTAGGCGTTCATGGCTCTCCACAGATCTCGGTCTTTGGTTTTCTGGATCAACTCTGCTGCTGATATTCCTCCATGCCACCGTCTCAATTCCATCCAGCATCATTTCTCTTGACCTGCCTCTGCCTCTCTTCCTCCCTCGATCTTTCCAGTTGTTACGATGTTCTCCAATGACTCTCTTCTCATCACGTGACCGAAGAAAGATGTTTGTCTCTGTCTTATTGTTGTAAAAATAGCAAAATACTCATGTTAATTATCACATATCTTCAATGCAAGAGCAATCTTTGAGATTTGCAGAGAGTACCATGTAGATCTTCATACTTATTTTATTGACTGCTTTAAGGCCTTTGAGTGTTTAACATTAGATATTGTGGAACATTATGAAGATGTGCAGTTTTCAAACACATTTGATCCACTTAATTATAACATATCACTTGAAGCCTCAGGCCTGTGATTTTACAGAAGAATGCTGGCCATTTCTTGGACCACAAAAATGAATAATTTAAATGTTTTAAAGGTGCCTAAGACCAAAGACTTGTCACAAATATCAAAGAGACACATCATTATTTTGTGGCAAAATTGTGAGAAAATAAATGGAGCATGTTGTGACAACTGGAAGGATTTGTGGACAGAGAAATAAAGGAAGACAGAGGAGATTTGTAATGCCCTTTGTCATGGCATGGAAACATGTCAGCACACACATTGATGCAATTATTGGACATTTGTAGGGAAGCATGATTGCCAATAAGCAGCTATCAGAGTTGCTGGTGAAACATCAGACTAGTTTGATGTTCAAATGTGAGTAAGAAATGGGGGAATTCTCCCCCACACCTGTTCAATATCTGTGCAGAAAATATAATAAGAAGGGTAAAAAAATATCAGACCTGTAACAGTTTCAATCCATTCATATTTGGTGGACATTCGATGTCAATACTCAGGCAGATTATAGTCCTCTTCTTAAACAGCTAACATTTAAAACAGTTAATTCTGTTTTATCAAAAGACAGTGAAGATCAAAATCATTTTTGAACTTTACAACAAAACATATATAATATAATAATTTACGTCCACAGAAAAAACTACATGTTAACCAAAAATTACTAAAGAAGCTGAACAGCGCATAAATGCCTTTGAATATAAATGTTATAGACAGGTTCTAAGAATATCTTGGGTAAAGAAAAGAACAAATGCATCCATACTTCAAGAGTTGAATATTGAAGAGGGTTGGCTATTAAAGACGATAAAACAAGGACAATTGATATATTTTGGTCACTTTGAAACGTCATGAGAGTTTAGAGAGAACAATAATGGAGGGGTATATGCCTGGGAAGAGAGGAAGAGGAAGGCCAAAGAGAAGATGGGTGCAGGATGTGGCGGATGATCTCCAGAAGGGTGTATCGGACGCATGACATCTTGCTTGTGATCGAGAAGTTTTCCGGAAGGTCGTTATGGAGCTAAGTTCTGCAAAGGATATGTTAAAATGAATGAGTGAATGAACCAACAATTACAGCGAACAATGAAGAAATGTAAAATGTCACAAACTGTTGAATACCGTGACCCCTTAGTTAACGGTAACACTGGGGGGGGGGGGGGGGAAGAGAGAGAGACGAGAGAGGGGGGGGGTGGGTGTGGTGTTGTTGTTCAAAATAAGTCAGAAGCAGACTGGCCATAGAAGGTATTAAGCAAAACATTCAGCAGTGTATTAAGAGCCCATGGGAAAGCACCAGGAAACAAATTAAATTACAGTTTTGAAAACTTGCATCTTTCATGAGGCAACATGTTGAGGTGAGTCATGGACCACTTCACGATCACTAAGGAAGGAAATTGAGGCTGTTGAACTTTACTGCCATTCTACAAAACCTGGACATCAAAGAAAACAGGCTAATAGACAGTCTCGTGCCTCCGAAACTGAAATACTTCGGCCCCAACAAACATCACAGTGGCATGGACAGAAAAGTCATGGAAAGCATGCTTACTGTCAGAAGAAGCAGAATTTGACCAGCACGCAGGTGTACGCAGGACATTAAAGAACCTTCGGCATAAAACTGCATGGTAGAGATGGGAACTGGCATGTGATCAAGTGCTTTTAAACAAGCTGTGATGAGAGCAACATATTTCATGAGAGACTACACGATATGTTGGTCCGGTTATATATCATCAAATGACAATCAGACCCTTCACCAAAAAGTGGATTTATTTTTGGAAAGTAGAAGCTGCTGATTTTGTTTTGTAGGGATAGAGCATTGGAATTTTCTGAACTGGAAAGGTTATTTATTCTGTAAGTGACAACCGTAAAAATAGAATTGAATAGACAGTGAGCATTTAATTCAAATTGGTGGTGATAATAACGTCCAAGTTCATTATTATCAGTACAGAAAAGCATATAGTGCATAATATTATCTTATTGGGTTGGAAAAAAATAACATTGCTTGTGTGTGTGCTTGTTAAATTATGAATATTGTTTTGATGATAGATATACTGCTTTTTTAATACAGGTTAGTTTTTATTGACTTGTTTTGTATGCTGATTTTAGTTAAAGTCAGTAAAATTTCCTGTCTATTGTAGTTTTAAATTTTTTTTAAAAATTTCCTATAATCTATTTCTGTCTTTAGGTTTTTCCATGTTTTCTTTCACTTGTTTACTCTAATAGAACATCTTGGGATCAAAGTAAACATATTCGAGGCTCATACAGCTACATGGCTGTTGGTTCCACACAGGATGATATCATTAATCTCAAGCATCCCCTTACCAAAACTCTCCAAGACAATACCAGAAAGGTAATTCATCTTTTGTTAATTTTCATGGGCGAATGTCTTAGCAGCATAAAAAATATGTTGCTTGTCCTTTGCAGGGTCGATTTTCTAGGCAAGTTTACATTCAGTAGTTTGCCATTGCTTTCTGAATGGATATTCAATGTTAGTCCAACTGACCTGTGTAGGAAACGATTTCTCCCTACCGCGCATATCTGTGCATGGTGTGTTTCTGTATGACATGTTACATATGTGTTGTATGATGATGACGTGTTTTTGTGTGTCATGTTAATACATGTTGTATGATGATGTGTGACTATGTTACACATGATGTATGTTGATGTGTTTTTGTGTGTCATGTTACACATGATGTATGTGTTGATGTGTTTTTGTGTGTCATGTTACACATGATGTATGTTGATGTGTTTTTGTGTGTCATGTTACATATGTTGATATGTGTTGTATGATGATGTGTGTTTTGTGTGTCATGTTACACATGATGTATGTTGATTTGTTTTTGTGTGTCATGTTACATACATGTAGTATGATGATGTGTTTTTGTGTGTCATATTACATACATGTTGTATGATGTGTTTCCTGTGTGTCATGTTACATGTGTGTTGTATGATGATGTGTTCTGTGTCATGTTACATATGTGTTGTATGATGATGTGTTTCTGTGTGTCATGTTACATACGTGTTGTGTGGGTGATGTGTTTTTGTGTGTCATGTTACATACGTGTTGTATGATGATGTGTTTTTGTGTGTCATGTTACATACATGTTGTATGATGATGTGTTTCTGTGTGTCATGTTACATATGTGTTGTATGATGATGTATTTCTGTGTGACCATTCTACACACATGCTGTATGATGATGATGTGTTTCTGTGTGTCATATAGTTGACAGTTCAATTAATTTAGCAGGATATCCTGTGATAACTTCTGGCTCTTGTTTCTCCATATGTCTGTAGCCTGTAGTGTTGTTCGCTGGGGAAGCAACGCACCCATCCTTCTACTCCACAACACACGGAGCCTTGCTGACTGGAAACAGGGAAGCGGCGAGAATATGCAAGTTTTGGAAACCTCAGGAAGGTGAGGTTTGCTTCATTGTCATGGTGTGTTATCAAATGGGAGTCTCTGTAACAGAGTTGTAGAGCTGTCGGCTGTCTGCCTCACACTGAAGGTCGTGGGTTGATTTTTGGACTGTCGTTGAGGGTCATGGTCAGTTGGTGCCTTGTGTGATGCTGTCAGCAGGAGGCTTGCTGTTGTGCGGTGCTGAGCCAGATGGGATAAAACCTGGTCCAGTGAAGTTGAACTTCTCAAATTTAGCCTTTTAACCTTTGTTATAAAAATAAGATGACTGCCTGTTAATATTGAAGATGCGTGAACATAGCATGTGACTAGGAAGCTCAAGTAAATATAATACATACAAAATCAAACCATTGACCGTCAGAAGACGTCCAAATAATCTTATTTGTTGTCTGTAAATTCAAAAATGGCTGTAGCTTTGTCAGCGTAGTTATCTGTCTGTGTCCAGGGTAGGTATCATTGACAACAGAACCAAAGTATGTAAATTTGTACACCATTTTTGTAATTCACATTGTTTCTAACATCTCATTTTCACATTAAAGTTAGTTCTTGTTGATCAGTTCTGTTCTAACTATACTGTTGTATACAGTAGACAACCCACTGCAAGCATCAAGTGTATAGTTAGTTCATGATATGATGATCATTGCTTCTTGTTCAAGATAAAAACACTCAAGTAGTCATAACAAATATATGATATACATGAAGCAGTCAGTGCATGTATAGTAAATGCCATGGTTTAAAATTGGTTAGAAATACATTTTTTGTTCAGTCAACATTTTAGTTGTGAAATATTGTGTTAGATATTTTTCACTTGAACATTGCAAGACATTTTCATTTGAACAATAAATGAAATTTCCAAAAACTCTAATTGTTGAATTATTTGTTTCAGAAACCACAGGAAAGTATGCTGACTTGGGTCTTAGTGATGAAGAGAACACTGAAGAAGAAGAAGAGGAGGAGGAAGAGAAGCTTTCTGAAGAGGAGGGTGTTCGCTATTTTTCAGCTAAAAGCGTTGATTAATGTTGTCTGAATGGAAAATTGTGTGCAGTAATTAATTTCATCTCATCTTCCATATAAAAGCTTTTATTCACACCATGAGAGGCAACACCTACAGATTCTGTGCATATCACAAGATTTTGTTTGTTTGAATTTCCAAGTGTTACACTTATTTATTAGAAAAGCAACTGGACTGTATGGTTTTACATTGCCATTTATACTTAACTTCAGTTATGTGTTTGTTGTGTTGTATTAACATTTCAGAGAATATCTATGTGAATGAAAATACGTTGTCATGCTCTCATTCTCTTTGTTATACTGCACTTAATAAAATATCTTGAAGATGTTTGATGGAACAAACTACCCACACAAAAAAACATATGACACACACACACACCTGTTTTGTTTGTAATTATATATATATAATTAGAATGAACTATATATATATATATATATATATAGTTCATTCTGTACTAAGTAAATGTATTTATGTTGTTTGTTCATCATAAATAACGCAGACACTTACCTTCTAGTGAGTTCAGTTATTATGAGTATGAAGGTAGCCTATATGAGCCCAGAATGTTTTTGAGCAATGTGGACACTTGTTGGTAGTGACGCTAGTGAGAGGAATCTGCTGCATGGAACTTTCTGATTAGTTACTATTGATTTGCTGATGTTATCTTTGCTCCACCATGATAAGTGATTGCTATTCGCATTGGTCTTGGGCAGCAGCCCCCCATGTATCTGTGTTCTCAAAGGTCTTAAGGGTGTCCTTGTAGCACTTGTTTCTGGCTGCCTTGAGATTTTATTTTATGTTGTAGTTACTAGTCAAATACCATAATGGTTAGTTACCTCTTCACATGACACAAACATTTGCTGTTGTCTTCAGAAAAGAGTTATTCATGTGAGATAAGTAAATCAACATTACTGCTTTGTTTCTATTTTACTGAATGCCCATTTGATAAACTTGGTAATTTATTTCACTTAAAGATTCTGATATTTATTGATGGAATAAACCGACACATGTCATCCGTATACTAATATTCATGGGGTCATGCTAGTGTTGTGGCTAGGGCCCTGGCTGCCTAGACAGTGATCCCTTGTAGTGGCACAATGCTTGTTCCAGTTTGAATGGATCTTGGATTGACCCAGGCTCATAGAATAGTTACCAGAGATTTCACTGGATACTGATGTGATACTATTTAGCTCGTCATCATCATGGCATAAGCAATCAAGCATCTTCACAGATCTCAGTCCTTGATGTTCTTAATCAATTCTGTTGATGATATTCCTCCATGCTACCATCTAGCCTGTCCACTATAATTTCTCTGTCTACCCATGCCTCTTTTGCTGCTGATCCTTCCAATCTTCACATTTTCCAGTGTCGCTGTTCTCATTACATGACCAAAGAACATTGTCTCCTTATATTTTCAAGTAATGTTTTAATTTTTACACTATACATCTTTAATGGTGTCTATTTTAATAATTTGGTGTGTGAGCTAGTGACTTACTGTAGACATTGAAAATGAATGTTCAAGAACACATCTACATATTTCGCATGAGTATGAGCACATTTCTTTATTATGAAACATAAATACACATGTATCCTGCCAGAAACCACGCAGTTGGTAGTCAAAAAAGAAAATTTCCTTATTTGTCCATATAAGATTGTCATGCGTCCTTGTCAAAAGTTATTTTCCATGAAGACACTAAAGGCAAACTCTAAAGTTGCAGCGGATGAAAGAAAACCCTGAACAGAACATGAAGTTGTGATGGTCAGTCATGTTTCTCCACATCTCGCAAAGTCCGACAGAATGTATTGTATATGTACTGACTCCTTTCCATGCAAAGCTGTCAAGAATCTTTTCTCACTCTCTCTTGCACTGCCCCTATTTCCATACTTTCTTCTAGTTATCACACATGCTGAGTCAATGTCTACTTAAAGGCTTAAGCCTAAAACTGCATTTCTTGTGTATGCAGTTGGGTTGCACAAGCAACAAGACAAATGAAAAACACAATTACTTCCACCTCCTCTGCAACGCTTCACTGCAAGAACAGGACAAAAGAAGAAAGCAGTTGGGTTTATGATGATGATGTTATGCACAGTTGGGTTTACAATATTGTTAACAAATATACAAGGTAAACTGTAATTTGCAATTATACTTCTTCTCTCTTTCGCTTGAAATATATTTATATCTGCAATGTTTCTTGCATTAACTTCTCTGTCTGTATTTAATTCAGTTATACTAATTCTGATGACTTGGGTCTTTTCACTCAATTCCAGAATGACCCAGCACCCGTGTAAATTGTATTGCCATCTATATTTATTATGCCTACTGGCTCCATAATACGGGTTGAAGCCACATGTTGAGAATTTTGTTTTAAAACTGACCAATATGGCCCCGGAGCTGACACAGCTTTACCAAATGGACAAGTAAGAAGGGCTGGTGGGACACTGACCATGTCACCCCCAGATGTGGTCATCAGCGGCCTCACATTTCTGGCTTTCATGCATACCTCCATTGAAACCTTTGATTTTTTAACATGTAACTGTTTCTACTTATACCCATGTTGTTTATTTCTCGTGCAATGTGCTACCAAAATATGTAATATTTGTATGTATAAACTTTTGATTTTAAACTGATACAAGCTGTTTTAATGATCAAACTTGTCACTGCTAGTATATAGCAAGGAACACAGTTTACTAATATTTTGATTGGTGAAGAAAAATGCACTAGGTGTTGGGAAAACTCTCATCGTATTGAGTAGTTTGTGCTTCGCAGTCAGGGTTTGGTAATGACATGGTTTCATCATGGTAAACAAGTAACATCACTCATCCCACACATGTGAGCTCTCAAAGTAAGGTGTGCAGGGCATTGGGACTGACATCTGCCATCATCATGAGAAATTGTGGTGGTTCTCTTGCAGTGTACACAAGTGTTTAATCCCCTACAAGCTTCACCACAGCCATAAATCCTGCCTTTGTTTGAGAGACTAGTGTCTGTATCCAGGATGTTCATAAGGTATGCTAGATTGGATAGTGATGTGTGGGAAAGCAATCATGACAGAGATTATTGCAGACAACTTCATGTTTATAACCTTCATTTGAAATAAATCATGCATAATTTGGAAGCAATCATAACAGATTATTGTAGTTAACTTCAGGTTTATAACCTTCATTTGAAATAAATTATGCATAATTGGAAGTGATCATTACAGATGATTTCACGTCAACTTCATGTCTATAACCGTCATTTGAAATAAATCATGCATAATTGGAAGCAATCATAACAGATTATTACAGTCAACTTCATGTTTATAACCTTCGATTGACATAAATCATGCATAATTGGAAGCAATCGTACCAGATTATTGCAGTCAACTTCATGTTTATAACCTTCATTTAAAATAAATCATGCATGATTGCTTATGTAATATTCATCCCTATGTTTCAGAGGCTAATGTCTGTTTCCAGGATGTCCATTAGGTATGCTAGAGTGGATAGTGATGTGTGGGGAAGCAGTCATGACAGAGAATGTTGCACAGTTAACTTGATGTTTATAACCTTCATTTGAAATAAATCATGCATAATTACTAATGTAACATTCAATCCTTCATGACCTAGAGAGAATGGTGCTGCAGGGAGTGACTAGAGGATCTGGCCGATGCTAGCACTCCAGGGAAAGGCCAGACGGGCACGTATCAGACTGCAACTGGTACCATTAGCATTGGGACTCTTTGCTGGCTGTTGAAGATGACGAAACATGTTTGGGAATATTCAGAGATCTGTGATGTCGGTTCCTAACTCATGTCAACTCAACCCTTTGTTAGAGAGATCAGTGTTTCCGGGGGTCCCCATAGGGTGTGCTAGAGATTATTGTGATCTGTGGGAGGAAACAGTCATAACAGAGATTATTTATTGCACAGTTGATTTCATGTTTATAACCTTCACATGACAGAAATGCATAATTGCTTATGTAACATTCATCCAGTGGTTTGTTGTTTGCAGAACTTTTCCCCTATAAGTCTTTTGAAATGTCTCTTTACCATAAATCAGATGCCCTGCCTCTTGCGGTCATGTGTAAATTATGTATTACATCATGAATCCATCTATGTTGTAGTCTTCCACTTCCCCGGTGCATTTCCTTTCATAGTTATCATGTCCAAACATTCATGTTATTTTGTACATGTTCAAAATATGCCCTGTTAGCTCGGTTTTAGTTGTATTAATAAGCAATCTGTTTAGCTGTACATTGTAGCATTGTGGAGAAGAGATGCTGGTTTGAAGATAATTCTGTAAACACCAGCTGATTGTTAGGATTACAATGTAGCCAAGCCAGATTTAGAGAGAACTTGGTAAGTCGACATTTGAGTGTAGTTCAGATAGATAGACCATTGTTGATCGTATGTTTGTTTGCTGAGAATCAATGCCAGACTGCTAATGATTCTCAAGTGTATACAGTTGTGATATCTATAGCAATCAGTTCTGTGTGATGATATTATACAATGAAACACACATGTATTATTACATGTATCAAGGTCTCTGCCCAACGAAACAAAATAATACACATAGAGGGAAATAGGTGAAAATGTAATGATATAATGAAAACTAAAATAAATATAATTAAAATAAGTATGAAGAAAAGACAGCACAACTGTTTGTTTCATTAGTCACTACCGTTATTTATATGATGAGCTGGTTTCTACATGTATTCATTAAATAGCGCCTGGTATATCATAGTTGTACATGACAAATCCTAAGCATAATGGTTGATTGCCGGTTATTGATGTGCTCACCACTGACCAGTTCATTTAACGATAACGCATAAATGTGTACAGACTTCTTTTTCAGGGACATCAGTTTGAGTTCCTGTAATGTGATTAACAGAAATGGAGAATGTTTTTGATTTATTTTCTAAAGCGTAACATTCTTGGCAGTACCCATTTATGATGTTTATTAACACTAATACAATAAGTACAATACTTAAGACTAAACACCAAAATGCAATAATTATAACAGCTATTGTGTTACTAATACAAAAGGTGTAATACCTACAAACTAAACATCGAAACATGCAATAATTATAACAGCTATTATTTTGTTTACCGGTCTCCGTGGCGAAGGGGTTATGGACGTGATTCATAATCCTGTATACCCGGGTTTGAAACGCAGTGTTGCTGGGTTTTTTTTTTCCAAAAAAGATATAGGTGCCGGTCGTTCAGAAATCAGTGGCAAACTACTGAGCGTAAAACTTGCCCAGGAATCATGAACAGCAAAAATGCTGGGGTTGACTGCTACGTCCTGTGAAGGACATGCAACTAAATAAAACAATTTTTAATTATTTTGTTTAAAAACTATGTTTTCCAAGCTCGTGCTTACAAGATGGCCAGGGTTTCACTCCCTATTGCAGATACCTTGTTTCCTACAAGTATGATTGTGGGCTCTACCAAGCCTCATAAAATTGTTACCAGATAATTTACAGAATATTCCAGAATTGTCTGGGAAGAAAAGGTGAAAGCTGCTGTGACCTTCTCTAGCTGAAAGATTTCAGAATGTAATTATTAATACTTAATCTGCAGAGATACAAGCAATTCTTTTAACCCCTATGCTACTTTGTAAACTGTTGTGAATTTCAGCATGCATACTCATTTCAAAAACACTGCTGTGTGATGCTGTTGCATATCTGTAAGCGTAAGCAGACTGTGTCTTACTTGCTTGTAAACATAGTAAAGTGTAATACTGAAAAAATCTCACGCATGTTTTTACAGATAATAGTGATTTATGGATTACCTTTTGTTGCAGAAGAAAAATAATCATCTTACCTGATTATTTTGGCCATTGTTTCCTTTCAGACTATTCAATTGGCTTCAAGGGTTGTAGTGTTTGCAAAATGAAACTTTATTTTTGACACATTTTATATACAAAATATAGCTGAAACCTTGTGGCCTCATGTAGTAAATTGAAAAAAAGGTAAGGTAGTCCTAAGGCAGATACTGCTGCTGGAGTGCAAAGTGTTAGGCTGCCACACTTTCTCAGTTTTGGTATAATGAGGTGGGGTGGCTAGTTACTTTCCTCAACACTTTTCCTTCCCAGAAAAGAGAAAATGATCAGCTACCTGTTTTAAGCCAGATTGACCTCAAAGCCTTACTGGTCAGAAAATCGAGTCCTGCCATTTGTGGTCCAGTGTCCACTCCCAGCACCTGTTAGCTCTGGAGGTGACTCAAGTCTCCTGTTTTAAAGAAATCACAGATTTTCTGTTGGAGGCAAACAATTGTTCTCTGTTGTAATCACAGAACAAACTGTTCACCTAATGCTGGGTTGCTTAGTTATGATACCAGCTATCAGTATTGTTACCAATCTCTTTTTTCTTATGTTCTTTGTCTTTTTGGTTTATATATAGCATTTATTGTTTATACAAATATTTTATACATGTTATATTTGTCTCATAATAAAATATGCTCATCTTAAACTGTGTTCATGTAAATTGATCATGTTTCAGCAGCTGCCTATGCCTGGATGTATGACACCTTGGCCATGCTCTTGTCAAGGGGAATGAGAAAGCAGAACTTTGGTTTGTTCTGTGGTTATTGTGGAGAATCCATCAAGACATGGAGTGGACATCCTGATTGCTAGTGGATATTTCAGTTATTCTGCTGATTTTACTAACAGGGTTGAAACAACAGCTTTGTTTTGGATGAGAGACATTGGTCTCAGGCATGGAGTTGTGAGAGTTGAGGATTTTGTAAGGGATACCAAACTGGTGTGAGCAGTTATCCATCACATGATTGGAGATATTCTGAGGAGATATCTGAGCATCTGTTGTTTGTCCATCAAGAATGATGACCATTGATTTCATCCAGTGGGGTTGAAAGTATGGAGCCGTGAGTTCTAAGATGGCTGGTAAGGCCTATTTTGGCTCGAAATGTTCTTTGATAATGTGGGCAAAGAATGCTTGACGTTCCAGGAGGAGGATTTCCTACATTGGTTTTTCTGTCCAGCCTTTTCTTCACAGCTCTTGCAGTTCTGTTTGCTTCACAAGTGACTGCACCCTTGCGTAATGATGTACGCCGTGAATTTTGGTCTTTGGCAGCAATCTCCCAGGTGTCGTGATGAATTCCAAAAGCTTTTAGTGAGATCTTCAGAGTGTCTTTGAAGCGTTTCCTCTGGCCGCCTTGGGAGTGTTCACCACAACGCAGCTCGCCATAAAAAATTCGTTTAGGGAGCCTGTGATCTGGCATGCGAGTCAAGTAACCAGCCCAGCGAATCTGATTCTTCATTTGTAGAGTGTGGATACTGGGCATGGACGCTCTTTCTAGGACTTCAGTGTGTAGGATCTTGTCTTGCTATTTAATCTTCAATAGCTTCCTAGGGCAGGCTGTGTAGAAGTTATTTCATTTCCTAGTGTATCGCTGGTAAACAGTCCAGGTTTCACAAGCATATAACAGCATGGACAAAACGGCTGCTTTGTAGACTTTCAGCTTTGTTTGCAGACTTATTCCATTTCTGTCCCATGCCAAGGCCACGCTGGCCTTGGAGATTCTTGCATTCACTTTGTCATTAATTGTGGCAGCTTGGGACACAGTGCTGCCAAGATAGGTGAATTTGTCCACAACACTTAATCTATGACCATTCACTTTGATATTCGGCACAGTGTGATTATTCCCTGGAGCTGGCTGGTACATAACTACAGTCTTCTCCAAGTTGATATTGAGCTCAAAGTTGGCACATGCATATGAGAAAGCTGAAACATTGTGTTGCATGTCTGCCTCTGAGTTTGCATATAGAGCACAACCATCAGCAAACGAGCTCTTTGACGGTGTCGCTGGTAGTTTTGGTTTTAGCTTTCAGCCTTCTGAGATTGAACAACTTTCCATCTATGCTGTAGTTTATGTCTATTCCAATGTCGTTGTTTTCGAAGGCATTCGTCAGCATAACTGAGCATCTATGATCTTTGTCAGGCATGAAATGATGAACGTCCATTTTGATATTTACAAGCAGCAGTCAGAACGCTGTGCACTTTCCTCATTAATTAAGACAGGCATTAGTTAGTTAGTCGAAAGATCATCCCCATTGCACATCGAACCATTCAATCCATAAGTGCTCGGATTCCTCCTCAGCAAATCCCGCAGGGTGTAAGCGGCTAACGACACCAGTTCTAGACAGGCATTAGTGCTGTCTATCATTGTCAAGACATGTTGGTTTAAATCTCTAGGTGCTGACGCACCGTGCAGGAGGTGCCATGTGCATTGAGAAGCTGGTCCATGTGTGTATGAAGTGGCCACATTGGCTAAACCTAGGCTTGTGTAATCAAATTCTGCACCTTCAGGGCAAGTTCATGAAGCACATTTATGATGAGCTATTCACCATTTATAAGGATATGAGCTCTTTTTGTGACGCTGTGAATCATTGGGAAGAACGGTTAAGTGGACATTGTTTTACCAATTACCAGTTCGTGATAGCAACTAAAGATGTGGTTCTGAGTCAGACAAGAGAGTAATACAATCAAGGCAACAGATTGGTAAAGATGAGATGGGGAAAGTGCATCGTCTTGACTAGTGAATACATAGGGAAGTACTAAAGCTCTCATTAATTTCCAGGTACATGCCTTGACTCCTTCATACTAAGGTAAAACTATTCGACGACCAGTCATACAGTGTGTTAATATTGGACCATACCAAATTGTACTAACCAGATGTCCATGAGTCCTTATACGGTACCATACCATAATTTTTGCCATACATAAGATGGCAAAGGTGTTTGATGGGAAAAAAAATCAAAAGAAATGCAATATATAGGAGTATTTCAACAATAAAAGGTACACAGACTTGTAAAAAGAATGTAATTTTCTATATCCGGTGTGCTGTCAGTTGTACTAAAATATTGACTTCTCATCCTTGACTTTGGGGCGTAAATTAAAAGTACCTCTGAAGTCGGAGTGGGTTCCCTGATGGTGAGAGGCACAAGTAATAGGGAAAGCTGATCCACAGGTAAAATTCAGTCCAGTGCAGCTAGAAGTCGCGTGTATGGGCTACGCTTGAGTACAAAGCTAGCTAGCGCATATATATATATATATATATATATATATATATATATATATATATATATATATATTATATATATATATAAAGTTGAACTAAACTCACAGCTGCACTTATTTAAAAATCAGCAATAAACTGAGGCAGTGCTTTTCAGGTATTCATTTACAAGGAAAGTTGGCAATTCTAATTGTGATCTTTATGTTATACCTTTGTAACCGGCTTTGAGATAAGTCTAATAAATAAGACCTTAGGCTGCTGCTATAACATAGGGTTGTTTGCATTGTAAAGGATCCCTTCATATGTGCCCCAGTACCCTCTAATAGTGGAGAGTCTCAGCACAGAGCATGAGCCTGTAGAGTGCTGGTGAGCATCCAGATCTGTGGATACTATATCCACAGATTATCTTCTGCCATTGATCTATTTATAGAACATAGGCCCTCAACAGTCTAGCCTTGTGTAGACTTGTTCATTATCGGGTGCATTTTGCAGCTGAAGGCTTAACAGGATGATGTAGCCGGCCTCACGCCAATCTTCCTTATTGGCATCTTATGCCACGCATGGGAGGTAACAGTATTCCTGTTTCTTGTCACCATTATGGGCCCCTGTATGGCAGATGGATCCATGCATTCTGTAACAATATTTTTGTGCTTAAGTTTTCTGGTTCTTAAATGTAGCCTGGACAGCAACTTATTCACCCTGCTCTGTTTCTATTTCCAGCTGCTGATAAATATTCAAAGTGCACACAGGTCCTACTTTTTTGCCTTTATCGGATAAGGTTAGACATCCTATTCACTATCCTGGTTTCAGGAGAGCGGGAGGGAGAATATAACATCCTCAGATTACTCATTTTAGTAGCATCTACAGCTTTATTCTTGCTGCCTGCTGCATTTTAGCTGTACCGCTAAGCTACTTCATCACTTGAATGAAACATTTTATTGAGACTCGGTTAACACTTAGAGGGCATTCTCTCTCCATAACTTTCTGCTGTTTGGGGCATATGCTTGAATGACATTGATATCAAAAGGTCTGCATTTTTCTAAAAATGGTGCATGTCCTTTGCAAGACGTTGCAATCAACCCCAGGTGATTTTGTAGGTAGTTTATTATGTTTGCCATTGCTTTCTGAAAAATAAGTCAACATGGAACGAACCAACTGCTCCGCCATCAAAACACGGGAAGTTTAAACGCCAGTGTGATAAACCCTCTCAGTCACGGTGACCCCTGCATTTAACTATACCAGTAATATTCAGTCTGACGCTGCTCAGTATCCTTTAATACTTTTAGGATCTTTTCAGATCCATAATAGTGTCTACACCTCTTTGCTGATTCTTTCCTCTAGGTTGGATAATGTTATTGCCATTCCTTCTCCCTTCCTTCTGGTCTCACACTCCAAAGATAATAATGTTCATTCTTTTGATTTCTTGTTCAATATTTTCTAAAATGTAGCGTCTGTGCTCATGGTGTGAACATTCCAAGCACCATCTTTCAGCATTGTTTATCCTGTACACTCAAATGCATGCAGACGGTATGGAATCACCTGGTGCACATGGCTTTCTCTTGCTCCCATAGAGCCCTTTATCTGAAATTGTGTGACTTAAGGAACCATGTTACTAGGAATGTACAGCAGTGGTTGCCCCTTGACTTCCGCCTACGGTTTAAACAACTAACATGGTATGTATGACAACCACCAACAAAGGAGAACAACTATAATGGTACGCATAACAGTCACCAACTGAATGGAGCAACTAAAATAGTATGTGTGACAGTCACCAACAGAATATAACAACTAAAAAGGTATGTATGACCGCCACCAACAGAACAGAACAACTAAAATAGTAATATGACTGTCACCAACAGAATGGAGCAACTAAAATGGTATGTATGACAGTCACCAACAGAATATAACTAAAAAGGTATGTATGACTGTCATTAACAGAACAACTAAAATAGTATGTATGACTCACCAACATAATGGAGCAACTAAAATGGTATGTACGACAGTCACCAATGTGGAGGTTATGCAGAGAACAGGATAATTCCAGTGAGGTGAGAGAAAGAAGTTGGTGCACGAGATAGAAAGCCGTGGACAAACGTGATCACCAACGGCCTGGACTATAAGAAGAGGAACAAGTTGATGGGGGAAAACTGCTCACAGACAATTCTACATATCTAAACGTCGGTGAATACAGGATATACCAGGACATTTCTTCATAGCTAACAAACACTTGTCATCAGGTCGCACTGACAGTAACCGGGAAGCTAGTGCGGTGATGAAATGCTACAAGTGACGTGTCTAGCGACATCGTGGACGTCATGGAGTTTCCTGATCGTTACAGGTACTAAAAAATACAAGTGGACACCGACTGGCAATAATTTCAGCTATTCACATTTTTTAAAAAATATGCTTATAAAATTTTTTTTTTACTGGTTCTTTATAGTCATTAATTTGTTTGTGAATTCATCTTTAATTATTTGAATCGTTGTTTGTTTTTCATGTTATTACGGCTAGTTTTTATTGTACAGGTATATGGAAAATTTCAGAAAATATTTTGATTTTCACTGTGTCGTTTGACAGACACAAACTGTTCTAATCCCTGGGCGCTATTTGAGAGGAGAACCGCACAATGTGTATACCTAAGTTCTGTAACAGATTTCAACTAGTTATGAAAAGATCAAAATTGCCATGTTTCATAATTACTTTTTCTCTCTTTTTACATTTCTCATTACAAATCTGTTCTATCTTGGCAGGGGTTGTTTTTCCGAGCTCCCATTCTTTCCCCCAAGCCGAGAAATCAGCGGGATGTGCTAGACCGGTGTTTGGTACTTCCCACCTGGAAATTAGCAAAGCAATTCTGGGAACTTTAGCCTAACCGGAGACGTCTTTTGCTTATAAGGAGCACCACGAAGAGCGGTTCCAAGGTTTTGGCAAGTCTGGGACCTGGCACTAAGATTTTAGCAACACGTGACACTGGATTAAATGACCAGCAGTGGCCGGATTGCATTTTCCTTTCCATAACAGAAGTTCTATTGGGCCGCCTCAGAGTGCCAAACCTGGTCAGAGAATGTTTTAGGAACTGACGGTTGTCGGTGTGATATTGACCATTTCACCCACGGAATGCCGAGGTGGTCCATACACACATCAGACCAACACTGTAGTCTCAGCACGCTTCAAGGCCTGCAAGAGGCTCCATTATGTTTCTTCTCCGGGGCCGCCCCATTCTTGTAAAATAGGTCTGGATAATTCTCAGAAGGCTGGTCATTTAAAGTGAAGGAAAAACAACAAACATCCCCGAATAAATAAGAGCTATCGTTCTTAAACTTCCGTTGTGCTGATGCAGAGGTCGCGAGTTCTACCCTTATACCGGTCAACTGGACTAAATTGTTGACTTATTGTCCTTGACTTGGGTATGTAAATTACAAGTTTCTCAAAAGTCAGAGTGGGTTCTCCTGATGGCGAGGGACATTGGTAATATGAAAAGCTAACCTCTAAAGTCGGAGTGGGTTCACCTGGTGGCGTGGGACACTAGGGAAAGCTAATCCACACGCAAAATTCAGTCCAGCACTGCTAGAAGTACTGGACTACGTCTGAGTTCAAAGCGAGCTAGCTGGGGGAAAAAAGCTAATCCAAGCTAAAATAATTCAGTGTTCTAGAAATAGTAGCACGTGTTTTGACTGCTTGAGGTCAAAGCGAGCGAAAGCTTAAAAAAAAAAAAACAACAACAACAACTGAAGGAACGCAGTGGTTATTCCAACTTGTTAGGCCTAACTGGTATAACTCAAGACCTAATACTAGTAATACCTCATAATGGTCGCGGTGGTGCAGCGGTTAGAACGTACGCAGACAGTGTCAGAGCGCGGTCAGAGAGTTCCATGCCAGCTCTCGACGTTCGCCGCTGGAGGGAAAGACTCGCCACCAATTTGCCCTTACATTCAGGCCTACACAATGTGATGTGGCCTAACACTTCGCAAGCCCACGAACAGATTCGTGCTACATGACTAGGTTTTGAAACATGACACGCCCATACTGTGATGTACTATTCTTTAAGCATATATTTTATTTTATTCGTTGTCTACGCAACAAAGACTCCATTTAATATGGAAGAAAAAATCTATTTACTTTCCTTATATTCATTGTTGCACAGACGCACGAAGGCGTTTCACAATTTACAAGGATTATAATTTGACGTCATCAGATCTAAATAAATTTGTTTACAAACAGGTTTTATAGATATTTCAGAAGTAATTAGTTCTATACAAAATATGATTGCAGTCTTAGTAAATAATCACTGAATCAGGGAGCTGTCAACATGTTTTGAACTAACCACTGCTAGTTAATATTTTAAGGAAAGGGATCTATATTATGGCAAATATGCTTTGCTGTGAGAGTTTGAAGTGACAATGTTTGTGTAGGCCTATAGCGTGAACGCCGGTCGTGGCGACCTACCTCGTTTTACCAGACGGAATTCTCTGATTGTAAACACCAGTCAGTGGACTGACGCATTTCCGTTTTGTGGCCTGCTTTCGGTTTTCATCTTAATATGTGGGAACAGACAAAACTTTCCATCTATCAATCTATCTATCGCCTGCAATCATGCGTCTAGTTTGACCTATATATTATAAATGAAATCGACTGTAACTGCGTTCCACTTCTATAAGCGCCAATCAATACTTGTGTATGCATTTATGTAACCGCGTTAAATATGTGGACAAGTAAATAACTGGAGGATACGAATTGTAGGGCAGCTTTAGCTTTACATAATAGTTATAGAAAAAGAGGATGTTGCAGAGACATCCTTCGTCAGCAAACAACAAGAAGAAACACAACATACGAACCACATAAAACACGTCTACGGTTTGCATGTGTTTTCCTGTTATTTTCTGATGAAGGCTGTGGCTGCAATGTCCTCTATTTTCTGTAATTGTATTGTACTGATTGTGTGTGTATGTGCGATAGCTTTCTCTCTTACCAGTGTCCTCACCATAAGGCGAACCCACTCGAACTTCTGAGATATTTGTAATTTACGTCCCCAAGTAAAAGACGGGAAGTCAACATTTTAAGTCCAACTGACCGATGTGCTGCTTGAACCCATTACCTTGCATTGGAAGTTTCAGTGCGTGTGCTTTAATTCTTTCGGCCACGTCGACCACTGCGTGTTTAATAACAGCTGAGATCAACATGCGAGTTAGTGCAACAAGCCACTCTCCCATTTGACGTGAATTAGAAGGCACTATCATTGTAAAAGTAACCCGAGGCCTGATAGTGATACTGTCATAGTGGTGTGAAGTAGTATATTTTCAAATATACAGCATGCTCCACTTATACAGCGGCTATCGCCGAAATGCGAAAAAAAAAACAACATTTTTCTCTTCGTGGATTATGTGACTCTTTTTAAATTTTAACATATTAACGCTGGCATTAGCGGCCAATATTCTACAGCGGAACAAGGACGATAGGGGGCTTCTCCGATCATTAGAATGTGTCCCTCTAGTCCAGTGGTTCTCAACCTTTTTTGGCCCATGCACCCCTTCACCATTTGTTCAGAATGTCAAACTCCCCCCCCCCCCCCCCCCCTCCCTTTATATTTCCTCTCTATAACACTACTGTCAGAGCCCTATATAGCTATATACAGACATGACAGATCCATGAGACAGGACAGATCCTTGAGACAGGACAGAACAGTACGCCCAGGGACAAACGGTTAACATGAGTGACCGTTACCATCGACGGACTGATTAACCCCAGGTTAAGGACAGGACAACACTGAGACACAGTACTGACCATGGAATACATGAGCATCACGGAGGTCATGAGACACGTGATGCGAGACCCAGGAGGAAAGCTGGGAAAAGGGGGTGGGGGGGGGGGGGGGGCTGGATTGAGACTTCAATGTGGACAGATGTTCCTGAGTGTTGAGCGAGTGTACAGCTGAGATGAACAACTGCTAGTTTGTGCTGTGAGATTGTACCAGCGATAGTGTGTGTGTTCGCCAGCTGTGATAGTACTGTGCAGCATGAACATAGTGCAGTGCTGCGTGTTATTATCAATGTTATATATATATATATATATATATATATATATATATATATATATATATATATATATATATATATATATATATATATATTGTATTATAATTCAAGATTAAATATATATTGTATTATAATTCAAGATTAAACTTATCAATGTGTTGATGTGTCCACCGGACTCCGACTGACGTTTATTTATATGTAATTTAATGTCAGGGCAATTAATTTACGAGCCAGTTAAAGTTACAAGACCCTGACAAAATACCCCCCCCCCCCCCCTTCTTTACACGTTATACGTAAAATGGACGATAAAATTAATAACACATACTAGAACAATTCTAGACGAATATGTATAGTTATATAACGTGATTTGGGTCTACTTAAGTTATGAAAACGAATTTCAGAAGGGCGAGATGTACAGAATCGTAAAGTATGGAGGAAAAAACAATATCAAGTAATTGGTTCTTGTATTAACGCGATCTTGAAATACTTTTAATTTCCACCCCCCCCCCCCCCTCTGAAAACCTAAAATTCCCCTCGGGGTGGTGGGGGGGGGGGGGAAGAAAATTTCCCCACCGGTTGGTAACCACTGCTCTAGTCGAAAGTTTCGACCCCTTGACATTCATTACACCCTGAGAGGCGGGCCCACCCGGGTCACGACTCCCGGACGTCTTTCTCTTGTCGTGCATCCACCTTCGAGGCATTGGGATAACGTACTTGCCCCACATTGACGTCACTAAGTGTGTCCAGAAGCCATCCCACCTTCGGGAGCATTGTGCACCCAGTGCGCCTGCCAGCTTTATCATTGCATCATCTGACGGCGGGAAAGACAGTTTCATTCCCTGGCATTTTGCTTCCGTTTTCACCGCCACCTCGATGGCTAACTATGACGCATTGCCATGTTGCTTTTCTTCGTACCCCATTCACCGCCCTCCTACGCGCGCTCAGCTCTTCTCTGTGCTAATTCTTCTAAAGGCTTGCCTTGGGTCCCTTCTGCCGTAGCAAAAGCAAGAGGTCCTATATTTCACCACAACCGGTCGCTGCTGTTGCTTGTCCTCGATGTTTAGGAGAGAGATCGGCCTGGACTGGGTAATGCTTAACGAGTTCTGTTCTTTAGGAAAGTAGATTCCAATGGCTTTATTCCACCCCGGACTCATGCGTTGATGGTTCCACGTGGATCTCAGTATGCTGTGGTCATTTTAAGACTTTCGGGTATCGCTTGTACACTGTAAGACACGCGTTGGGACCTCGTGCTCTCCGCGTTCTTTGCCTGTAGTTCTGCCCGGTAGAGGGCGTTGTGTCTGACTTTGAGGTACAGCCACACCTCGCGCGGGTCCTCTTTCTCCTACGTTTTTTAATCGTTTCAGAGCAGCTTTCTTCTGCACTTTCACCTCAGCTATTAGTATTAGCTTTTGCCGCCTACTCACCTGCGGACTGGCTGCCTTCCTCTCGCTACTACCAAATTGTCTCAGGCAGTGAAAGTTTATTATCTCCGAAACCACTTTACTTTCTCATTTAGCGGTCAGAGATGAAGTGCATATTATTATTACATCTTCACTTGAAAACATCTGTGTTCAATCATGAATATTCTCCGTTTTTCACTAGAATTTCCTTATGAGAAGCACGTCACATAGTTGAACGGAAGTGTTCAAAGGTTACTGTAAAACAAAGTTTGTTAGCGTGAATGCAATACAGTTTCGCGAAAACATCAAACAACTTTCGTCGCCTTCCATTTTTTAAAAAATGTGCACTCGCTCTCTTTGAACTCAAGCGTAGTCCTAACACACTATTTATATTAATGATGGGCTGAATTTTGCGTGTGGGTTAGCTTTCCCTATTAATAGTGTCCCTCGCCATCAGGCGAACCAACTCCGACTTCAGAGGTACTTGTAATTAACGTCCCCAAGTCAAAGACGACAGGTCAACATTTTAGTCCAGCTGTCCGGTGTAGGGGTTGAACCACTAACCTCGGCATCAGCACACCGGATGTTTAAAGCACACGCGTTCTTATCCATTCGACCATGCGGACCTATCACATTTCATGATTTAGGTTGCCTTTGTACCTATCAAAGACGTATTCCTTGGGTGGGAGTAAATGTAAACGGCAGAAAAAGTTTCATAACCATGCAACAGATATTTTTCAAACAAATCGAACGTGAATCAGGGCAAACATTTGTGAACGCAATATAACACATTTCGCTTATCTAAAACAACACGGTTGTTTTAGATAAGCAAAAGTGCTTGTAGCAGGTGACATTTTTGTTAGAAATCGGGCAATATTAGATGTCACATTCTCACCGGAGAGAGCAAACATGGGCCAGATTTAGAGTGCAATACTTAGTTCCCACATATTAAGATGAAAACCGAAAGCAGGTCACAAAACAGAAATGTGCTAGTGACTGGTGTATGTTTGTTTGTTGCGTATCCCTTACGGGACGTTGCAGTCAACACCAGCATTTTTCAGCTGCTGTTGATGTACTAGGCAAATGTTACGTTCAGTAGTTTGCCATTGCTTTCTGAACGACCGGCTCCCATACCAGCACGTTATAACACAACACGACACGGTCTGCTGCACAAATCGGTCGCAGCTGAGCTTCGAACGCCTAGGTACCCGGCTCACGAACCGCGTTCGCAAGCCTTTAGCCACGGAGCTGGCTAGTGTATACAGTTAGGGAATTCCATCTGTTCAGATGGCTTTATCAACCTCAGAAGAATGTTCAAATATCAAGGACTAAACTTCTGCCTTCAAAATGCCGGTGTTTGTTGTCTGCATTCCCTATCCAGTCTGATGTATACTGAAAATGACGTACCACATTATCTTATGTTGGCACTTTTATCCAGTCTGTCTTCACCAGGTGCCATTTTCTCAAGTGAACAAACTTGTCGAATAATGTCCTCGCTTGACCCATTCAGGATTTCCTTCCGTTTAACCCCCTGCATTATTTTCGCAATCTCTGTGTGTAGTGGATGGTGTGTATCGACAGTGACTCTGAGGCAGCAACGTGCTCTGCAAATCCTTGTTCTGTCTCCCATGGTTGGAAAACCAGGGAGGTACCTCATACTCTGCGTGTTGTATCTTGTGCACCCAAGTATGACTGCACGGCCTCATTCTGTATTACTTTCCAGTCTCTCCATCGGAGAACGACTGAGAGTGAGGATCGCCAGGGAGAACTCAACCATCGAGAGGTCCAGACCACGGTATAGGAAGCACAGCTTTCACAGTTTGTAGCGGTCATTATCGTCATTGCAGCCACGCCCCTTCTATCTTTCATTACCACATGGTTTATGAGGTTAAGAACTGAATACAAACTCTTTTAAGTGCCCTGGCTATACATGTTACATTAACCCACCGGGCTGGGAAGACATGGGCAGGCTGTGGTGGTCAAGGATGGTTTACAGCATTCGATACTAGATATGAGTGGGTGGGGTCAGGAGAGTAAAGCGGTGCTGACACAGCTGGAACCTGATAAATATATATGTAAGTAGGGAATCTTGCATAAGCAGAGAGAGAGAGAGTTGGGACTGGTTGAAAGATTTAGTGGATACCCCTGGTACCAGGTATCTGACATGTGGTGACTTCAATGCCCGCGCCAAGGTATGGGACAGGTCGGGAGAGAACAGACAGTAAGGCCTTGCTTGAGACGGATGTTGTCTGTCTAAATGGCGGTACACCCACTTGGCTAGCAATGAGACCAGGGGACCCTGACACGGCCATCGACCTGGCACTTGTATCCCGAGAGGCGGCATCAGATATAAAATGGAGTGTCCTTGGAGACCATGAAAGTGAACCTTGTTATGTGCTGATACCTAAGTCCAGCACAGTTAGGGCTATAAGCGCTCGCAGGCCATTCAGTTATGATTGTGACCACTCTTGCTCTTGGGGCGCCCTAGATCACAGGGAAGATCTAAACCAACAAGAAGAATCTTTCACCCAACCACCATGGTGGACACCAGAGGTGGAGAATTCATGGAGGGAAAAGAGGGCGGCCATAAGGAATTGACAGAGGGTGCGGAGAGCAACCAATTCAGTTAACACAGAATTGGAGGAGGCTGAAAGATATAAAAAAGTAAAGGTGCAGGATTTTAAACTCCAGGCAGCAGCGGCAAAAAGGATTAAGTGGGAACAGTTTATAAATGAAGTCAGTGGGGATGTGACATTGGGAAAATTCTGGAGGCTGCACTGGCAGATGAAGAGACAGGCGATGCCTGGTACACATGGTACCGTTTATGATGATAACAACTGACCTATGACAACTGACAAGGTCAAATGGGAGGCTTTTCTTGCACGATATTTAAAACAGACGGATCAGCAAGATAGGGCTATTAGAGATAACGTCAGAGAAGCCTTGTCACGGGTCACTAGGAAGCAGGACTGTGAGATTAAAGTGGAGGACATTAGACGGGTACTGAAGCGGGCTAAAGATACAGTGCCAGGTCCGGATGGGGTGAGGTACTCCCATATGAGTAATATAAATGATGAGGACTTGGAGGAGATGGCTCTTTGTTTCAACCTAAGCATCAATACGGCGGAAATATCCCACGATTGGCTGCATAGCGACCTGGTCCCACTCCCAAAGACTGTTAAGGATCACTCCAGACTTAATGGATACCGAATCATAACCCTGCAAAACATGCATAGGCAAAGTCCTCGAAAAGATAGTAGCACACAGGCTCCAGCAACATTTGGAAAGTCGTAATCTGCTTCCTTAAGGGCTCGAGAGTTACCGGCCTTTGAAGGACACCTGGGAATGCCAAACTAAAGCCATAAGTCAAAGCCGCATGTAGCCAACGATTTATGTTTCCTTGTGCAGCACAAGATCATTGACAGGCAGAATCACATCTCTGTTCAACCTCAGTGTATATTAAGCAGTTTGGTAAATTTAGGGCAATGTGTGAGCCACTTCAAGTGATACACTGTATACTAAAGGCTTAGTTAGTCTTCTTTCCATCTTCACAGCAACGGGTTGTCCTCATTATGCTCCATTCCTGTGCCAGTGAATATCACACAAAATGCTCTTCACTGCCCCATGTGAAAAGTGGAACAGTCAGGAGTCTCGACAAACCATCAGCCCGCACAGGTACATTATGCATAATGCCGCCACCAGAATGTCAACACAAAAATCCTCCACGAAAAACACAGCTCATCTTCAATGGAAGCGGCAGTCACTAGAAAACCAGCAGCCACACATTACTGCATAAGGCAAACCAGTCTGTTGTGCGATGCTGGCTGCCATTATTCTGAATATGCAGTTCACGCTACAAACAACGGCGGGCAGATGTAAAAGCATTTCACTGTACACAATGCTGCTGCCAGAATGCCAACACAAAAGTCCGCCACGAAAACTACAGTTAATCGTCGATGGAAGCGGCAGTCACTAGAACACGAGTAGCCACACATTACTGCAAAAGGCAAACCAGTCCGTTTTGCGACAAAGCCAGCCGCCATTTTTCCGAACATTCAGTTCATGCTATAAACAACCACGGACAGATGTAAAAGCATTTCACTGTACATAATGCCATCACCAGAATGCCAACACAAAAGTCCTCCATGAAAAATACTGTTCATCGTCAATGGAAGCGGCAGTTACTAGAACACCGGCAACTATACATTTCTGCATAAGGCAAAACCAGTCAGTTCTGTGACAAAGCTGGCCGCCATTACTCCAAACATACAGTTCACGCTCCAAACAACAGCAGACAGATGTAAAAGCATTTCACACAAAATTCATAGCTCACAGTGTCGCGCCACGCACTCAACTCAGTAGAAGGGTGACGGAACCATACAAACAAAATCTAGTTCTAGGCTATCTCTGTCTCATTTGTTAAGCACACATACAACATCTTGTTCTTGGCTGTCTCATTTGTTAAGCACACATACATCATCTTGTTCTTGGCTATCTGTCTCATTTGTTAAGCACACACGCAAAATCCAATTCTTGGCTATCTTTATCTTATTTGTTAAGCACACATACAACATCTAGTTCCAGGCTATCTCACACTTTGATGGCTACTAAATCTGACAAAAATGAGATACAGCTACATCTTCTTTGCTTGTATTCTGTCTCGAAGATATACTTTCAATAACATATGCAACATATACATATTTGCTATCACCTCAAATAAAACATAACAAGTAAAGAAAGCACAACCTAGAAATGAAAAAGTAATGTCCAGAACAAAATGTCGGAAACAATAACACAGACAAATAACATATTTCTATGTTAGAATATCTTATGCAATAAGTCACTATCATTGAATGTAAGAAAGAGAGTGCTGAAGAGCTGATATAGAACCTGTTTTGCTGTATGGCTGTGAATCTTGGAATATAAATGAACAAATTAGGAAGAGATTGGAAGCAACAGAGATGTGGTTCCTTAGACGAATGTTGCGAATTCCTTGGACTGCCAAAGTAACTAACGAAGAATGCCTTAAAGAGGCTGGTGAAAATAGAACATTATATACAACAATAAGAAAGAGACAAACAGCTTTTTTTGGTCATGTGATGAGAAGAGAGGCACTGGAGAACATCGTGACAACTGGAAAGATCGAGGGGAAGAGAGGCAGAGGCAGACCATGAGAAATGATGCTGGATGGATTGCGACGGTGGCATGGAGGAATATCAACAGCAGAGTTGATCCAGAACACCAAAGACCGAGATCTGTGGAGAGTCATGAACGCCTACGCCAGTCGGCACGGCACTTGATGATGATGTTAGAATAAGCACCAGACAGATCAATAACCTCATCATATAGCAGACCGTTGCTCTCAACACGAGCTACCTGAGAGTTTCTTGCCCACTCTCTGGTCTCAATCCCAAGGTGTCTGCAATGTCTTGTGTCTGTCTTCATGCTAGTTGACCCCTGCCTTTCCTTCCAGAAACCAAGCCACTGTGACATTTTATGTGACCAAAGTTAGTTTCTGAGACACGATACTATTTATGAGCCAGTTTTATTTGATGGATAAATAAATTTCATCCAAATTTTTGCTTGTTGTGAATATGAAATGCAATTCTCCTAGCACACACAAGTGGACTTACAGTATAAAGAGAAATCAATCATGCTCAGATCAAAACATCAGAATCTCAGGGTCAAAAATAAATAAATAAAATACTAACACAGTTTAGATATGCTGGTAAAGTAGAGACTTAAACATAAACTATGCTAACATGCAGAATATTAAGAAATCATCTGAGGCCTTAACATTATCTGACAATTAAATACACACATATATGTGTAAATACTGATAGAAAAGATATGAAATTAGAAGACCTAAAGACTCAAGAAGGAAACTGTGAGTAAGCTCACACCTCTACCTGCAAATAATTATAAGGTAATCACCCTATAAATGATTAATACCCGGGTAAGATGTGTTATCAGTAAGGTACCCTTGGTAACACAGTATCATCACTAGGCAAGTCTTCCTGTCGGCACGGCACTTGATGATGATGTTAGAATAATAAATAAAAAATATAATATAAATATATATAAATATAATAAATAACCTGATCCAACAAGTAAGGAAAGGACCATAATTCATTCTCAGCCAAATCTACCTGCCCGCTCTACAGCAAAACAATCATGAGAGAGATCACAAATAGACCAGGAGTACGAGTTGGAGATTTTAATATAAACAATTTGCATTGCGTGGATTACCCAGTATTGGTAGCTGAAAACACAAATGGTCTGTAACAACTGTGGACGTTGTAGTAACAGAGAGTACAAAAATAGGGATTTTCCTTGAATATCAAGAAAACAGAAACAATGGTTATATTATAGAATACGATAACACCTAAATGTGATATTACAATACAAGGAAACATGCTTAACCAAGTGAATAAATTAAAATATTTAGTGGCAATCATAACATCAGATGGAAAATGTGTGAGAGGGATTAACAGCAGAAAAGACAAGCAAAAGCTGTATTTCAGAAGAGGAAAAGTGTCTTAAGTAATTAGTGACTTTCACCGAGTGTTAGAAAGAGTATACTGAAATGTTATATAGAACCTGCTCTGCTTGTAAGGCTGTAAATCTTGGAATGTGAATGAACAAATTAGGAAGAGATTTAAGGCAGCAGAGATGTGGTTCCTGATACAAACTTGGAATGCCATATTAACTAACAATGATTACCTGAAAGAAGCTAATAAAGGTAAAACATTATATGCAACAATAAGACAGAAACAGTGTTCTTTGGTCATTCAATGAGAAGAGAGGTATTGAAGAACATTGTGATGACTGCAAAGATAAGTGGTAGAAGGGACAGAGACAGACCAAGATATATGCAGTTGAATAGCTTAAGACGGTAGCATGAAGGAATATCATTGACATAAGTGAACCAAACCACCAAGAATCGAGGTCTGTAGACAGACATGAATGCCTACGCCATATGGTAAGGCATACAAGGATTGCTGCAGCAGATCAAAGTTAGGAATAAGTCCTGAAACAAATTCAGCTGTGACAACACTTCTTTTATTAAACAGTCTTCAAAATTTAACAGAACATTGAACACAATGTTTAAACTTCACAAATGTACACATCTTAACTATAAATAACAAGCATCAATCTAAATGGCAATTAGTATCATAGCAAAGTGACGATTTATCCTAATTTTGATAAAATATAAGTGGTAAATGACTTTCTCAGAGGTCCATAAATTATTCTGCAATTCAAGTAGAACATCCTGGAGTTTAGACATGCCCTAAAACTACCTTGGAGCTCAGAAATGTCCTAAAATTATCCTGGAGTTCAGAAATATCCAAAAGCTATCCTGGAGTTCCGAAATGCCCTGAAAACTATTGTCCCCAATTAGAAAATAAACATAATATACATTTTAAAATAATACAGAAACACCTCCACCAAAGAAGTTAAATGCAACAACGATGTTTATTTGTGTATGCATTCACTAGAAGGCGACCTCGTCAACTATCACCTGTTCAACCACTTGTGATGCCATTTTGAGTGCAGTGGAGGAAGTGTCTGGGTCAAGATTAATCAATCTGTTGCTACATGTGGCTAAATCTGCAATTGAAACTCGTCCACATTGGCGAATGTAACGTGCTACAGCCTCCAGCTCTTCCATGGTGATATATATAAACTTGCCCCTGTCATCTATCACTCCAGTTAAGCGACCTTCTGACTGCAGATCTTGAACTCTCTGAATCACATCCTGAAAATGAGAAACCATTAAACATAAAGTTAGTTGCACATCCTTTACAGGACATAGCAATAAACCCCAACATATTTTTGGCATTTGTGATTCGTGGGCAAGTTTACGTTCAGTAGTTTGCCATTGCTTTCTGAACTTCCGGCACCCATACCATTTCATAAAAACACTAACGCAAAGCGGTCTGCTGCCAAATTGCTTGCAGCTGTGTGGTCAAACGTGGTATGCGGGATTACGAACTGCGTCCGTAACCCCTTCACCATGGAGAAACCATTACGACTGCAATCATTTTTCCTCTGACTGTCATCTTGTGAAACAATGTACTATTACATCAATAAACAAAGGCTATATGAGCAACAATATGCCTTGTGTCAAAAGTCTTGTCCACAGAACAATGACATCTGACAAAATATACAGACACAACAACCACAGCTGCTGATTGGATCATCAACTTTAAAAAGTAACATCATCATCATGCTTCCCAAACAAACTGCTTCTGTCACAGAAACAAGTTATAATCATTCTTTCTACAACAGCAAGCCATAAGGCACATTAAATATACGAATAAACCACAACCAAGAAAAGCAAGACTCAGAGTCAAACAGCTAATCATAACTTTTACACAGGACCAAAGATTTGACAAAGATATAGATGCAAGATGCCAAAATAAAGAGCAGTGACTTATCAGCCATCACCTTTACTCTTGGACATCAATGGGAGTTGAACAAATGATATGTTTGTTTCTTCCAGCAGTTTGCTGACAATGCCAAACTTAGTTCCTGTGAAAATCCCTGTGAAAAACTCAACACATGTGAGACATGATGCTTAAGAAAGGCTGCCCAGAATACAGAATGTGGCCAAAGGCTTGTGAATGCGGTTTGTGAGCCGCTTACCAGGTGTTTGAAACACAGCCACGACCGATTTATGCAGCAGGCCGTGTCACATTGCGTTATAACATGTTGGTATGGGAGCCGATCGTTCAGAAAGCAATGGCAAACTACTGAACGTAAAAACTTGCCTAGTACATCAATAGTAGCTGAAAAATGCTGGTATTGACTGCAACGTCCTGCAAGGGATATGCAACATTAAAAAAAAATAATATAAACATTGGATTAACACAGGCAATAAATAAAGAAGACGTGGACACACTCTTAACCAGACTCTGCAATATAATGGATATCAGCCAACTTCATCAAGCGTCACTGCCAGCCACCCAAACCTACCCCCATAGAATCAAGTGTTTCTTTGGGTAGCCTGAGAAATAGAGAAAAGATGAGGCCATGACTGTGCAGTGAAACCATCTTAGAGTGCAGGAGGACTAAACTGCTGAACAGAGCAGCAGTTAATTCACACTACCAGAAGATCCAGCTCAGCAGGCAACCAACCACCTGTCAAAGCACTCACATGGGCTAGTCATAGCTCTGTCAGTGCAGACTACAACCAGCCTCCAGTCAAAGCACTCATATGGGCTAGTCATAGCTCTATCAGTGCAGGCCACAAGTGAATTACGGTATGTTTACAGTAACTTACAACCACAGAACATGGAAATCGTATATCATATAATTTAAAACACAAAATACAGAAAGAGACTATGTTATGTTAAAAAACATATGTGTCAAAAACTGAAACAAGTAACATAAATGGCACTGACTTGTGTTTTTAGTTTAAAATGGCCAGCCAGATCTTCCAACATAACAACTTTAGTTTCCTACAAGAACAAAAAATAACAACAAAATTATACAACTGCTAGTCTGAAAATGTGCTGTAATACACAAGTGGATATTACAATATAAGCTGTGAAACTTTAGAAAATGTGCTGTAATATTTCCATATCATTGAAATACCCAGCAAAACATGACAATATAACATGTGAAACCCCCAGAAAATGTGCTGTAATATTTCCATATTATTGAAATACCCAGGTAAACAAGTCAATATAAGATGGAAACCCCCAGAAAAGTGCTGTAATATTTCCATATCATTGAAATGCCCAGCTAAACATGACAATATAACATGTGAAACCCCCAGAAAAGTGCTGTAATATTTCCATATCATTGAAATACCCAGCTAAACATGACAATATAAGATAGAAACCCCCAGAAGATACCCCCAACAAAATCACATGAACTCTCATCTTATCTCATTATGTTCCTCTTGTATCTCTATGTACCAAAATGTTTCACAGCAGATAACCAGGGAGGGCATCATCATCATCACGTAGCAGGCCCTGTGCAGAACATCGCTCTCACCATCACCCTTCAAAAAGAGTCTTGATCCCTTGCCAGTTCCCCTGCCTCATGCATTTTCATGTTCAAGGTGTCTTTAATGTCCTGTGTCCACCTTCATGCTGGTCAACCCCAGCCTCCTCTGCCAGGGAGTATGCCTTCCATCAGCAAATAGTTTAACAGGAGCTTTAGGGTGCAGTTCATAACCAGCAGATTTCTACACAATACCATTAAACTGACACCGAAGAGGGGTGAGAGAAGTCCCTGGGGGTTCATAGCCAAATTTAATGGTCGACGTTTGGTGCAGGAGAGCCTGGCATATGATACCACAACATCCAACTTAAGAATGGAGGTGGAGGCAGTCACTGCGGCTCTCCGCTGGATGGAGAATACGGCACACACGCACATTGTGATTGTAACTGACTCAGAAAGCATGCTGACAAGGGTGAGGATGGGCAGGCTTCATGCGGAGTGGCTTGCTTCGCTTCGGAGGTCACGGGTGACAAGCATCGCCTGGATCTTTTCTCCGGGGCATGCCGGTGTGCTGGGAAATGAACAGGCGGACAGATTGACTGGCTCTGCAGAACTTGGTGGAGTACTGATACATGACAAGGCAGATGTGGTTGTGGCCTTGTGGGAGCACGTGTACACCTCAGAGGAGCAAATGGATTACCATGGTCTGGCAAGAATGAGACAGCGAGGAGTGACGAGGGGATCTGTCCGACACTCAACGCTCAGAGGAAAGTCGAGACGGACTTATAATCAGATTGCTACTGGTACTATTGGTGTTGGAACTCTTCGCTGGCTGCTGAGGATGGGGACGGAGCACTTATGGGAATGCCCCGAATGCTGTGATGTCGATTCCTAAATTAATCAATCAATCAATCCATTAAACTGGTATAGTAAGACAGATTTAGCACTATATGTATGTTTGTCTGAACACACATTTCCTTGCGGTTATCTAAATTACAGTATCTGAAAACAGTTTTAATTAGCAGTTGCTCTCAAGTGAAATTCTGACTTCCTTTTGCTTCTCATCTCTCAATGAAACAAAGGCCCCAACCAACTCAAGCCAAGCACTTTATGGACTTGTTCATCATTGGTAGGAGTTTGCAGCTAAACTTATCAATGCGATAAGGTAGCCAGTCTCACGCCAACCCTCCTGTGACATGCATGGTAGGTTACAGTGTTACTATTCTTTGAGTTGCAAAGTTATCACTTGGATGAGATAGCCAGCATTTCTTACTATTATTCTCTTATGGGTCCTCATAACACAATGGCGTCTCAGATATCATACCTGATTAACATTAATGTATTTTGTATTTGTGTAAAACTGGTCTTAAGATATTGCTCTTTTATCTACATATGATATAGTATAACAGAGCCATTTACTTGCTAATCTCATACTGGTATTTGTAAACAAATTAACCATTCTACTTTAGGTGTCTTAGAAGCAGACATTTGCTATCATGACTTGACTCCTTTGTTATCTGATATTTCAATGAAGTTAATGTTGTTTACATTATATATATATATATATATATATATATATTATATATATATATATATATATATATATATATATATATATATATATATATATATATATATATATATATATATATATATATCCATCCATCATGTGCCATGCCGGTAAGCATGGGCGGTCATGTTTTGCCATCTCAATCGATCACCAGAGTCGTGGATCAGCTCCGTGTTTCTGTCTCGACCATGCCACGAGGCCAAGCCATCCAGGTACTTGCTTCTAGGTCTTCCTCTTGGTCTGTTCCCTTCGATCTTACCAGGTGTCACCAAGTTCTCCAATTCATTTCTTCTCATAACATGTCCAAAAATTTTGACTGTCTGCGTCTAATGTCTCTAATCAGTTTACGATCTTCATTTGTTTCTTGAAGGACCTTATATATATATATATATATATATATATATATATATATATATATATATATATATATATATATATATATATATATATATATCCCACCTGTTTAAACTTTCTACGTAGTCTTTCTGTTTTCCTATGCCTCTTTTGCCTAGTATTCTCCCAAATAATACTACTTTCTCTATTTCACTTCTTCTGTTGATATGACCCATACAATGTCTGTGCCTTATGGTTTTGATGAGTGATCTGGTAACAACTGCCAGCTCTCAACACCTTAGTGTTTTCTTTTCTGTCCTTGGTATTCTCAACACTTCTACACAACTACAACTCATCTGCCTCTAGTTTCTTGACCATTTCATTACTCATAGTCCAGCATACACATTCATAGAGGAGAATGGGACTCACTGCAAGCAGATTTTTGCCATATTTCTGTTTTTCATGATGCTGTTCAATCTAGTGAAAGAATCTTTGGATATAACTCTTATTTTCTTTACCCTGTGTCAATTCTTCCATCGGATAACCCAGTGTAATCTGGATATTTATAAAGATTGACCTCTTCTTTTTCTTAGAAACTTCCTTGCATTAAGTTCTGGGCAGATACAATGATAATTCCTTCTTCTCACATGCTGTGTCAACTACCTTCAGATACTACTATCAAAGCTATACCAAATGTATATAGAATAACTTTCACTCTGATTTTGAACGATGATATCAAAGTCTTATAAATTTCTGAAGATATACGCAAATGTAAATCAAGAGCTTAAAAAAAAAAGAAGAAATTATTGTCTAAACCACTCAGAAAGAGAACACAAAACTAAAAAGCAAAACTAAAATGTAAACTACAAAAAGGAATAAATCAGTCACCTTTATGTATCTGATGAACTGGTCCAGGAGAGATTCATTCTGTTGAGGTATTTTAACAACAAAAACAATGTTATTACTGTCTTCTCATCACAATAATGGAAGTTAGCATTCTTGTCCACACACAAAAAACATGATACAACTCTTCGTGAACCACATTAATAGAGTCACTGCCGATTGTGTTTATTCTCATGCGTCAAGTTAGTCACCTGTTTCTCTTGAACTATTACACCCATCATCATCATGTGCCGGGGCATGCAGGGTTCGCAGTCTGACAGATATATGTGCATGTCCTGACGTATACTATGTGAGCAAGACTTCCCAGTGTTTATCTATTTAGTTTCCTTTTGTTCTTTCATCATCAAGTTTGCCAGTTGTCACTAAGATTTCAGGTTTCTTTCTTCCCATGGAATGCCCCTCCCAAAAGTTCTGACTATCTATATCTAATTTCTCTAATCAATTTACAATTTTCATCTGTTCAAGAACTGCGTATTTGTTTTCCATCCATCCATCATGTGCCATGCCGGTAAGCGTGGGCGGTCATGTTCTGCCATCTCACTCGATCACCAGAGTCGTGGATCAGCTCTGTGTTCCTGTCTCGACCATGCCACGTGGCCAAGCCATCCAGGTATTTGCTTCTAGGTCTTCCCCTTGGTCTCTTCCCTTCGATCTTGCCAGTTGTCACCAAGTTCTCCAATTCATTTCTTCTCATAACATGCCCAAAAATTTTGACTGTCTACGTCTAATGACTCTAATCAGTTTACGATCTTCATTTGTTTCTTGAAGGACTTGTTCGTTGGTTTTTCTATCTGTCCATGGTATTCTTTGCATTTTCCTCAGAAACCACATTTCCACAGCCATTAGCTGTTTTTCAGCTTGACTGCTCATTGTCCACGCTTCACATCCATACAAAAGTATAGGTTCTATGTAGCATCTCAACACTCTTTTTCTCGTTTCAATTGATATCTTTTTATTGGTCAGTATGTTTTTCATCTTGCAAAAGGCTACCTTCGCAATGGCAATTCTTGTTCTAATCTCTTCAAGGCATCTCCCATCAGATGTTATGACTGTGCCGAGATAACAGTATCGATTCACTTGTTTAAGAATATGTCCATCTACTCGTATATCACATTGTGGTATTTCCTTCTTCCTAGTGACGACCATAATCTGTGTCTTCTTAATATTCAGTTCTAACCCTAGTTGTTCACTGTGTGCAACAACCGCATCTACTAAATTTTGCAGGTCCTGTTCATTGTCTGCAATCAAGACTGTATCATCTGCATATCTAATGTTATTGATGTATCGTCCCCCAATGTTGATTCCTTCCATATCTTCTATATTTCTAAAATATTTTCACTGTACAGGGAAAAAAGATCTGGAGACATTACACATCCCTGTCTCACACCTCTTTTAATAGGCTGATATTGACCTACATCAGTTATCAATTCTGATGGCAGATTGTTGTTTCCAATATATGATTTTTTACAAGTCTAAGGTCTTTTCCATCAATTTGTAGATCTTCAAGCATCCTTATCATGTCGACATGTCTCACTTTATCGAAAGCCTTTGTGTAGTCAATAAAGCAAAGATATAGATCTTTGTTTACTTCTATAGAACGCTCAATTACTAGTTCTCAGTATATACACAGCATTTACTGTGCCCTTGCCTTCTACAAACCCACATTGTTCTTCTCCTATTTCAGGTTGTATTTTCTTCCTAACTCTTTGCATGATAATTCTCAGCAGAATCTTTGTGATGTGGCTCATTATACTAATTGTTCTATGTTGATCGCATTCCATAGGCTCCTGATTTCTTCGGGATTGCAATAAATATAGAATTACATAATTCAGGAGGTATATCTCCAGTATCGTATATTGCATTCAGCAGCCTGATGACTTGGTCAATTCCATATTCTTCTAAGGCATTGATAATTTCTACTGTGATGTTATCTGTACCCGGGGTCTTGCCAGTTTTCATATGGTTAAGAGCATTCTGAACTTCTATCTTCAAAATTGATGGTCCTTCATTATTATTCCGATAATCATATGTTCTTCTCTTGTATCATCATAAAGGTCTTTCACATAATCTGACCAGGCATGTAAAATCTGATCTTTTTCTATTATGATTTTGCCATCTTTGGTTCTTAGGACAATCTGTTGATGTGTGTGTTCTTTTGTTAGTGATGTCATTAATTCTTTTGTGCATTAATTTGGTATTCCGGGTACTGTGTTGGTGTTCAATTTTCTTGCAATTTTCCTCAAGCCATGTTTCTTTTGCCTCTTTGCATAGCTTCCTAATTTTCCTATGAATCTCTTCATATTTTTCCTTTTGTTATTTCTTCTTACTTCCATGAGTTTTAAGATGTCTTCCGTCATCCATTTCTTGCGTCCTATTATCTTTACTTTTGGGATGGTTGTTTCTGCAGCTTGGTTGACTGATTTCTTTAACATCTTGAAATAATATTTCCGTATTGGACAATGCAACAAATCTGTTTTTTACCTCTACATTGAATTTATCTTTTATTTCCTCACTCTTCAGTGCTTGTAGATCAAATTTTGTGTTTCTTGGTGAATATTTGATTTTCTTTAATTTTATATGTAAATTGCTTAAGATTAATCTATGGTCGCTGTAGCAGTCTGCGCTTGGTATAGGTTTTGCGACTTTTAAGGCATTTCATTTCGAAATCTTCTGTTGATGAGGATGTAATCAATCTGATTTCTAATCTTATGATCAGGACTCCTCCATGTCTGTAATCTCCTTGGGTGCTGTTGAAACCAGGTGTTTCCAATAATCAAATCTTGCTCCTTTGCCCACTGTACTAGTCTGCAACCTCTTTCATTCTGTTCCCCTAGTCCATACTTGCCTACTATGCATCCGTCCTGTTGATTTCCAACTTTGGCATTCAAGTCACCCATTATGATACTTACTTCGGAGTTCTTGCATTTCTTGAAGTTAGTTAGTTAGTCTTTCCTCTTGAGCCTAAGGCGGCGCATAGGGCAGAAGTCCTGACTCTCCATGCTTGGCGGTTCGCTGCTACCTGTTGTAGATCTTGGATATTTACTTAGGCCATTGAATGAGCCTTCTCTAATGATGGTTCTACGCAGGGTCTCTCTTGGTCTTCCCCGTTTTCTTTTCCCTACCGGTGACCATATGAGGGCTTGGTAGGGGAGTCTTGTCTTGTCCATTCTGAGTACATGGCTGATGTAGTTCCAACGGCGTCTTCTTATGAAATTGGATACTGTATCTTGCTTAGTCTCTTGTCTTATTTGCGTATTGGTTCTGAAGTCTGTCCAGTGGATGTTTAGAAGTCTTCTAAGACATTTGTTCTCAAAATTATCTAATTTTTTTATCTAAAGCTACCGTTGATTTCCAACTTTCACATCCATACGTTAACACTGGAATCACACAAGAGTTGAAGATTTTAAGTTTTGTGTGTTTGCTGAGTGTCTTTGACTTACAGATGTTTGACAGTTTATTGAAGGCACCAGATGCCAGTGCGATTCTAGATGATATTTCTGGTGTTGAGTCCCCTGTAGATGTCATTTTGCTTCCTAGGTATGTGAAGCTGTTGACTTTTTCAAGAACGTAGCTGTTCAATTTGGTGTCATCTGAACTGTTGGTAAGATCAATAGTCTTTGTTTTGTGGTGTTAATTTGGAGACCAATTTGCCCTGAAACATTTTGGAGGTGGTCTATTTTCTCTTGGGCATCCGGGTGTGTTGAACTCAAAAGCACTATGTCATCGGCAAAGACCAGGTCTTCTAGAATTTTGTCCACCCAATGGATACCCATATTTGTGTTGTTTGTGCATTTGCGCATGACCCAATCGATAGCTATTCCAAAGAGCATCGGTGATAAGACACAACTCTGTTTCACTCCTGTTTCGACTGAGAACCAGTCAGAATTTCTTGAAGGCTTTCTCTAAATCATTATAAAATTCATCGATGCTGTCATCACTACTGTCTGCTGTTGGTGCATAAACTTATATGACGTTGACATCAAAAGGTCTTCCACTCAACTTCACCAGTAACACTCTGTCTGATACAGTCCAATATCCTTTGATTGATTTTGCTCTCTATCCATTATAATTGCTACTCCTCACTGTTGTTTCTCTCCACCAGAATAGATTATTCTATATTCCTCAGATGCCATAATGCCCATTCCTGTCCATCTGGTCTCACGTACACCTAACAGGTTAATATTTAATCTTCTCATTTCAGTCTTAATGTTATCAAATTTTCCATCCCCACTCATAGTTCTTATATTCCAAGTTCCTACTTTCAATGTTGATATTCTTTTGCACCCAGTCGCCTGATGATGGTCTGGAGTCACCTGGTGCACATGACTACCCCTACCGGGCGAGGCTACTCTTATGGAGCACTCATTTACGCCGTTTCTCTGATTATCGATAAGACTGCAGTACATGATATTCTTGGCATCTGTAAAGAAGGTAGTTTGCCATTGCTTTCCTTCCTAGCAGTGACCATACTGGTCGATGACCGTAGCCATTGTCTCCCAAAAAAGGAGATCCTCTGCCTACCGTCGTGAAGCTGGAGACCATAACCTACAACTATCTGTCGGCTGCTCTTCAACTTCATCCACCACCTGCACCCATGGCTTCACGTAACCCTGATCGGGGGGCTAAACGGGTACTCCACCTTGCCCAAGGGTGTCCCGTAGGCTAGCGGAGGGAAGGAGGCACCTTACCTCTCCTTTGATAGGGGATACCCCTATCCCGCCACCCATTTGTTTTCAGCCATCCAGATTTTTCCTCAGTGACCACATTTCTTCTACCATCAGATGTTTCTCAGCTTGTTGCCCATGTTTCCCGTGCACACAAGACAGGCTCTATATAAGCACTATAGCCATGTTTCCCGTGCACACAAGACAGGCTCTATATAAGCACTATAGCCATGTTTCCCGTGCACACAAGACAGGCTCTATATAAGCACTATAGCCATGTTTCCCGTGCACACAAGACAGGCTCTATATAAGCACTATAGCCATGTTTCCCGTGCACACAAGACAGGCTCTATATAAGCACTATAGCCATGTTTCCCGTGCACACAAGACAGGCTCTATATAAGCACTATAGCCATGTTTCCCGTGCACACAAGACAGGCTCTATATAAGCACTATAGCCATGTTTCCCGTGCACACAAGACAGGCTCTATATAAGCACTATAGCCATGTTTCCCGTGCACACAAGACAGGCTCTATATAAGCACTATAGCCATGTTTCCCGTGCACACAAGACAGGCTCTATATAAGCACTACAGCCATGTTTCCCGTGCACACAAGACAGGCTCTATATAAGCACTACAGCCATGTTTCCCGTGCACACAAGACAGGCTCTATATAAGCACTACAGCCATGTTTCCCGTGCACACAAGACAGGCTCTATATAAGCACTATAGCCATGTTTCCCGTGCACACAAGACAGGCTCTATATAAGCACTATAGCCATGTTTCCCGTGCACACAAGACAGGCTCTATATAAGCACTATAGCCATGTTTCCCGTGCACACAAGACAGGCTCTATATAAGCACTATAGCCATGTTTCCCGTGCACACAAGACAGGCTCTATATAAGCACTATAGCCATGTTTCCCGTGCACACAAGACAGGCTCTATATAAGCACTATAGCCATGTTTCCCGTGCACACAAGACAGGCTCTATATAAGCCACTATAGCCATGTTTCCCGTGCACACAAGACAGGCTCTATATAAGCACTATAGCCATGTTTCCCGTGCACACAAGACAGGCTCTATATAAGCACTATAGCCATGTTTCCCGTGCACACAAGACAGGCTCTATATAAGCACTATAGCCATGTTTCCCGTGCACACAAGACAGGCTCTATATAAGCACTATAGCCATGTTTCCTGTGCACACAAGACAGGCTCTATATAAGCACTATAGCCATGTTTCCCGTGCACACAAGACAGGCTCTATATAAGCACTATAGCCATGTTTCCCGTGCACACAAGACAGGCTCTATATAAGCACTATAGCCATGTTTCCCGTGCACACAAGACAGGCTCTATATAAGCACTATAGCCATGTTTCCCGTGCACACAAGACAGGCTCTATATAAGCACTATAGCCATGTTTCCCGTGCACACAAGACAGGCTCTATATAAGCACTACAGCCATGTTTCCCGTGCACACAAGACAGGCTCTATATAAGCACTATAGCCATGTTTCCCGTGCACACAAGACAGGCTCTATATAGCACTACAGCCATGTTTCCCGTGCACACAAGACAGGCTCTATATAAGCACTACAGCCATGTTTCCCGTGCACACAAGACAGGCTCTATATAAGCACTATAGCCATGTTTCCCGTGTACACAAGACAGGCTCTATATAAGCACTATAGCCATGTTTCCCGTGCACACAAGACAGGCTCTATATAAGCACTATAGCCATGTTTCCCGTGCACACAAGACAGGCTCTATATAAGCACTACAGCCATGTTTCCCGTGCACACAAGACAGGCTCTATATAAGCACTATAGCCATGTTTCCCGTGCACACAAGATAGGCTCTATATAAGCACTACAGCCATGTTTTTCCCGTGCACACAAGACAGGCTCTATATAAGCACTACAGCCATGTTTCCCGTGCACACAAGACAGGCTCTATATAAGCACTATAGCCATGTTTCCCGTGCACACAAGACAGGCTCTATATAAGCACTATAGCCATGTTTCCCGTGCACACAAGACAGGCTCTAAATAAGCACTATAGCCATGTTTCCCGTGCACACAAGACAGGCTCTATATAAGCACTATAGCCATGTTTCCCGTGCACACAAGACAGGCTCTATATAAGCACTATAGCCATGTTTCACGTGCACACAAGACAGGCTCTATATAAGCACTACAGCCATGTTTCCCGTGCACACAAGACAGGCTCTATATAAGCACTACAGCCATGTTTCCCGTGCACACAAGACAGGCTCTATATAAGCACTACAGCCATGTTTCCCGTGCACACAAGACAGGCTCTATATAAGCACTATAGCCATGTTTCCCGTGCACACAAGACAGGCTCTATATAAGCACTTTAGCCATGTTTCCCGTGCACACAAGACAGGCTCTATATAAGCACTACAGCCATGTTTCCAGTGCACACAAGACAGGCTCTATATAAGCACTACAGCCATGTTTCCCGTGCACACAAGACAGGCTCTATATAAGCACTATAGCCATGTTTCCCGTGCACACAAGACAGGCTCTATATAAGCACTATAGCCATGTTTCCCGTGCACACAAGACAGGCTCTATATAAGCACTACAGCCATGTTTCCCGTGCACACAAGACAGGCTCTATATAAGCACTACAGCCATGTTTCCCGTGCACACAAGACAGGCTCTATATAAGCACTATAGCCATGTTTCCCGTGCACACAAGACAGGCTCTATATAAGCACTATAGCCACGTTTTTCTTGCCAGAACGGACAGCCTCTTATAGGTGACTATGTCTTTCATCTGGCAACAAGCAATTAAACTAGAAATACAATATACAACAACAATTTTAAACAAGCAGCTCATGTTTAAATAGTGTAACTAATACAAAATGAATAAATAAATCACGGGAGACTGGGAATTAACAGAAATGTAATTAAACTATCAACAAATATCTGTGATCATAATTCAGATACAAAATTAAATTCCCAAAACATATACAAGTAAACAGAATAGAGACAGTTCTAAAAACATATACAAGTAAACAGAATAGAGACATTTCTACAAACACATATATATAAGCAGAAGAGAGACATGTAAGTAAGCCTTCCAACTGAATTCAAATCTGACAGGTGAAAACAGAAAAAAAGGGAGCAATCAAAGTGCAGAACAAGACATGTGAAAACAGATGACCACCAAATGAGATTAAATAAAACAAAAAGGATGGGGGAGGTGGGAGGGGGAGAGAGAGAGAAAGAGAGAGAGAGAGAGAGAGAGAGAGAGAGAGAGAGAGAGAGAGAGAGAGAGAGAGAGAGAGAGAGAGAGAGAGAGAGAGAGAGAGAGAGAGAGAGAGAGAGAGAGAAAGAGAGTAGGTGGGCTGGTGTTGCTGGTATAAAGAATGTTACTGGTAAGCACAATGATTTTTTTTTGTCTGGAGTCTAAAACGAAGCTCAGCTAATTGTTATTTGAAATACTGTAATGTTTAGTTTTTGTCATTACTCACTGATACTGTATATTTTGCAAAACAAGTTTATCATTCAGCCTAAAAGATACCAGACCTGGTACTTAATACTGAGTATTTAATTTAATAATCAACATTACTGCACTTGGGACATTCCCATACATGCTCCATCCCTCTCTTCAAAAGCTATTGAAGAGTTTCCATGCCGATTATTCCAATTTAGTTAAAAGTCCGCCTGACTTTTCCACTCCACTTTGAGGTTTGTCCCTTCTGGGCCAGTCTTTCCAGATATGGATACCCCATCTATTCAGCGGCATTTTTCACATGATCCCAGAAAGACTTCACTGATCACCTTTAGCATAAAGTTAATCTCTACCCAGAGGGGTGGCAGCAGCAACAGCTAATCTATCAGCCTGTTCATTGATCTGAATACATACCTGTATGTCCCGGGTAGAAAATCCATGACATGCTCACAATCTCCGTCCTGTTGAGCCATTTTTCACTCTTCGAAGCACTCTGTAAGTCCATTACAAATTAAATATGTCTAGCTGTGCTGTCCTCCAACCATCGGAAGACTGCCGTCACAGCCTCAACTTCCATTCTCATGCTAGATGTTGTAGCATATCAGCATATGCTGAAATCATTGTCTATTTGTCTTTGCAATTAAAACTCCAATCACTTTTTCTACCTTTTACCACAGATCCATCAGTGTATATAATGACACCGCCTGGTAGTGACTTTTTAATCAGCTGTTGCACTGGCACTTCTGTGACACCCATTGCCCATTTTCAACACCCTCGGCCTAGTGTAATACTTCATTTCTCCTTCTCCATGCACTATCCTGCCCACAAGTAATTTTTCTTCAGCGTGTGCCCTCAAAGACCTGCTTCTCTTCAACCAGTGTCCCTTGGTGTCACCTAAAGCTTTATGCAGGGGATGCTCCCTGTCTGCTGCGATCCTAAGGTACACCTTGGCCTAGATTAACTTGTACCTGTCATATATGGATGGCAGGGCCATATCTTAACACACATATAATAGATGTATCCCTTGTAGAGCCAAGGATGACTAGCAAGGCCTAATTTTGTATGTGCTCTAGCTACACCAGCTGGCTGTGAGATACTGCAAGCATTACTAGATTACTTAATCATCAAAATGACTAGATGATGTTAAATTATATCAAATCTGCACAATCTTGTTAAAAATCTACCATAATGCAGTGTACTTTTGTAGTTATTTCTCTCAAACTATTTCATGAAAGACTATATTCTAGGAAAAGAGATGGCGGCAGAGAAATTCAGCAATCTAATAAAAACAGTACTACTCACTTTCAAATAAGTTGAGGCCTGTGTGCTTATGAAATGTGAAAATGTAAACATGAAGACACAGAGGACTTACATCTAGGTTAGCTTCCTGTTCTCCCTCTCCTTCTTCTTCAACAGAAAACATCTCCTTCATCTTCAGATATTCTTCTTGCTCTCTCTGCTCTTGCTCTTCTCTGATCTTCTTTTCTTCTTCTTCCTGTGGAGATAAAGAACAAACATCATTTTGAAAATAAAACGTATCCTTAGTCTGCGTTTATCATGGCTGGTGTTCATTTGGATGAGAATGTAAAGATCTTCTTCTTCTTCTTTTTTCTTCCATTTACCTCAGTGAAGTGTTGAGGGTACAGATCTTTTATGCACTTTCTCGTGCTCTTTGTATGTTGATATTAAATTCTCTAAGGTACTGTGAACATTACTAGACTATACTCAATCATCAAAATGACCTGGATACCATCACTCCATCTTTTACATGGTCTTCCTCTTTCTCTGTATCCATTATATTTTTTTCAATGTGGTGCTTTGTGGCAGATGGTACGACGTCATTCTTGTGAAATGGTCAGACCATTTAATCTGTTGATTTTTACAGAAGTGGAGATAATCAATCTTTTGGCCGAGTTGAGTTAAGAACCGACATCACTGCACTCAGGACATTTCCATACGTGCTCCGTCCCCTCGTTCAACAGCCAGCGAAGAGTCATACTACTAATCGTTCCCACCGCTATCTGATTAACAGTTCTCCTGGTCTTCCCTCTCAGTTTTGAGATTTTTCCGGAACCCCTGCCGATCCCCCGCAATCTCATTCTTTCCACATATGGGTTCTCAATCTGTTCCTCCGCCTTCTCCACCTGGTCCCACAAGCGCACGACCACCTCCCCCTTGTCCATAGGCAAAATTCCACCAAGAGGTGCCTTCCCTGCTAGCCTATCAGCCTGTTCATTCCCCCGTACACCCGCATGGCCAGGGCAAAATATCCATACAATTCTCACGATCTGTGACCTCTGAAGCGACGAGAGCCATTCCACACGGAACATTCCTTTCTCCACCTTGCTAAGCATACTCTTTGAATCCGTAATGAATATAACGTGTGTTGCAGTAGTCTCCTCTAGCCACCAGAACGCCGCTGTTACTGCCTCCACCTCCATTCTCATGCTAGAGGTCATAGTCTTCTTCTTCTTCTTCTTCTGCGTTCATCCGGAGTTTTTTTTTCTTCCGGACGTGATTGCGTTGTGCCTGTTTACAGCAGAGCTGTGTTCTTGTGCCATTAGGCGACACATCCGACTTCTGCGGGCATTTGTTGACCGGGTTAACCTTCCCGGGTCGTAGTCTCATATGCCAGACTCTCCTTTTTCAAGACTCGCTCTCTGGTGCTATACAGCAAGCAGGCTAGGAATTTAAAATATATTTCCTCTCTCATGCTAAACTCTCCTACCCTTGCCATATTGGCTCAAATATGCTCTTTTATTTTCTAAACATGTTTGTAATTGGTTGAATTTGCAGCCAAGACGGTATCGCTAGCCCCTCGCAAACGCTCTATAGTCACTTCTTATGACAGGCTTCATTGGTTGCTTGGTTATGAATCTTCGGGAAGTCTGAGTGATAACTCTGAAGTATGATGCATTGATGTTCAGATTGTCTGAGTCTTAAAATGGGCTTGCATTTACTGGAGTGATGGCATACAGACTTTTCTCCTGACCTGGTACCATCTTCACGATGACTGTGCTACAAGCTGTCCTTCTGCTCTTGGATCTCAGAAACAAGCAAAGTGTGCAAGACTGGTTCTTCACATTTGTGGTAAGGCATATTAGGATGAACCCTGGTAATCGTGTGAGATGGCAAACTGCCCATGTTTATTGGTCTGGATATTAAGATGTAACCAGATCTGGATTCAGCACAACACAGACAGACTGGCTGGGATCAGGATGAGGTTGGCAATGTTTCCTTCACAAGTGTGAGGTACTTCACTGTCAACAGACTACCACCCAATGCCCAGAAGGAGACATGCTTGGTGAGGTACAGTGTTACTTTTTTTTTGCTTCATTTTTTAAACTCTTATTGTAAATGATACCAGTGTTTTCCGTCAGATATCTATGTTGACCATGGCCTGGTAAATTAATAGTGTGTCTGTGGATAAGTGTAAATACCTACAGGCAATTATAACATCACATGGAAGATGCACAACAGAGGTTCAGAACAGAATAGGCTGCATTTCAGAAAATGAAAAGTATTATATGCAATAAGTCACTATCATTGAATGTAAGAGAGTGCTTGAAATGCTATATAAAACCTGTTTTGCTATATGGCAGTGAATCTTGGAATACAAATGAACAAATAAGGAAGAACTTAGAAACAACAGAAATTTGGTTCCTAAGACAAATGTTGCAAATTCTTTGGACTGCCAGAGTAACTACTGATTGCCTGAAAGAGGCTAATGAAACTAGAACGTTATATACAGTAAGAAGACAGAAGCAAACAGCTTTCTTTATTCATGTCATGAGAAGAGAGGCATTAGAGAACAACTGGAAAGATCAACTGGAAAAGGAGCAGATGCAGATCAAAAGAATTGATACTGGATGAACTGAGACTGTCGAATGGAGGAATATCATTGACAGAGTTGATCCAGAACACCACAAGATCTATGGAGAGACATGAGCGCATATGCTAGTTCACAGGGCATATGATGATGTTTATCTACACAGTATGATAAAAGAAGAAAGGCAAAGGAAAAAAAAACAAATAAAGAAGATTCCGGCATGCAAGATCCTCATCCAGATCTTTGTGGAAGAATGGAAATAATGGAAGGCAATATTTTATTGAGATCAGTGTGTTACAACATGATGAATCTATTAACACACAGCCTAAAAATGTATGTACCTACCCGTAGAGCAGCTTCCCTTTTGTCTATCTCTTCTTGTTTCTTTCGTTCTGCTTCCAATTCCTTTTCCCTCTTTTTTCTTTCTTCTCTATCCCTTTCTTCTTGCTGTAAAATAGTGGAATTAGAAAACATCAATTATGTGACAGTGTAAATGTACATAAATGCACATCACTCCCTCTGTGTGTGTGTTTGTGTGTGAGTTTGTGTGTGTGTGTGTGTGTGTGAGAGAGAGAGAGAGAGAGAGAGAGAGAGACAGAGAGAGAGAGAGAGAGAGAGAGAGAGAGAGAGAGAGAGAGAGAGAGAGAGAGAGAGAGAGAGAGAGAGAGAGATGTACAAGACCAATTCTTCTTTGTGGTTCATACAAGTAAACCTTTTCTTTCCTGATAATAAAATAAAAACTAAAAATACCGTCACACTGAAGGCCCGTATTACTAACAACTTAGATAATCATGATCATACATTAGGTCCTGAATATAAACTTGCCAAGAAATCACAAACAGCCAAAAATGCTGGGGTTGAATGCGATGTCCTGTAAAGGAAATGCAACTAACTTTAACTTTGCCGAATGTCTCATCATGACCCACTGAAAAGACTCTTGACCCTTGACCAGTTCCATGCCTGAAGAATTCTCATACCAAAGGTGTCTTCAATGTCCGGTGTACATCTTTTACTCAATCTCTGTCTCATTTCCCAGGAACCAGGCCTTTTATAACATTCTTTCCAAATCAATGTGATGTTTGATATCCCAAAGTATTTCATTTTCCAGACATGATGCTGTTTACAGGAATAAGATTTAAAACCAGTTGTAAATGAAGTGACATCAAACGGTACAAGGAGAACTGTAACAGATTGTGCTTGCACCAAAGAGTCCCTAAAAGCTACAGAAGGAGACACTAGCAAAACAGTGACAACAAAAGGAATCATTGAATTTTATTCAGTAAATACAGCAATCATTGTTGACAACTGGTTGAATTACTGTGATGTTTGATATTGCCAAAGTATTTAAGTTTCCAAGAGCATGATGAAAAGGCTATGAGCCAGTTTTCTTCAATCTTCAGATCTTATAGAATGTCAGTATTTTTCTGGAGTATTCTTTTCACACTATTCTAAGAATATTTTTGCGACATTAAGTTAAAAAACCCTGATTTTCTTCTTAAGTGATTGCGAAATGGTCCATGATCACATCTGTTTGTTGTCCATGGGAAAGATGATGTTCTGAAAATTGTTACTTTAAACTTATTTGCTGGTGTTTTGTAGTAGAGTGTTAATACTATTTAACCTCTGCATTGCTGTGGCCAGTTCAACATCTTGGATATAGCAAATAATTCTACAATGGAAATTAGGTAATTAAAAACAAAACAAAACAATAATAGTCTAAATATTGAAAGTGAAGAACTGTTTACCTCTCTCATGGTTTTCCTTTCAGCTTTCTCCTGCAACTTTTTCATCTTTTTAGCACCCACTTTGCCTTCAGACTGTTGTGGAATGTCTACATCCTCATCTTCATCTTCTTCATCTGAAATGTAATGATAATAAGCTGCATATTGCTAATGTTCTATAACTGTTTCCATAATTAATGTTACTTCTAAACATGTAAGTTAAACTGCTCCTGTAACTGTGAGCGATACTGACAAGTTTATGCATGGATTCCTCTTCTTCAGTAATCAACTCTAGCTATGTCTGTTCCTGCATGGATCATGAGGCGGAGGGTGGGTTTGAGGTTTTCCCCAGTCTTCCACAATTTCTTTTGTAGGGTTGCTTCTCTGGGTCACATTTCCATTCAATGGCAAATTCTTAGGACATGCTTTGGTGTATGTTTGAGTGCTTCACAGCTGCTGAAGGAATCTCTCTGAGAGCCATTCAAAGAAGGTGTGTTCTGAATTTGTTCTCAAAACAAATATTGAGCTTAAAGAGAGAACTAGACAGACTCCAGTGAATCAAGAGGTGAGGAAAAGATGCTGACACTGGGTAGGACACACACTGAGAAAACTTGATAACAGTATAATAGTCTTTTCTCTAGAACCCACAGGGCAAGCAAACTAGAAGGGAGACGTAAAAGAATATGGAGAAGAGAATTAGAAGGAGAGATGAATAATATAGTGAGAACATGGAGGGAGCTGCAGGACATAGCACAAATTAAGAAGATTTGGCGTCGGTTGGTTCAGGCCTTCTGCTCCAAAAGGGAATAAAGGCAAATGAAAAAAAAGAAGTTCTAGTTTGCTTTTGCTGGGATACTATCTAGATTACAGCTTTCTCATCCTTCAGGAGTATGAGTGTTTCTAGTTTCTTCTTTAAATGGTTTCTCACAACTGATATCCAATTCTACTTCTGCAAGTCGGATATCTGGAGGGTCTTTTGGCCTATTCAGATGTCCTTTAAAGCACTTAATCCATCTGGTTATTTGATCTGTAATGTTGATGAAAACATTTCCCATGACTATTTCTGATCAGTCCACTTGGTATTTTCCTTGTGGTTACTAAGATCTCTTGTTTCTTTACACTACTGCTAATTCTGCTTCTCCTGTTAAACCATTTAAATATTCTCTATGTATCTGCCCTGCATCTGCTTTCTAACTTCATTAGTTTCTGTGCATTTTTCATGGGCTCTGACTTCAGTAGCTCTGGTTTTGTCATGGTTTAAAACAGCTTTACTATTTTTCCTTTCTTTCAGTTTTCAAGGGTTTCAGATGTTATCCATGCTTTATGTTTTCATTCTCATTTCCAATGACATCTATATATGATTAATTCCAAATGCGTTTAATCCCTACACACCTTGTCTACTAACTGTTGCAGGACCTGGTACTTATTAAAGACTGACAATAAATTGTTCCGAAGTTTATTGTTTTCTGAGATATCCTAAATTGCATTAATTTATATGTTTATAAAATGTTATATATCTCTTGAATACCAACTTAATTATACTTGGCAGATAGTGATCTGAATCTACATCTGCATCTCTGAAACCTTGCATGTCACGTTGAGATGATCTAAATTTCTTGTTTATAAAAGACCTGACAATAGGATTTTCTCTCTTTTTATCTGGTTGCTTTATGTATTCTTTTATGCTGGGAAAAAAAAAATTCCTCCTGCAACATACTGATCCATTGCCCAAACCTGGTGAATAACTCCCTATTTTTATTCATTATCCCAAGTCCGTATTTAGCATGAATCTCTTCATAACCTGTGTTATCCAATGCTATTTTGGCATTCAGGTCACCCATCAAAATGTTCAAACTGCTGTTTCTTTGATCGTCTAGAAAATTTTGAAGTTTCAAGTAAAATTCCACCATAGTTGCTTCATCTTTACAATTTCTTGGTGTGTAACACTGGATCATATTCATGTATTCTTTCTATATCTAATCGTTGCCGGTATTATTCTAGAATAATCGTGGCCTGGTCTCTCCTTGTCATTTGGTTAATGTTGTCATTGGTGTTAGGAATGTGCATATATTTGCATACTTTCATTACAGAGCCTTCGATGATTCATCTGTTCAACAAAGTTCAACAAAGTCTAGCCTGCTGATGACAGTGAGCTTTGGTTTATGTTCTTCAATTTGTTTTCTCCACTTCATTTTCAGACTGAATGGATGATTTTAGAATCTCACACACTCTGCAAGTTGTTGGGCATGGGATGAATGGAGAGAAAGGCAGGTGGTAGGCAGAGAAGTAAATATTATGCAACTTATTCAATTAAAAGTCTTCATTTATTTCACAATTTAAAGGATACAATAATGCACAAATCTGGTATACAAGAATAGCAAAGAATTACTTGAGTCATCCTCATTAATTCTCATTCTATTTTGACGGGCTCTTCGCCGCACTCCCCGGGGTCCTTCCATTGCTGGCATCGGAGCAGGAGGAACGGCACGCACTCTTCCTTCGTTTTTAGCATCTTTAGATGATGCTGTGAAAATAATGATCACATCACAATGAAAATTACTTGTACAGTTACACAAGGAAAATTCCTAATTCATAGACTTCTAGACTTATTTGAATCCAGTAAAGGTTGAGATTATATTCTGATAAATTATTGAACGTTGTATTACTGCTGTATCAAATACTCCGTGTGTGTAGACACATCAATACACACAAACACACACACACACCCCGGGTATGTGATGTATTAGGACAATACTCCACGTGTATTATGTGGATATGTGATGTATTAGGACAATACTCCACGTGTATTATGTGGATATATGATGTATGAGGACAATACTCCACGTGTATTATGTGGGTATGTGATGCATTAGGACAATACTCCACGTGTATTATGTGGGTATGTGATGCATTAGGACAATACTCCGCATGTATTATGTGGGTATGTGATGTATGAGGACAATACTCCGCATGTATTATGTGGGTATATGATGTATGAGGACAATACTCCGCATGTATTATGTGGGTATGTGATGTATGAGGACAATACTCCGCATGTATTATGTGGGTATATGATGTATGAGGACAATACTCCGCATGTATTATGTGGGTATGTGATGTATGAGGACAATACTCCGCATGTATTATGTGGGTATATGATGTATGAGGACAATACTCCGCATGTATTATGTGGGTATGTGATGTATTAGGACAATACTCCGTGTGTACTATGTGAGTATGTGATGTATTAGGACAATTCCCCACATGCACTGTGTGGGTATGTGATGTATTAGGACAATACTCCGCGTGTATTATGTGGGTATGTGATGTATTAGGACAATACCCCATGTATACTATGTGGATGTATTAGGACAATACTCCGTGTGTATTATGTGGGTGTATTATGTGGGTATGTGATGTATGTGATGTATTAGGACAATACCCCACGTGTATTATGTGGGTGTGTAATGTATGTGATGTATTAGGACAATACTCCACATATATTATGTGGGTATGTGATGTATTAGGACACACAAATCCCGTAGTAGGAGCCTGTTGTAGGTATGTGATGTATTGAGACTATACTCCATGTGTGTAGACATATTGCCCGTGCCTCCATCACGTCCAGGCATATAATCTTATGTTCTCATGACTCCAAGAGCCATTATGCTGCAGATGCCAAACAGGTCATACTGAAAGAGATTTCTATCTGAAACCTACAGGATGAATGAAATAGTGGAAGACCTAAAAACACAAGGAGCAAAGAATTATGGACAGAAATGTCAAAATAAACTATATGGGGTGGACATGCAGGGAGCTACAGAAAATAGCTAGAGGTAGTTAGTATAGCCTGTTAGTATAGTTGCTGTCTCTGGAGCGGTCTCGGCTGACAAAGATTAGTTTCATCTTCGTGCCAGGGCATGCGGGAGTACAAGGAAATGAGCGGGCTGACAAGCTCGCAGGTAAGGCTAAGGTGGAGGGCGGATGTGCCATATACCAGGCTGACATTCTGAATGCTATACGAGAAGTAAGACTTGTGCAAGAACCAAGTGATGACTGCAAATCTACAACCATGGTCAGACTGCGAGAACAGCAAATCAAAAGAGAGGTGGCCAAACAAGAACACTACATAGGAAGCCAAAGAAGATTGATAAATCAACACAGAACTGGCTGTCGTTAGCCGCTATAAGCTGCAGGAATTTGCTGAGGAAGGGATCCGAGCACTTATGGACTGAATGGTTCGATGTGCAATGAGGATGATCTGTCGACTAACTAACTAACTATAGCCTGAATATGAATAAAATTTGGTGGAACTGCGGTAAGGCTGTGAAAATGTAAACAATATAAAATAACACAAAGTAGTGCAGCTTTACATAACAGAATTACGACACATACAGGACGTTGCGGCGATTAGCCTTCATAAGCAAAGAATCATATTCACAAAATACAACATATAGTCATGGAGATCTCCTCTGACTACATTAAAATGTGATGACAGGACAAGAAGAATAAAAAGAGGAAAAAATGAAAGCAATGAAGAGAAAATTAAAATTGGAAAAAATGTTCCTACTTACCTCAGAATTCCGAGCTGTACTATATACAGCTATGCACAGCTCGGAATTCTGAGGTAAGTAGGAACATTTTTTCCAATTTTAATTTTCTCTTCATTGCTTTCATTTTTTCATCTTTTTATTCTTCTCGTCCTGTCGTCACGTTTTAATGTAGTCACAGGAGATCTCCGTGACTATATGTTGTGTTTTGTGAATGTTTGTTTGCTGATGAAGGCTAATCGCCGCAACGTCCTGTATGTGTCGTAATTCTGTTATGTAAAGCTGCACTACTTTGTGTCATTTTATATTGTTAGTATAGCCTGGTGCAACGTGGTTGATGGATAAGCCCCAATGGGGTTATAAAGGGCAAAGAAGAAGAAGCGTGCACTCTTATTTTTATTTTCTTCCTCTGTCATCTGTGAACACATGCGACTTTATGTTAAGAAAAACAACTTATAGAATCAGCACGAATACCACTGCCTAGGTTTTTTTGTTATGTTGAAAACACTATAATTTTTGTCAACTTTATGAAGCGAATGGGATTACAGAAGCAATTCCTAATCCTGCTTACCGCATTTGAAAAATAGCTGCGGGTAATTTTGCAGCATACTGCCTTGTATTGGTTTACATACAATGGTATAACTGGTGGTCATTCAGAAAGCAATGGCAAATTACAGAGCGTAGCCAAGAATCACAAACAGCCCAAAAAATGCTGAGGTTGACTGCGAGGTCCTGTACAGGATATGAAACTAACTTATGAAACAGTCTGATTCATTATTCCACCTTCTGTTGGTTTATCATCATCAATGTGCCTTGCCAGCTGACGTAACATTCATGTCTCTCCACAGATTTCAGTACTTGGTGTTCTGGATCAAATCTGCTGATGATATTCCTCCATGACACCGTCTCAATCCATACAGCATCATTTCTCTTGGTCTGCTGTTCTTCCCCTTGATCTTTCTAGTCTAGTCATCACAATATGTTCTCAAATGACTCTCTTCTCATCACATGACTAAAGAAAGCTGTTTGTCTCTTTATTAATTTCTAATTTAATTAGCCTATTTCAGGCAGTCGTTGTTGTTACTCTGGCATTTCAAGGAATTCGTAACGTTCGTCTCAGGATAGTTTGGTTTACCGTAAACTTTACGTAATAAAATTGAAATTTTGAAAAAAAAAAATAACGGTAAAAAAAAGCTAAAAGTTAAAAAGTCAAAAGTAAGCGAGTTCGTTTTAATCTCAGACTTAATATAACTACCTTGGTAAACTGCCCTGGGCTCAAGAATTCAATGTCAGTGCTACTTACATGATGAAAATCTACTGATGAGAGTAACAATTAATATGATGAATATTATAAAACCCGCTACAGCTGCGTATATAGTAAACGGATCTACAGGTGCCATCTTGGAAACACGCAAACACAATTTGTTAAGAGTTGTCTGCTCGTGACTGCATTATAAAATCGAAGTAACAATTCACAAAAATGTTTGAATAAACGAAGGAACCCGGAGGAAAGATATTTGGGCAGGAGAAAGACACATGGAATCATGACCCAGAGGGGATCAAGAAGGTAAGGACCGAAACATGCTGGTAAGGGCGACTATTTCTGACGATCAGAAGCCCCCCTGCTGTGTGTGCTCCACGGCGGAGTTATTACTAATTATGTCCAGTCCATCAGACATTCCGTTGCTCTGCTACTGAGTTGAGTGCGTGGTGCGACACTGTGAGTTGTGAATTTCGTGTGAAATGCTTTTACATCTGTCCGCGGTTGTTTGTAGCATGAACTGCATGTTCGTAACCATGACGCCCGGCTTGTCACTAGAACTGACTGGATTGCCTTATGCAGTAATGTGTGACTACCGCTTCCATCGACGATGAACTGTATTTTTCGTGGAGGACTTTACTTTTGTGTTGTCTTTCTGGCGGCGGCATTATGCACAGTATACCTGTGCGGGCTGTTGGTTTGTCGAGACTCGTGCCTATTCCACTTTTCACATGGGGCAGTGAGGAGCATTATGTGTGATAATCACGTTGCCATGAATTTGCAACCGCGACTAGTCCATCAGACAATCCAGAGAGGCGGATTGACAGTCTGGAAAGACAGATTGACGCCCTGAAAAGACTGGCACTGCTGCAACGCAGTGGTGGAATTGAATCCACTGATGAAACGGTGGAGTCGACAATAGACGGGCTGACAACCCATAATGCTGTATAATGCCTGTGTCGCGGAGCATGTTTAGAACACAGATAAATGCCCCTTGGATCTTCCGAAATGAGGGGGGGGGGGGATGAAGGATCTGTAATTGACCTCACGTTGATGACCCAGACGGACCAACTGAAGCCACGGTTTCTTCAGCCATACCACCGGGCTGGCCGTGCGTCAGTGGCAAAAGCCTCGTCAGCTACAGGAGAATGCGAATTCACGCTCGGCTGAAGAAATGCGAGGGTGCGTCGAAGGATGGTGCGTCGAAGTCAGCGTGTCCGTGAAATGGATAAGTCGTTAGAAGATCTAAGCCTAGAGAGAACCTTACAGACCCGAGAAGATTCAAGTCGATGGTCCCTGTGACGTGCATTGACTACCCTTCCGACAGTCTAGAGTGAAAATCAAGTATATCCCACTCCCCCATCCCATCAAGAAGGCGGAATGTGCGCGACTTGATGAGACGTTGTCACGAGTTTTAGAGAATGAGCTGAAATAAACATCGCTAGAAGAGAAAGTAAAAAGATACGGAGATATTATGTACCTCGACTCCATGCGTCAATTCTTCCCGAACAGTCTTCCTGTTTGCTTGGAATTTGAGCAGCCACAATCTGGTGTCCTCAATATCAGCAAAGAGGAGCTGGAAAAACATATTGTGGAGACGTATTCAGATGTCCAACGGGACGTTCCACTCGGAGAGACTGAGGGGCTCGTAAGACTAGAAAAACCAAGCCGTGGGTTTCAACGCCAACCCTCCACTGTGGAGCATAAGAAAGCACGCCGCAAGTCACCACCGGGGCCCAACGGTGTACCGTATACCGTATACAAGAGATGCCCGAATATCCTTGAGAAACTCCACTGAATCCTGAGATCCGTGTGGAAGCACAAGCACGTCAACGCGAAGTGGAAGAAAGCCAACGAATTTGATTGATTCATTGATTTAGGAACCGACATCACAGCATTCGGGGCATTCCCATAAGCGCAAGCGCTCCGTCCCCATCCTCAGCAGCCAGCGAAGAGTTCCAACACTAATAGTACCAGTAGCAATCTGATTATATGACCGTCTCGCCTTTCCTCTGAGCGTCAATCTTCAGCCAGATCCCCTCGTCACCCCTCTCTGCGGCTTTCTTGCCAGACCATGGTGTTCCATTTGCTCCTCCGAGGTGTACACGTGCTCCCACAAGGTCGCAGCCAATGAATTTTACATTCCCAAAGAGCAAAACTCAAACAACATTACCCAGTTTAGGCTCATCTCTCTCCGGAACGTCGAGGGGAAAATATTCTTCTCAATCACGGCCAGCCGAATCACGACGTACTTAATGAAAAGTAAGTACGTCGACACCGTGATACAAAAAGTGGGTATCCCTGGTGTCCCGGATGTGTAGAAATGTGAATAAAATGCGGTGGAACTGTGGTAAAGCTGGTGAAAATGTAAACAGTATAAAATGACACAAAGTAGTTAATTCTGTTATCTAAAGCTACCGGATGTGTAGAGCAATTCTCTATGACCCGTGAAGCCACCTAGAGAGCGAAGAGTGAAGAAGAAATATCTCCACGTGATATGGTTAGACCTGACCAACGCATACGGGTCAGAGCCCCACCAAATGTCGCCCTCAAGTCGTCTACGTGCCCGAGGAAATAAAAACAATGCTCATGCAGTATTTCTCGGACTTCTCTCTCTGCTTCAAAGCCTCGACATTCACGACTAGATGGATCGACCTGCAGGTGGATAATGCAATGGGATGTACGATCTCGCCGATATTATTCGTCATGGTCATGCAGGTGATCCTGGATGCAGCATCCGGCTACACATAAGATGTGAGACTCAGTGAGGAAAGAAACATGCCGTCACTGAAGGCCTTCATGGACGACACGACAATCCTGACACCAAAGGAGAGCGATGCCCGCAGCATGCTCATCAGACTAAACGATGTCCCCGGGAAGGTTAATTCGGTCAACAAATGCCCGCAGAAGTCGGATGTGTCGGCCTAACAGCGCAAGAACACGGCTCTGCTGTAAACAGGCACAACGCAATCACGTCCGAAAAAAAAAAAAAAACACCTCCGGATGAACGCAGAAGAATAAGACTAGACGAACTGATTCGCTGGTGTAGGATAAGCTTCAACCCGAAGAAGTCAAGATGCCTAACGATCGTAAAGATAAGAGTGGCGGCAAGGTTGATCATCACTGCTGGCGAGGCAATTCTCATCGTGAAAAAAGAAGCCCTTGAAAAGTTTCGACCGTGTTTACGATATCACATTGACGGACAAGATAGAAGTACTACAAATACACGAGAAAAGAATAAGCTGTCTGCGTGCTGTCGAGAAAAGTAGACTGATAGTTAAAATCAAGATCTGGTGTCTCCAATTCATACTGATTCCGAAACTCTTTTAGCCTGCACTGATACACGATGTAGGCACGAGCGCGGTGGAGGCCAATGAGATGAATATTAATTAACAAATGATAAGGAAATGGCCTGGAGCGCCATCAGGTCTGGCGATGGTTGCGCTATACTGCAAACAAGCAAAACTCGTCCTGCCGATTAAATCCGTCATGGAGGAATACAAAATCGGAAAGGTCAGACTCGCGATGATGCTGCGCGAGTCTCCAGGTGAAACAGTCAGCACCTCACAACCCACGCTCAAAACGGGAAGGAAGAGGAAGGTCGACCGCGCAGTCGAAACTTCCGAAGCATCACTTAAACTGCAGGAAGTTATGGGATACACCCAGAGGGATAGAAGGAGGTTGGGGCACCGTGATAAAGCTCAGATGTAGTCAAAGGCGACGACCAGAGGAACGCAAAGACTGGTGGTCCAGGAGATCCACGAAGGAGAGGACGAAAAGAGAGTGAAAATGGCTGCCCGACAATCGTAGGAGGGCAATGGATGTCATGGGAAGGGCTACTGAGATTCTTCTTTGTTTTTCGAAACGAACGAACGGACGGATATTAAAGTGTTTTGCATATGTATTTTGTACAAGCATAAGCTATCTTCTCCCTTGCATATAGAGTGCTAATCGGAGTAATCGATTCGCATAATCGATATGTGTTGGTTTTCAGCTGGCTCTAATTTCCTTATTTATAGTATTCTTCAGCGGCGTTTATTTTTCGCGTTATGGGCCTCACACCTAGTCAGCATCCCTTCATATCAGAGGTCAGTGTGTTTATTTCAGCTTGCATGTGTGACAGGCTTACTGCCACTAGACAAGATACCACGTTAATGGGGGATATCTATCCATCGCTTATAATTCCACCTTCCAGCAATTCCGTCAAAACATCGTTATGGTCGCTTAATCTTTGTAATGTCAGATTGCTGTGGGGTTATTTACGCGGATAACTGACTTACAAAATCTCTTGATTTTCTTACTTATCCGAGTATGCTGGGTATTCTATCTTATTATCCAAGTGATCAGGGAGATAGGGGAAGAGGGAGGGGCGACAAAGGACATAATTAAAAATAAACGGTGTTTGTCAAAAAAAAAAAAAAAAATCGAGTCTTTGCTGGAATTCGAACCTGTTAACTTCTAAATCTAAAGCAGGCATCATAGCATTTCAACAACACCTCCACTTTTCTTTCCTATTTTGAAGTTTAATATGAGATATATTTTCAGCAAAGAGTTTTGAAAGCTAAACACTTACCACACATCTGAGCGTATAATTCTGGCTTTAAAATACAAATGCTGCAGAAAACTGGCTTTCAGCTATACATTTTGCAAAAAGAGCACACGAAAACTATCGTTGTGAAAAAGCAAGTCAATAAAATTACAGGCTCTCAAGCGCCACGTCTTTCTGAAAAGAAACGTCTAAAACATGCCTGGTTTAGTTATGTAATTAGTCACACTTTCAAGTCTAAAATTAAGTCACATTTACACCAAAAAAAAAAAAAAAAAAAAAAAAGACGAAGAACCAAGTGATAGGCAAAAGACATTGAGGATTGATAACATTACAGAATGGACAGGCTGATACATTGCAACATTTACAAGTATAAAAAACCGATTCAATGCAGCAATCGGGCGAACATTCTGTGCTGCAACTCCAGTTATTAGGTACACCACACCTATTCCCACTCGAGCAGTAAAAGGCTGTCTCTCTGTACGCCAAATCCAGTTGCATTTACCAGTTCACATGCAGGTGCCAGTCTACCTACATTGGCAGAACAGAGCGGCAGTTGAACAACAGGGTGGTTGAACACATATTGACAATATACTACACACAGGTGATGGGAGCCTGGCCAGACCGACACACCACAAACCTCCCATCGTCATCGTCACGTTTTGGAAACCGGTCAGGTGATTGATAGAGACAATGAGTTTCGTGTGTTGTTTAATACACAGAATAGTCGCTTGTTGAAAGTTTGCAAAAGCCATCATGATTAATCTGCATAGGCCAGTGTTATGCAAACAGAAAGACACGATAGTCAGTTTAAAATTACCGTGGTAGACAATCGAAAATT